>JAVJIF010032265.1:0-147500 GCA_038442645.1 Agave tequilana | reverse complement strand
TCAAAAGAAACATGACCCAACCATCTATGCCAAAGCCAAGAATTTTAATTAAAAGCATACAAGCAAGTGGCATTGCATTGTAAATCATCATGTCTATAATATAAACGTTGTTCTCATAAAAACCGAAAAGTGCACAAGAATTAATTTTCTTATCTAAAATATCACAATTAGAATCATCAAAAAATAACTCTTAAGCCTTTGTTAAATAATTGACTAATACTTAATAGATAATATTTGAGGTCATCTATCAAAACAACATTCTCAATTAAAGAAGATGAGCCAACCTTGATTTTGCTATACTAATAATTTGTCCTTGGAATCATCTCTAAAGGTGACAGTGCCACTTTATTGTACCTTGATAAGGTTATAAAGTTATTGATATCCCGTGTCATGTGCCTTGAGTAACCACTATCAAAGTACCACCGCTTTGAGCCTTAGTGCGTACCTACATCAATTAATAAAGAAGTTGACTTTGGTACCCTACAGTGTTAGTTTTCCAAACCTAAACATGATCATTTGAAATATTAATTCTATGATAACAAACTAAGCCAAGTGACCTTTTTGGCCACAGTAGGCGGTGCATGAGTACACCTTGGCATGTAAAAATGTATGATGTGTGTAAGAATGATGAGTATGTGTAGCATGGGTGTGTGTGTGTGCGCGCGCATGATGTGCTTATGGTGCATGATGTGCTTGTGATTGTGGTGGTGTATGAGTGTGATAGTGTGTGCGCGAAACATGAGGTTTTCTTAGAATTTGCCTTTTTGGAAACATAGCATCTAGTCTAGTCTTATCAAATTCACACTTTTTCAAATATTGCTCAAAGTGTTAATGTTTTTCAAAGTGAAAATCTCATTTTCATCAATAATTAAAAATTTAGCTTTGCAAGTAATTTTGTGTGCATCTAAATCATTTTCTATTTTTTGAAGAATAGAAGATAAAATCTCTTTTTTTAAGAAATAACAACTAGTTGATTTTCATTTTCTTTCTTCGATTTTAAATACTTCTTTTTTGAGAAAATCATAGTTGTTGAAAAGTTCTTCAAAAACTTCACCCAATTCATCCATAGATAACTCACATTTATCAAGAGTAAATTCGGGAGTTACCTTTGCTGTGTTCTCATTTTCCATGAAACATACGTTTGTCGTGTCCACCTTATCATCAGAGTCGCTCTTCGAGTACCATGTAGATTTCAAGGCTTTCTTCTTGTAGGGCTTCTTAGAGCTAGAAAGTTTGCTCTTGTTTTCTGGGCATTCGGCAATGACATGACCCGATTTTTTATAATTGTAGCCCACTAGCTTTTCCTTCTTCCATAGCCATCTTCTTTTATTTTCGAACTTAGCCTTGTTGTATATCCTCCTTACATCTTCACTAAGAGGGACAAATCTTAATCATCTTCTAGATCTTCTTCTTCATCTGAGGTGTAGATTTGAAGGCAAGAGTTTTCTTCTTTAGGGGTGTCTTTTCCTCTCTAATTTTCTTTCCATCTCATGGGTTTTTAGGTTCCCAATGAGACCAATAAGTTTCATCTCTTTCTTGTCATTGAGCTCCTTCAATTTAGCAGATTTGATCTTTTAAGATGGTGGAAGAGCATGAATGACCTTCCTCATCTTTTGATCATTATCAATTTTGTCACCTAAAGAAGCAAGACCATTTGTGATTTTAGTGAATTTGGTGACTATATCATTAATAGATTCATTCTTTTTCATTAAAAAATTCTCATGTTGAGAACTGATTGGTCGCTAATGTTGCATATTTAGTACATATTTTCATACTTATTATAGAATAAAATCTGCATTGTCCTAATTAAATGTTTAATTTATTTGCAGGCCCATTCCTTAAGGAGATGAAGAGAATGAGCCCAAAAGCCCACCAAAATTCTGAATTAAATCAGAATTAATTCGAGCTCACTGAATCAGGGCAAAATCAAGAGGTTGAAAACCGGTTGAGAAGAATCCTCTCAGAATCGATCGGTTGAAGCAAAGATCAACGGCTATTTCTTCAAAATCTCGGAGCTAAACTGCAAATCCAACCCAAGATAAAACCAGAACTCGAACCCGGGGAGACCCACCAACAGGGTGTGGCCACCTGGCCACACCCTGGCCGCGGAAACACGGCTTTAAACGCGGCCAAAGCCGCGTTTCCGCGGCTTGGTTGGGGAGTTAGGGGGAGCGTTTGCTCCCCCGATCTCCCCGGGATCCTGAACGTTGCGGTTTTGCCTATAAAAGGCCAGTATTTGCACTGAAAATGGACGATCATGTAGAGATAGGATTTAGCCTAGTTTTCATTTCTTGTAGTTTAGGTTTTTCTTTTCTTTTTATGTAATTTGTATGTAAGCTTAGGTTAGATGAAGATTCATGTAAGTAAGAGAGAGAGAGGCTGATGTTGAGAGTGACACCAATGTACCCTCCTCCTTTCTTCCATTGTTTCTGCAAGTAATAAAGGTAAAAGCTTCTTTTTATGTTCGTTATTTCTTTTGTTTCCTTCTTCCTCTTTCTATTTTACCTCCTTTATTTTTGATGAGTTTGCAAGTGAAGCCAGAAGCATAAGTATAACGATGTTGTGTGAGTGCCAACGATAGTTCATGAAGACTTTCTCCTCCTCAAGATCCGTATCACTTCATTCATGCGCCGCTTGATGAAATAATGCGAACGGGGACTGAGCTCGATCCTATGATCTATGCGCTGAACGCCTCCAAGCAAGGTAGAACATGCAATGTTTCCAAGTAAGTCATCAATCAAATTAGGTAAGTATTTCTTCAACCTTCTTTCTTTTCTTTTATTTCTTTAGTATAGATCACCACATCTCCCAAATCTTTCATCACTTCTTTTTTTTCCAATTCATTTGTACATAGTCATTTTCTGGTTTTCTCCACCTTTCTCATTCTATCATTTTCTTTCTAACTTTAACATAACTCTTTTTCTCTTTTCTTTTTAAGAAACAAAGAAGAACCTTCGTTTTGTCTTTATAAAGATTTCAATAAAGAACCGTGAACGCTTCTATCGCAAAACCCTCCTTGTGGATCACGACCCGCATAGCCACTTGCTATAGCGTAAGAATTGAGCACTTGCACATCTTCATTCTAGATCTGAAATTCTTTATTTTGTGTGCAGGTTTCGCCTCAATCAAATTTGGCGCCGTTCTGAGGAGGGTAACGGTTTTTATTGAAATCTGATTTTTATTGAAAATTTTTTAGAACTAAAACGACTTTTCTTCTCTGTTGCAGGTTATAGGGCAAGAAAAGCAGGAAAAGAGGATTACAGAAACATATAAGTGGTCTTGGGCCTCTGTTCTAGAAAACAGAGACCAAGTACCCTCTGAATTGCCGCGTTTGCTCGGCTTTAGCCGCGTTTCCGCGGCAAGGAGGAGTTCACTACTAACTATCTTTTTGCAGGGCTGCTTGCTTTGCAAAATTCTAGTTTTCTGCAACTTTATTTCTTATATGCCATCACCATAAGCCTGCTAATAATCAACAGTAAAATATTTATTGAAAAGTTAAAAAATTGATTAGACGTTTGCATTTTTAGGCACGTGTCTTTTCAATTCATTTATTTTTACTGTTGAAGAGTGCTGGAGCAAGGTACGTACGCATTACATTCAGAATAGGACTCATTTCTTGGTTGATTTATATTGCTTTGAGTGAATCTTATTTATCTTGTACACTTGCACAAATTGATTTTAAGGGCACCACCCATTAACAAGATAAGGTGGGGATTTAATCACCCTTCCTTAGCCAAAAAATCAGATTCCAAGCACTCACTAACCTAAGCCTAACTAAAATGAGTAGACGTTAGCCCTAGGGACATCTCGGACTCAATTAGGAGATTATCCTAGGGGGAAAGGTGTTGGAATTTGACTCCTGCCAAATCAGTGTCTAGGAAGGGGATTAAGGGCCGAAAGCCCGAAGGTTGGTGGTTTTTAATTAAGGAACGTCTTTGACGGAAAACCTCCCACCAATCTTACCCTGACCTGGCTGATTAGCTTGTGGTCAAAGTCTGCATTAGACCTCCCGTGGACAGTCTAATCAGTTAGGAGTCGTCTAGGTCATAGGTCTACCCTAACTTAGTTTAGAATTTTTTTTTTTTTTTTGTTTGTTTATTTGTTTGTTTTTTCTTTCTTTTTGTTTGTATTCCATTGTGTGATATGGCTTATAATTTTTCCAATAATAATCCATATTACACACGGACTTCATTTTCGGATATTACCAACCCGGCATATCATAATTTTAACCAACCGAGTGTGCCGGATTGGTCTTATCCGAATCAATATAACCCATGCCCCCAATCTAATAACTATAATTTCCAGAATGATTTCAACTCTTCACAGAGTCAGTGGGGATTCACCTACCCCGAGTCAAATTTTCACCAACTTGTCCTCCTTCTCCACCTAGTCCATAATATTTTCAAGATTCATACTCTGATCCACCAGTCCAAAATAGAAAACTATCAATTTTGGAAATGAGTATGCGTGAGTCCAAACAACAATCACAAAATCTGATTTACTTACAATTCCACCACCAATTCCAAGACAACACTTCATCTTTTCAACAACATAATGAACCTATCAACTATGAAAAGATGCTTGAAGCCATGACTCAGGCTCAAAACGCTCGTAATCGTGACATAGATATGATGATCCAATCTCTACGTTCCTACCGTTTGACCAGTTCTGATGTCACTAACCATTCTGTTAGAGCCGATGAGTCAGGTTGTTTTGGAAATCAAGATTCTATTTCAGAACAATCATTTGAACTTGCCCAAACTCCAAATTTTGAAAAGAATATTGACAGTTTGGCATGTTATCCTTTTCCTGAAATCGAATTTGAAAATGAATATGATCATGAATCCCAACTTAGTGATTCAATTTTACTTCCTGATTCAATAATGACTCCGTGTCTTTACCTGATTTCAATCTTTTTCCTGAGTCAACATTGAATCCTGTGCCAATTCATCATGAAATTGAATCACCCATTCTTGATGATCATATTGAACTTGACCAATTTTACACTTTTGAAAATCTTATTGACAATTGGCAAGTTCTCATTTTTTTGATATTAAACTCAATGAGATATGTGACCTAGATTCTCAAATTTGTGATCCAGTTCAACTTTCTGAATCAATATTAACTCCTGTTTTGTTACCAAACTTGAGTAATATTTTAGAGTCAGTTTGATTCCCCACCTATCATTCCTGCATTCCATTGTTGGAAAATCAATGTGGACTTGAGTTTTAACTTCTAACTTGGACACACTTCTTGAACCAATCTCGACTCCTGAACCTTTACTTGACTTAAGTCACCTTCCTGAGCCGGTATTAGTTCCTGTACTTCCTGAGTCCAAGTCAATCATTCTATCTTTTCACACTCCATTCTAGGACGAGGTGGTTGACAAATTTGACTCCGAAATCAATTATGGAATTTGGAAATTAGATGGGGTCAAATATTTAATAAAAATCCTTTATGGATACATCTTTTTAGTGGGTTATATTAGTGAAATTTCTGGTGGGTTCCCCCGAACCCAACGAAAAGTTGATTAGGCCGCATTTCGTGGACCAATCAGACCACCACCGGAACCACCACCTTAAGGTAACATTTTCCTTCCCTTTCTTCTTTTTCATGCATCTATGCATTAATTCATACATTGAGGACAATGCATGAGATAGGTGTGGGGGAGGGTCTAACATAACTTAGTTTTTTTTATAAAAAAAATAAATATTTAACATTTCTTTACTTTTAAAAACTTTTTGAAAATAGAAACAATATTTTGACATATTTTTTGTAAGAAATTAAGTCAATTTTAAGGAATAGAAAAATCAAAATTAGGATTTCTTAAACTTGGTCAAAATAAGATTATTTGTTTGATTTTTAGGGTTAGGAAGAAAATTTGTCAAAGTAATTTAGTCTTGATCTTTACCTTGATGAAATATGCACACTTCATACACTTACACACTTAGGGTTCAAAAACAAAGATTCTTATGCCTTATATAAAAAAAAAGAACAAAAATATAAACAAATCTAATTATTGATTAGCTAGGTGCTTTGGCCTAAGCAAGCCTTAGTATTTATGCGAAAGATGATTAGATAAGTTTGAAAAGAGATATATATATATATATATATATATATAAATCCTCTGATTAAGCGGGGCATTTGTGCCTAATAAAGCATACGTATTCACGCCTAAAAGAGGTTCAAATAATAAAATTCTTAGTTCTGTGGCCTTATTTGCTTGAGTCCTTAAGTCCTTGGGTGTTTTCTCACCCGGTGCCCTAAGACTGTTTGGTTGGGAGTCATCGATTAAAGGCTCGTTACATGGGCAGATTAGAAAGCCTAATAGAACTAAGGAATAATACCACAAATATATATATATATATATATATATATATATATATATATTATATATATATATATATATTTTATATATATATATAAGGCATAAGAGTTAGAGTTAATGAACCCTTAGTCAAAATTTTCACAATCACAAGGTGCATATGACTTAGGGTAAAGTAATAGACTAGATGAGAAGTACAATTTGACTCCTTACTTTAATTGATAACAAATTTTTGAATAGAGACTAAGTTTAGGAATGAAAAATTCAGTTTTCCTATAACTTATAGATTGTTTAAATCTTACAATTATATTTCAATTATTTTTCTCTTTCAAATGCATTTCGAAAATACTAACTCTTTGTTTCTCTTTCTTTATGGATTTTGTGGGTGCAATCCGCTGAAAAGCCTCACGAGACAAAACTCGTCCTCTAGGGGAAACCTAGAGGTTTAACGGCTTGTTGCACATGCTCAGTGCAATCGCGTGACCTGCGAAAGTGGTCTAATAATCCTTAGTATAGTTTAGTTATTTTGCTAGAGGATGAGCAAAACATAGGTATGGGGGTGTGATTGGTCGCTAATGTTGCATATTTAGTATCATATTTTCATACTTATTATAGAATAAAATCTGCATTGTCCTAATTAAATGTTTAATTTATTTGCAGGCCCATTCCTTAAGGAGATGAAGAGAAATGAGCCCAAAAGCCCACCAGAATTCTGAGTTAAATCAGAATTAATTCGAGCTCACTGAATCAGGGCAAAATCAAGAGGTTGAAAACCGGTTGAGAAGAATCCTCTCAGACTCGATCGGTTGAAGTAAAGATCAACGGCTATTTCTTCAAAATCTCGGAGCTAAACTGCAAATCCAACCCAAGATAAAACCAGAACTCGACCCGGGGAGACCCACCAACAGGGTGTGGCCACCTGGCCACACCTGGCCGCAGAAACGCGGCCAAAGTCGCATTTTTGCGGCTTGGTTGGGGAGTTAGGGGGAGCGTTTGCTCCCCCGATCTCCCCGGGATCCTGAACGTTGCGGTTTTGCCTATAAAAGGCCAGTATTTGCACTGAAAATGGGACGATCATGCAGAGATAGGATTTAGCCTAGTTTTCATTTCTTGTAGTTTAGGTTTTTCTTTTTCTTTATGTAATTTGTATGTAAGCTTAGGTTAGATGAAGATTCATGTAAGTAAGAGAGAGGCTGATGTTGAGAGTGACACCAATGTACCCTCCTCCTTTCTTCCATTGTTTCTGCAAGTAATAAAGGTAAAAGCTTCTTTTTTATGTTCGTATTTTCTTTTGTTTCCTTCTTCCTCTTTCTATTTTACCTCCTTTGTTTTTGATGAGTTTGCAAGTGAAGCCAGAAGCATAAGTATAATGATGTTGTGTGAGTGCCAACGATAGTTCATGAAGACTTTCTCCTCCTCAAGATCCGTATCACTTCATTCTTGCGCCGCTTGATGATATAATACGAACGGGGACTGAGCTCGATCCTATGATCTATGCGTTGAACGCCTCCAAGCAAGGTAGAACATGCAAGGTTTCCAAGTAAGTCATCAATCAAATTAGGTAAGTATTTCTTCAACCTTCTTTCTTTTCTTTTATTTCTTTAGTATAGATCACCACATCTCCCAAATCTTTCATCACTTCTTTTTTTTCCAATTCATTTGTACATAGTCATTTTCTTATTTTCTCCACCTTTCTCATTCTACCGTTTTCTTTCTAACTTTAACATAACTCTTTTTCTCTTTTCTTTTTAAGAAACAAAGAAGAACCTTCGTTTTGTCTTCATAAAGATTTCAATAAAGAACCATGAACGCTTCTATCGCAAAACCCTCCTTGTGGATCACGACCCGCATAGCCACTTGCTATAGCGGTAAGAATTGAGCACTTGCACATCTTCATTCTAGATCTGAAATTCTTTATTTTGTGTGCACCTAAATCAAGAACGCAAGAGATCTATTTTAACTTGACTCTTGTGATGTCCCTTCATGAGTGACAATCAAATGTGACCAAATCTCATGGGTGGATTTGTAATGAATAACCCTAGTAATATCATCA
Source organism: Agave tequilana (assembly GCA_038442645.1). Lineage (NCBI taxonomy): Eukaryota > Viridiplantae > Streptophyta > Magnoliopsida > Asparagales > Asparagaceae > Agave > Agave tequilana. The sequence continues at coordinate 139,122 of JAVJIF010032265.1, read as the reverse complement.
TTTAATACTTGAAGTAAGGCATAGTGTGCCTTAACGTTAGCATCAAACTCGTTGGTGGTAATATCAGACCAAGTGTCCTCATCATCATCGGTTATACTAAATGGTTTGTTCAGTGCCTTTGCAACTCGACTTCCTAGATATTGCAAAATACGATCATCTTAACTTTCCATATGAGAAAGTTAAGGCCATCAAACTTTAGAGGGACTTAATGCTATTGACCATGGATGCAAGTATGTATGATGAACAAGTAATGCAAATGAATGTGTAGTAAGAGGATCTCCCTAAGTTGGTTAAATCAAAATTTAGAGTCCAAGGTGTTGGCCCAAAGGTTACACTCTCCAGTTTATACGTTTTGATGATAACAAAACATATAAAAGCTATTTGGTACTAATAGAGGTTCTAGTATGAATTCCAGGTTAGCACAAGTCTTGATGGCTCAAGAAGTCTCAAGCATGTTACAAGGTTGATGGCTCAAGAGGACTCTCTCATAGGATAAGAGACTCTAGCTAATTCTATGCTCAGCAACGCGGTTCAGAGATGCCTACCTGTGGATCATTGCGTTATTAGTTTGTTAAATAATAGTATATAGTATTGAAGCTCAAATACCCTACACACACAAAATTGCACGTGTTTTCAAAAGATTATTTTTGACTCTTGATAAAATACTTTAAGTCCTATTTCAGTATATGCATACTTAGCTTATTGTATTTTACGAAGCCTTTACAAAAATTCCTTTGAAAATAACATATCTTCAAATCAGATTTCTAACTTGTTTTCTGCTTATGACCTGTTGCGGTCGACTGGGCGGTCGACCGGCTCTGTTACAGGTCAGAACGGTCAATCGAGCGGTCGACCGCAGTCCTGACCTATGGGGTGTGTAGGTGTGCACGTTCCCCGGTCAACCGAGCGATCGACCAACGGACAGACCCAAACTCTCTATTTGGGCCGGTCGACCGGGCAGTCGACGGTCATATTATTTGAAAACCGGTCGACCGGCTAGTCGATCGTACTCTGTATCTCTGGCCAAACGGCTAGATTTTTAAACCTGTTTTAAAACGTGATTTTCATTTTAAAACGTGGATTATGCTGGATTTTGGTCAAATTATACCTGCTTAGTCCAGATAGATGTTTACCCTTTAATCCCTACCTAAATCCTATATATAGGGGTGTTGGGGTTGAAGTGAAAAACAACAACTATTAAAAAGTTTTCAAAGTTGGAGTATTCTTGAAAGAAGTGTTTTACTCTCAATCTTTTGTGCTCTAATCTCTGTTTTATTTTTGAAGTTTTTTAATCAAATGTCTCTTCTACTTTGTTTATTTTCACTTACAAACCTTGAGTTTCAATCCTACATATTATTCCCTAGGGTTTTGTAATGAAAAGTTTTTCAAAAGAGAGTTTGTGGTCTTTTGATCACCAAGTGATTATTATACTTGTGGCTACACTACCTCTGGACTAGAGGAGTGTGATTGAGGAGTTGGGTACTCCCTAATGATTGTAACCCTTTGTGAAAATTCTAGTGGATCGGAAATCCTTCTGGTGAAAGCGAGGACGTAGAGTTGGGTGCTCGAACCTCGAAATAAATCTCTGTGTTTGCGATTGGTTTACTTGTATCTGTTACTTTCTATTCATTCATTCTCATATTGCTGATCTATACTCTTACAACAAGATTGCATTGCGCACCTCAAACTCTTATTTAGAGGAATCACGAGGAAGAAGTTCAGAGCCCTTCGCGGGGTATACGGCTTCTAATCTTGCTTTGAGTGATCGTTACATCATCTCATTTTTAATTTGTGCATTATTTTTATATTGATTAGCATTACACCTATTCACCCCCCTCTAGGTGTGATTTCAATTGGTATCAGAACTAGGACTCTAGTTTTTGGCTTTACAACCTTAGAGAGATCCTATAAGTTGCTAATCACTATTTTTATATCTTCATTGATTCATTCTTATTCATTAAAAAATTCTCATGTTGAGAACGCAAGAGATCTATTTTAGCTTGACTCTTGTGATGTCCCTTCATGAGTGACAATCAAATGTGACCAAATCTCATGGGTGGATTTGTAATGAATAACCCTAGTAATACCATCATTTAATACTTGAAGTAAAGCATAGTGTGCCTTAACGTTAGCATCAAACTCGTTGGTGGTAATATCAGACCAAGTGTCCTCATCATCATCAGTTACACTAAATGGTTTGTTCAGTGCCTTTGCAACTCGACTTCCTAGATATTGCAAAAATACGGTCATCTTAACTTTTCATATGAAAAAGTTAAGGCCATCAAACTTTAGAGGGGACTTGATGCTATTGGCCAGGGATGCAAGTATGTATGATGAACAAGTAATGCAAATGAATGTGTAGTAAGAGGATCTCTCTAAGTTGGTTAAATCAAAATTTAGAGTCCAAGGTGTTGGCCCAAAGGTTACACTCTCCGGTTTATACGTTTTGATGATAACAAAACATATAAAAGCTATTTGGTACTAATAGAGGTTCTAGTATGAATTCCAGGTTAGCACAAGTCTTGATGGCTCAAGAAGTCTCAAGCATGTTACAGGGTGATGGCTCAAGAGGACTCTCTAATAGGATAAGAGACTCTAGCTAATTCTATGCTCAGCAACGCGGTTCAGAGATGCCTACCTGTGGATCATTGTGTTATTAGTTTGTTAAATAATAGTATAGTATTGAAGCTCAAATACTCTACACACACAAAATTGCACATGTTTTCTAAAGATTATTTTTGACTCTTGATAAAATACTTTAAGTCCTATTTCAGTATATGCATACTTAGCTTATTGTATTTTACAAAGCCTTTACAAAAATTCCTTTGAAAATAACATATCTTCAAATCAGATTTCTAACATGTTTTCTGCTTATGACCTGTTGCGGTCGATCGGGCGGTCGACCGGCTCTGTTACAGGTCAGAACGGTCAATCGAGCGGTCGACCGCAGTCCTGACCTATGGGGTGTGTAGGTGTGCACGTTCCCCGGTCGACCGAGCGATCGACCAACTGACAGACCCAAACTCTCTGTTTGGGCCGGTCGACCGGGCAGTCGACCGGAGTCAGCCAACGGTCATATTATTTGAAAACCGGTCGACCGGCTGGTCGACCGTACTCTGTATCTCTGGCCAAACGGCTAGATTTTTAAACCTGTTTTAAAACGTGATTTTCATTTTAGAACGTGGATTATGCTGGATTTTGGTCAAATTATACCTGCTTAGTCCAGATAGATGTTTACCCTTTAATCCCTACCTAAATCCTATATATAGGGCTTGATGGGGTTGAAGTGAAAAACAACAACTATTAAAAAGTTTTCAAAGTTGGAGTATTCTTGAAAAGTGTTTTACTCTCAGTCTTTTGTGCTCTAATCTCTGTTTTATTTTTAAAGTTTTTTAATCAAATGTCTCTTCTACTTTGTTTTATTTTCACTTACAAACCTTGAGCTTCAATCCTACATATTATTCTCTAGGGTTTTGTAAAGAAAAGTTTTTCAAAAGAGAGTTTATGGTCTTTTGATCACCAAGTGATTATTATACTTGTGGCTACACTACCTCTGGACTAGAGGAGTGTGATTGAGGAGTTGGGTACTCTCTAATGATTGTAACCCTTTGTGAAAATTCTAGTGGATCGAAAATCATTCTGGGTGAAAGCGAGGACGTAGAGCTGGGTGCTCGAACCTCGAAACAAATCTCTGTGTTTACGATTGGTTTACTTGTATCTGTTACTTTCTATTCATTCATTCTTATATTGCTGATCTATACTCTTACAACAAGATTGCATTGCGCACCTCAAACTCTTATTTAGAGGAATCACGAGGAAGAAGTTCAAAGCCCTTTGCGGGGTATACGGCTTCTAATCTTGCTTTGAGTGATCGTTACATCATCTCATTTTTAATTTGTGCATTATTTGTATATTGATTAGCATTACACCTATTCACCCCCCCTCTAGGTGTGATTTCAATTGGTATCCGAACTAGGACTCTAGTTTTTGGCTTTACAACCTTAGAGAGATCCTATAAGTTGCTAATCACTATTTTTATATCTTCATTTATCCACTAGTAAAGATGGCCGATAACATTAAGTCCCCACCCAAATTTGATGGACTCAACTTTACCATATAGAAAGTTAGGATGAACATATTTTTGCAATCTCTAGGTAACCGAGTTGCAAGTCTTTGACCAAGCCCTATAGTGCACCCGTAGGTGAGGAGGACACATTGTCCGATCTTACCTCCAAGGAAGTTGATGCAAATTTGAAGGCTCAAAATGCCTTGCTTTAAGCATTAAATGAGGATGACTTAACACGGGTTATCCATTGTAAATCAGCCTATGAGATTTGGCAACACTTATTGGTCACTCATGAGGGAACATCACAAGTGAAGAGAGCTAAAATCGATCTCTTGCGTTCCCAATATGAAAGTTTTAGAATGCAAGAAAATGAATCTATTGATGATATGATTCTAAGTTTACTAAATCACAAATGCTCTTGCTTCTCTAGGTGATGAAATCAACAACACCAAAAGGTGTGTAAGGTGATTCGTGCACTCCCTTCATCATGGGAAATCAAAGCTACCACCTTGAAGGAATTGAACGACAAAGACAAGATGGACCTCATCAGCCTTATTGGTAACCTTAAGACTCATGAAATGAAGAAAAAGGCTAGAGAAGAAACGGCGCCTCAAAAGAAAAAGTCTATTGCTTTCAAATCTACCTCCACCATCTCTGATGATGAAGAAGATGAAGAAGAAAATGAAGAGCTATCTCTTCTTGTGAGAATGTAAAGAGAATATACCACAAGAAAAACCTCAACCGTAGAAGGCGATGGGAAGGGAAGGAGGAGAAGAAGATCACATGCTACAACTGTCAGAAACCTGAACACATCATGGCCGAATGTTCAGATTTCAAGAACAAGATATCTTCCTCCATGAAGCAAATGAAGCCATTTGTAAAGAAGGCGTTCAAAGCCACTTGGGATTCAGAAAGTGAATACGAAGATGAAGATGACACGGCTAACATGTGTTTCATGACAAACACACCTAAGGTAACTTCCGAACCATCTTATGATGATATTAAATAAGCAAAGAAGAGTTATTACAAGCTTTCATTGAACTTTCAGAAAATTATGACTCTAAGAAGAAAGAATGTTTGAAATTGAAAAAGGAAAATGAAATGCTTAACAACCAAATTGCTATTCTCACAAAAAAGGTGAATTATCTTTCACTATTATTTCAACACAAAACGATTTTGATGCATATAGAGTTGCATGCAAAGCTAAATATCCTAAAATTGACGAAAAGGAGATTTCTATGTTAAAACTAAAATAAATGATTTGGAAAATGTTTTTAAAAGAATGTGCATTTAACAATACTAAACTAGAAGAAATTTTGTCAAATAAACACATGCACACTTCACATGTTTAACATGATAAACCATCACATGCTAAAACTCCATATGTTCATCATGCCAACACATCACATGTCAATCAAGCTAAAACACCACATATTCACAAATCACATGTTCATAAACCACATGCTCATTATGCTTTTAATATGAAAGAATTTATATTTGTACTTATTGTGGCCGAAATGGTCATTTAGCCAAATTTTGTTATGATCATATAAATAGTATGAATAATCATATTTGGGTTCGAAACATTAACGTATTATGACCCAAAAAAATATGGGTACCAAAATCAACCACTCAATTATTTGATATAGGTACACACCAAGACTCCAAGACGTAGAGAGCGGTGGTACCTTGATAGTGGTTGCTCAAGGCATATGACATGAGACATCAACAATTTTGCAACCCTATCGAGGTATGTTGAAGGTGGCACCGTCACCTTCGGAGATGACTCCAAGGGCACCATCATCGCTATAGGTAACATCAAGATTGGTACATCTCCTTTAATTGAAAATGTAGTTCTTGTTGATGGCTTAAACACAATTTACTTAGTATTAGTTAACTATGTGATCGTGGTTTCAAAGTTATTTTGATGAATCTTCTTGCAATATTTATGATTGTAAAACCAATGAATGTATTCTCACTGGATTACGTGAAATAAATGTCGACATTATTGATATGCTTAATTTGGATTGCACTACAAATATTTAAATGCTTTTGATGAGAATTCATGATTATGGCATAGAAGATTAGGCCATGCTTCTTTTGATCACCTTTCTAGAATCAATTCTAAGGAATCGGTGAAGGGTATTCCTTATTTGAAGTTTGAAAAGGACCGCATTTGCATGCCAACTTGGAAAACAAACCAAGTCCTCTTTCAAACCAATCAATAATATCATGACATTTAGGCCATTAGAATTGTTCCACATGGATCTATTTAGACCAACTAAAACTAAAAGTTTAAATGGGAATAGATATGTTTTGGTTTTAGTCGATGATTTCTCTCATTTCACACGAATTTTTTTTTTGAGCATAAAGATCAAACTTTTTCGCATTTTAAGATTTTTCAAAAACGGGTTGAAAAAGAAAAAGATTTTCGATTTTACGCATAAGAAGTGATAGAGGTGGTGAGTTTGTCAACCAATTCTTTATGACTTATTGCGATAATAATGGAATTAAGTATGAAATGTCATGTCCTAGAACTCCACAACAAAATGGAGTCGTTGAACGGAAGAATAGAACTCTTCAAGAAATGGCTAGGACCATGATAAGTGAATACGGGTTCCCTTAATACTTTTAGGCCGAGGCCTTAAACACCGCATGTTATATATCGAACCGAATTTATTTTTGTAAAAATACTTCCAAAACTTCCTTTGAAATCTATCATCTGAGAAAACCAAATGTTTCGTATTTTAAAGTTTTTGGATGCAAATGTTTTGTTTTGAACACCAAAGATAATTTGGGCAAATGTGATGCTAAGACTTTTGAAGCAATTTTTGTTGGCTATTCTAGTACTAGCAAAGCATATAGAGTGTTCAATATATCATCTCTTATAATTAAAGAATCTATGCATGTTAAGTTTGAGAAATCTAATGTATTTGTTGAGAATGTTGTAGAGATTGATTCTTTAGGTGAAGACATGGAGAAAACATCCTTGAAGGATTCACCCATCCAAGAAGACAAGCAAGAACCAAATGGTGAAGTTCAAAAGGATGAAGTGGAACCATCACAACCACTTCCTGAAGATTGGAGATATGCTACAAATCATCCCAAAGATCTCATCATAGGTGATGTATCAAAGGGGGTAACCACTCGCTCCAAACTCCATGATTTGTGTGGGCATTATGCATTCATATCTCATATTGAACCCAAAAACATCCTCGAAGCCGAAGGTGACTCATATTGGTTGCTTGCTATGCAAGAAGAGCTAAATCAATTTGAGTGCAACCAAGTTTGGCATCTTGTTCCTAGACCCCATGATGACCAATTATTGGTACTAAGTGGATTTTTATGAACAAGTTGAATGAGTCAGGAAATGTTGTTAGGAATAAAGCTAGATTAGTGGCCCAAGTTACACCTAAGTTAAAGGAATTGACTTTGAGGAGACCTTTGCTCCTGTAGCACGGTTAGAAGCCATACGGATCACACTAGCTTATGCAATATATAAAATTTCAAACTTTTTCAAATGGATGTAAAAAGTGTATTTTTAAATGGTTTTATTGAAGAGGAAGTATATGTTGAACAACCCCACGGTTTTATTGATCATATACATTCAAATTTTGTTTTCAAACTAGATAAAGCATTGTATGGTTTAAAACAAGCTCCAAGAGCTTGGTATGAAAGACTTTCTATTTTTCTTCTATCAAATGATTTTGTTAAGGGCAAAATAGACACCACATTATTTACTAAACATATTAGTAGTGACATTCTTATACAAATCTATGTTGATGATATAATCTTTGGTTCTACTAATGAATTACTTTGCAAGGAGTTTGAATCATGTATGCAGCATAAATTTGAGATGTCTATGATGGGTGAATTGAACTATTTTCTTGGACTCCAAATCAAGCAAAGGAGTGATGGGATCTTCATAAGTCAAGTCAAGTACACTAAGGAACTCATCAAGAAATTTGGACTTGAAGACTCAAAAACTTGCAACACTCCCATGGCTACGACTACCAAGCTTGACAAGGATGACCAAGGTAAAAGTGTAGACATAAATTATATAGAAGCATGATTGACAGTTTGTTGTATTTAACGGCTAGTAGGTCGGATATTATATTTAGTGTGTATCTTTGTGCTAGATTCCAATCTTGTCCTAAAGAATCCCACTTGATTGCGGTAAAACACATTATTCGATACCTTAAGGGCACTATTGGAATGGGTCTATGGTATTCGAAGACCGGGCAATTCTCAATGACGAGTTTTTCCGATGCCGACTATGCGGGTTGTAGAGTGGATAGGAAGAGTACTAGTGAAACATGTCAATTTCTTGGTAATTATCTTGTTTCATGGTCTTCCAAGAAATAAAATTCGGTAGCCCTCTCAACCGCCGAGGCGGAGTATGTTGCGGTTAGGGCATGTTGTGCTCAAGTCCTTTGGATGAAACATACTCTCCTTGATTATGATTTGCATTATGATCATATTAAAATATTTTGTGATAATATTAGTACAATTCATATGACTAAGAATGCAAATCAACATAGTAAGACCAAGCACATAGAGATTAGATATCACTTTTTTAGAGATCATTTTGAGAAAGGTGATATTGATATTGATTATGTTTCTACTAATTTTCAACTTGCCGATATTTTCACTAAACTACTTAATTTCAATAGATTTTCTTTATATGTGGTGAACTCAATGTTTGAGTTATTAACTAAAGAGTTTTCATACTAATATATCCCTTTTTGATGTATGACAAAAGGGGGAGAAATATGATTGTCCATTATATGTGTGTTTGTGTTTTGTTCTCAAATAATAAGTTTTTTTTATATCAAAGAATATGTTTACATGTTTATTCTTTCATTATGGTTTCATGTTTTAGTATAGCATTATTTGAGGGGGAGTTTTTACCTCCCTTATATATCTTGTGTTATAGCTTATATGTTTTGTCATCATCAAAAATGGGGAGATTGTTGGCCCAAAGTTTACACTCTCTGGTTTATGCGTTTTGATGATAACAAAACATATAAAAGCTATTTGGCACTAATAGAGGTTCTAGTATGAATTTCTGGTTAGTACAAGTCTTGATGGCTCAAGAAGTCTCAAGCATGTTATAAGGTTGATGGCTCAAGAGGACTCTCTCATAGGATAAGAGACTCTAGCTCATTCTATGCTCAGCAACGCGGTTCAGAAATGCCTACCTGTGGACCATTATGTTATTAATTTGTTAAAGAATAGTATATAGTATTGAAGCTCAGATACCCTACACGCACACAAAATTGCACGTGTTTTCAAAAGATTATTTTTGACTCTTGATAAAATACTTTAAGTCCTATTTCAGTATATGCATACTTAGCTTATTGTATTTACGAAGCCTATACAAAAATTCCTTTGAAAATAACATATCTTCAAATCAGATTTCTAACCTATTTTCTGCTTATGACCTGTTGCGGTCGACCGGGCGGTCGACCGGCTCTGTTACAGGTCAGAACGGTCAATCGAGCGGTCGACCGTAGTCCTGACCTACGGGGTATGTAGGTGTGCACGTTCCCCGGTCGACCGAGCGATCGACCAACTGACAGACCCAAACTCTCTGTTTAGGCCGGTCGACCGGAGTTAGCCAACGGTCATATTATTTGAAAACCAGTCGACCGTGCTTTGTATCTCTGGCCAAACGGCTAGATTTTTAAACCTGTTTTAAAACGTGGTTTTTATTTTAAAATGTGGATTATGCTGGATTTTGGTCAAATTATACCTGCTTAGTCCAGATAGATGTTTACCCTTTAATCCCTACCTAAATCCTATATATAGGGGTGGTTGGGGTTGAAGTGAAAAACAACAACTATTAAAAAGTTTTCAAAGTTTGGGTATTCTTAAAAGAAGTGTTTTACTCTCAGTCTTTTATGCTCTAATCTCTATTTTATTTCTTAAGTTTTTGAATCAAATCTCTCTTCTTCTTTGTTTTATTTTCACTTACAAACCTTGAGCTTCAACCCTGCATATTACTCTCTAGGGTTTTGTAAGGAAAAGTTTTCAAAAGAGAGTTTGTGGTCTTTTGATCACCAAGTGATTATTGTACTTGTGGCTACACTACCTCTGGACTAGATGAGTGTGATTGAGGAGTTGGGTACTCCCTAGTGATTGTAATCCTTTGTGAAAATTCTAGTGGATCAGAAATCCTTCTGGGTGAAGGTGGGAACGTAGAGCTGGGTGCTCGAACATCAAAACAAATCTCTATGTTTGCGATTGATTTACTTGTATCTTTTACTTTCTATTCATTCATTCTTATATTGTCGATCTATACTCTTACAACAAGATTGCATTGCGCACCTCAAACTCTTATTTAGAGGAATCACGAAGAAGAAGTTCAGAGCCCTTCGCGGGGTATACATCTTCTAATCTTTCTTTGAGTGATCGTTGCATCATCTCCTTTTTAATTTGTGCATTATTTGTATATTGATTAGCATTACACCTATTCACCCCCACTCTTGGTGTGATTTCACAAGGCTCTAATGCCAATTGAAAATTACTTAGAGGGGGTGAATAGGTGATAATACTAATCTAATGCAGAACGCAATAATTTAAGCAAACAATCAAAATGGTCAACTCAAAATAAGAAGTGAAGCTGGATTTCCAATCAAGGTCTCTCAAGTTTCTCCTCTTAATTCCTCTAGTTAAGAGTTGAGGTGCACAATTGCCTTCTTTCTTATATGAGAAAAAATCAATAGTCCTACAATAAATAGTAATGCAGTAATACAAAAGCAATATGATAGAAAGAATGAAAATTGTAAATATGAGTATAAGTCGAAAAATGAAAATAGAAGCAAGAATAAGAGACAAAGCATCACAAATACAAGTTGTTTGTTTCGAGTCGAGCAACTTGTTCTACGTCCCTGCCTTCACTGCGTGAAGGATTTCACTATCCACTAAGGATCACAATAAAGGTATGATTGAGATTTTAGAGATTGAAATAGAGTTCAGAATTCTTAGTCTCAATGCGAATCCGCTGTAGCAAGGGCTCAAGCGGGTCGTGATCCTCAGGGAAGGATGCGATGAAAGCTTTTCGACTCGATTCCTCTGTATGCTTCAAGTAAGAAGAGAGAAATTAGATTGGTGATGAAAAATATGAGATTAAAGACGTGGTTTTGCTGATCTTCTACCACAACCCTATTGCAAGTTAAGGAGCTTGATCTTCATCTTAAGATTGATATGATTCACCCTAGGTCATTACAAATAATTCAAGCAAAAAAATCAATACTAGATTCTTGCTAAGTTACATAATCTAAAAACTAAACTATGGTTCATTCTAACATCTAGGTGCAGCCTAATAAAAGACGAATCTCAAACTTATGCTGTCCTAGTTCTTAAGTTGAAGTCATGAAAAGTCTTTTTAATATGCAACCTAGATTAGGATTTCTAGGTATTTGTTTAATCTTCTAGAAAAATTGTTTTTAATACCTAGGGTTTCGATTGATGTTCCTTAATCAGATCTAGGCTTAACTGCTCTAGGGTTGCTTCAAGAGTCTCAGCAAACCACTAGAGAGATTTAGTTCTTCATTATTTTTTTCTTTTCAAATTATTTATTTTTTTTTATTATTTTTTTTATGAGAAAAATTGCAAGGAAAAGAAAACGAAAACAAGAAGAGATCACAGATTAAAACAAGAGAGATCACAAAAGAAATAAGTAAAGTTGCAGAAATTAAAAGAGAACAAAAGAGTGACCTTTATTTCGTTGAATCTCCGGTTACACAATCGTCTCCTTCTTCTCCACAAATAGCATGAAATAAAAATTACAACTTTGAATAAAAGTGGCTAAAGAAAACCCTAATCATCTCTGCATGCCCCTCCCTGTTGTGACTGCTCGGATATTTATAGTGCAGAATGTAGAGGAGTCCCGGATAGAGTTGCCAACGAAATCTGGTAGCCAGATAACGTCAAAAAGCCGCGGAAATCAGGGTTTTGCCGCGGATCTGCGGCAATCCTGGCTCTGTTGGCCACGCGCTTTGGCGCGTGGCCTCTCCTGATCCGTCCCTCTGGGCTCCTGCTTCTAGAAGTGTGATCCTGGCCTTTTAATCTGGATTTTCGAGATAACTTAGTAATCAAGTTATCCTTAATCCAGATTTCTTCAAATCTTCTTCCCACGAATTTCCTTCTTATCTTGGCCTTTTATCCTCATCCTGCAGGTGTTTAGAGTTGGATAGAAGTCTATCCTTCCCTAATCTCTGATATTTGCAACTTTTAGCCCTTGTATTTGCATTTTGACTCTTTGTATTTGCACTTTTTCACCTGGGCTTCAAACATGGGCTTGGATCTGGGCTTTTGGGCTCTTTAAGCTTTATTCTTTATTAAATTGATAATTTGAGGCCTGCACATATTAAATAAAGAAATATTAATAAATGTGCATTATAATATGAATAAATGTGCAAATGCGATGGTATATATGATGACAATTATGCATTTTTCACTACCTATCAAGGTACCACAATTACAAGGTCTACTCAAGACCTAGAGACACGACTCCAACTCTAAATCTTCGACACAAGAGGTAGCACTAAGCCAATTGAGGTTTACAAGCTCTTGGCAACCACAAAATGCACCTAGAGGGGGGTGAATAGATGTACTAGCTAATCTAAAGACAAATAATACGGAATTTAAAAACTCGATTGCAACAAACTATATGTAACCAAAAAGTGTAGCCGAATTTTCAGTGAAGGGCTCTGGACTATCTCCTCAAGATTCCTCTAGATTAAGAGTATATGATGCTCTCTTGGTTCAATACAAGTGTGAGCACACACAAACTACATCTAGCATATGAATATGTGCAATATAAAGTAATGTAAGATATAAGAGAGATAGAGTTAAGAGATAGTGATCAAACGCAAATAACAAGATATGTTTCGAGGTTCGAGCCACTGTTCTACGTCCCTGCCTTCACACAGAAGGATTTTCACTATATGTCCACACAGGACCTTCCACACAGGGACCTCTACTGAGGAATTACAACTCTACACTTGGAGTACACTACTCCTCTCTCAAATATAACCACCTCTACACAAGAGGGATAGGCACAAAGCCAAAACACAATCACCTCTATATAAGAGGGATAAGGCACAAAGCCAAAACTCAAACACAATCACCACTACACAAGAGGGATAGGCACAAAGCCAAAGCTCAAATACAATCATCTCTACACAAGAGCGATAGGCACAAAGCCAAAGCAAAGAAAAGATTACAATCTTGGTGACCCATTGATCACAAACAACACTTGGTGATCACAATAGACCACAAATAATTTTTCTCACAAAAATAAGATCCTATAGATAAGATTAGAGATGATAGCTCAAGTGTGAAAAAATAAAGTGTTTGGAAAAAAAATAACAAAGAAAAATATTTGGGAAAAACACTAGATAGATAAATAAATAAAGATCAAAACTAATTTCCCAAAGACTCTCTTTTTTCTGATTTTTCCAACACTTTAAAAAAATAAAAGATAAAACTTTTTTGGCTCAAAAACTCCTTTTAAACTTGTTGCAAAACACTTGAAAGATAGGAAGAAAAGCTCTCAAAAAATCATGTTAAAAACAACTTGAGAGAAGCCCTATTTATAGGCTCTCAAGAATATAGCCGTTGGCAGTCAGAAAAGGTCATTTTTGACCTTCCGGTTGACCGGCCAATGGTCATATTTCTGACTGTTGAGCCACCGGTCAACCGCCCAGTCAACCGTCCAAGGCAAACTTACCTGCCGGTCGACCGCCCAGTCGACCGAGCCTAAAAGGCACTCAGCCTGTCGGTCGACCGCCTGGTCGATCGGCGCTACCCGAGAGTTGGGTAGTTACAGTCGGTCGGCCGCCCGGTCGACCGGCCTTACAGGCAGGCCTTGTGCACGTTCTTGTGCACATGGTCGACTGACCGGTCGACCGAGCTCTGGTTTGGTCGACCGCCAGAACGCTCAGGCTAGGATATAGGATATGAAACATGATTTTTTTTAACACCTATAAAATCCCATAAATTCTCATAAATTTTACAAAAATATATTCTTATAAATATTTGAAGAACAAATATGTGTGACCAAAAATCAACACATATTACAAATTATTTGAATTATTTTTTGTGATATAAAATTTAAGCTTTAAACCGAAAACCGTATTTTTCAAAACTTGGATTTTGAAATGAAAATCTGTTTGCTCCAAAACTTGTATAATTACAAAAATATGATATTGAAATACATTTGAAGCAGATTGTGTACGGATAGAATCCAATACACATATAAAAGATATATCTATGTTTTTTATATTAAATCCAAAATAAGTTTTGTTAATTACAAAACTCTAAACACATGAAATAGAATAACCAAATTAGGTTTTTCTAATTATATGAAGTATAGAAGTATATAGATGAAATCCAATATACATTAAACCGTATAAACTTATTTTGATTCATCTATTCATGAAAACCATATATATGTATATTTGAAATCCAAAACCGGTTAAACTTAAAACCAAACGTATTGAACTTGTGTGCGTGTGAACTTGAGCATATCAACACTAGTCTATCTTACACAAGACCTAAACACAAATTAAAACTAGACAAACTGAAGTCATCTTGTAGAACTCCTTCTCTAAGCCGACTCGCTCCAAACACGATCCAAAAAGCATGACTCCATCCGAGTGCTAGATGCGATCTTGACGCGCGAGCTATTGAATATACATGTGTTAGCTCCAAAACTCCTTTGTTGAAGCAAGCACCTACTAAGATCTTGATAGAAAATCTGAAACTATAGAAACACAAGATTATTAGTAATATAACTACATGAGTTAATCATCATCAAAACTAGAGTGATGGGCCTTTGGGCCAACAATCTCCCCCTTTTTGATGATGACACAATTCATGGAGTTATAGATGCATGGATTAAAGATAAGCTTCATAGAAGCTCCCCCTTAACTCATGCATAGAAATAAACAAATAAGTATTCAATAAAATACATAAACTAAACAAAACATATATGCATAAATAAAGATATAAACATGCATATATAAACTCTCTAAATTCTTTTCCCCCTTTTTGTCAATCATCAACAAAGGGTGAAGACAATCAAACAATTTATATGTATATGCGATATACATTCATGAAGAGGAGAGACGATAAGTTAGCTCCCCCTGCATACATGCATTAGATGGAGAAAGGATGACTAGACCCTAACCCACATAAAGTATAATATACAATGTATAAACGGAGATGTTAAGCTCCCCCTACACATGTGTACCACATAAGAAAGAGAGGTCAAGCTCTACTACGTGTGTAATACACTTCAACTTGAATCTATATATAGAGGAGATGTTAAGCTCCCCTTGCATATAGGCAAAACATATCAACAAATTTTGAAACTATTTTTAAAACAAATTTTGAAATTTCTTAAAGTCAACAAAATAAATTATGATACCGATGAAATCAAATACTATTTGACAAAAAAAGTTGGTACCATTTGTAGAGAAAAATTTTTTAAGATACCAATAGTAGATTTTAATACCAATTGAAGGTATGAAACATGAAGTACATTTTGATACCAAATAAATACCAATTGAAATCAATGCATAAACTTGTAAAGATACCAATTAACATTTAGAATAAAATCAAGCTTAGCATATGCATAATTTGTGCTTTAAAAAGTAAAGACATTGTAAAACAAGCACAATCAAATCATATATATATATATATATATATATATATATATATATATATATATATATATATATATATATATATATATATATATATATATATATATATATATATATATATATATATATATATATATATATATATGTATGTATGTATGTATGTATGTATGTATGAAAATGAAAATACCAATTGAAATTTGAAGCATACATATATAAGAAACACATATGAGTATACAAAAATAAAATTTCATGAAGATCATATGTATAACTCATACCTACCACCTTTAGCATGCACATGTTTAAAAGGATATTCAACAAGATACACAAGGCATAATCTCGCAACCAACCGCCCTTTGGATGGTAGGGATTTTCAAAATAAGAGTTTGAAAATAATTTAACATGTTTGAAAACTCTACCAATTTAAGAATCAAGAAATTAAGTTAAAATAATTTTTTAAAAAACTAGTTAAAGATCCTTCAAAACATGAAACCAAATTATATATTCCATGAAGCATTGCTAAGTACACAAAAATTATCACTCAAGATCCAAGCGGCTCAAAAATGTGCTCATAAAATAAGTATATGAGTAAACAAATGAAATGTGAGTGCATAAGAATCATGTGAATAGCATATTCATGAAAATAAAGCTCAAAATACCAAAATATATGAAAATCATAAAAATTTATTTTTCATCAAAATTTAAACAAACTTCAAGGTATATGTATGCTTTATCGAAACTAAAAGTATACATACATATCCCAAACACAAACGAGTACATTAAAGAATTTTGCATGAAAGCAAGTGACTCAAGGATATTCATGTATATCTATTAGTTTTAAACAAAAATAATATATACATGAAGTTAAACATATGCAAAAATAGGAAAAACAAGTGTAAATGAAATAATCATCAAAACTATGTTATACATGTACATGTAATGAGTACAAATGAGTAATGAGGCACAAACATATAATAATCAAGTGTAACTCACTACTTGTACAAGTATAAATATAAGTTTTAACAAAAACTACATCTAAATAAGTAATCACCACATGAATCACAAAACAAACATGATCATTAGTCTAAATACACGTGTTTTAGAACTAGTATATACATAGTAGTTAAACAATAGTGTGAACACAAAATATGAATCCATATGAATATGGGTGTATCTCAAAGACTATCTTTATATATCACATGTCTAATAACATTACATTTAAGATAATGAACATTAAAACCAAAACATGCTAAAAATCATCAATTGTAAAAGCATGTAAACTAAAATAGGAGTTAGAAATAGTTACCAAATCATATGAACTATTCTCTAAGTCTCCAAATAATGGTGGTCCTCCCACCAAACATCCTTGAAGGTGATGCATCCAATGTAGTGTCCATTAAGCTCAAACGTATCCACCATCAAGGCACCAATACCCTCACGTCAAGTGAGAGCCCACACCTACATCAAATACAATAGGGATATATTTTAGTACCCATACCTTTTTGGGTTCATGGGGGTTAGCACCTTTCCTAACCCAAACAAACTTGTTTGCAAAATTTGAATTACGTATTCTATCATAACAAAAATTTGTAAGGTGGCCCTTACGTCCACAATGTGTATAAGTGTACACATTAGCATATAAGGTGTCATGTATGTGAACGTGAGAAGCATGTGTATGTCGTGATTGGTGTGCATGAATATGTGAAACTTGTTTCTTTCGAAATATGAATTTCAATTTCTTGTGATCCATAGCATATTGGCTCAAAGTGGAGCCCAAACAATTTACACTATTCTTCAAAATATAAATATTATTTTCAATAATTGAAGAAGATGTGTGATTGGTCGCTAATGTTGCATATTTAATATCATAATTCCATACTTATTATAGAATAAAATCTACATTGTCCTAATTAATTGTTTAATTTATTTGCAGGCCCATTCCTTAAGGAGATGAAGAGAAATGAGCCCAAAAGCCTACCAAATTCTGAATTAAATCAGAATTAATTCACACTCAGTAAATCAGGGCAAAATTAAGAGGTTGAAAACCGGTTGAGAAGAATCCTCTCAGAATCGAACGGTTAAAGCCAAGAATCAAAGGCCATTTCGTCATAATCCTAGACTCAAACGAGAAACCCAACTGAAGATAAAAGCAGAACGTGAAACCGGGGAGACCCACCAACAGGGTGTGGCCACCTGGCCACACCCTGGCCGCGGAAACGCGGCCAAAGCCGCGTTTTCACGGCTTGGTTGGGGAGTTAGGGGAGCATTTGCTCCCCCGATCTCCCCGGGATCCTCCTCGTGTGGGTTATGCCTATAAAAAGCCAGTATTTGCACTGAAAATGGGACGACATTGCAGAGATAGGATTTAGACTAGTTTTTCATTTTTTAGTTTAGTTTTTGTATTTCTTTTTCATGTAATTTTAGTTTTAACTTATGTAATTCAGAGGAGATCAGACTTTCATCGAAGAACAAGAATGAAGCTTGAGCTGAGAGTGACATCGGTGTAAGGTTTCTTTCTTTTTTTTGATCGTTATGAAATCGAATCGATGTTCTTTCTTTGTATGTACTTCTTATTAGTTTTCTTCGTCTTCTTCTTTTCTACTTCACTTTTCTTTCTGGTACAATTGTCTTCCAAGTGAGTCTAAAAGTATCGAAAGAGCCTTGCCTTTGCGAGTGCCACCGATAGCTCATGACGATGGAATTGAGTCTCTCTCTGTATCATTTCATGCTTGAGTTGTCTTGATGATGTAATGTGGAAGAGACCAATAATCAACTCTTATGGGCTATACGCTGATTGCCTCCACTTCAAGGTAAAATCATAGCTGAAGATTCAAGGTAAGCTTTTGGTGAAAAGAAGGTAAGTAATTATTTGTATTTCTTTTCTTTTATTTCTATAAATTAAATCAACAACACCACTTCTTCTAAATCTTTCTTTCCCAACTCATTTGTACATAGTCGCTTTCTTTTCCATTTCTTTGTAAATAGTCATTCTCCATTGTTCTCCACCTTCTCATTCTACCGTTTTCTTTCTAACTTTAACATAATTCTTTTTCATTTTTTTTATTTCTTAAAAACAAAGAAGAACTTTCGTTTTGTCTTCATTAAGATTTCAATACAAAACTTTGAACGCTTCAATCGCAAACCCTCCTTGTGGATCACGACCCGCATAGCCACTTGCTATAGCGGTAAGAATTGAGCACTTGCACATTTTTATTAAAAGTTCTGAAATTCCATATTTTGTGTGCAAGTTTTGCATCAATCAAATTTTGGCGCCGTTGCCGGGGAGGGTAACGTTTTTATTGAAATCTGATATTTATTGAAAATTTTTTAGAACTAAAACGAATTTTCTTCTCTGTTGCAGGTTATAGGGCAAGCAAAGCCGGAAATTAAGATTGCAGTAACATATAAGTGGTATTGGGCCTCTGCTCTAGAAAGCAGAGACCAATTACCCTCTGCTTTGCCGCGTTTTCGTGGCCCAAGGCGCGGTTCCACGGCAAAAAGGAGTTGACTACTAACGTTATATTTTGCAGGGCTGCTTGACTTGCAAAAATTCTAGTTTTCTGCAATTTATTTTTCTTATATGCCATCACCAAAAGCCTGCTAATAAACCAACAGTAAAATACTTGTTGACAAAGATAAAAAATTGATTAGACATTTGCATTTTTAGGCACGTGTCTTTTCAATTCCTTTATTTTTACTGTTGAAGAGTGCTGGAGCAAGGTACGTTCGCATTGCATTTAGAATAGGACTCATCTCTTGGTTGATTTACATCGCTTTGAGTGAATCTTATTTACATATCTTGTACACTTGCACAAATTGATTTTAAGGGCACCACCCATAACAAGATAAGGTGGGGATTTAATCACCCTTCCTTGACCCAAAAATCAGATTCCAAGCACTTACTAACCCAAGTTTAACTAAAAATGAGTAGACGTTGACCCTAGGGACATCTCGGACTCAATTAGGAGATTATCCTAAGGGGGAAAGATGTTGAAATTTGACTCCTGCCAAATCAGTGTCTAGGAAGGGGATTAAGGGCCGAAAGCCCGAAGATTGGTGGTTATTTAATTAAGGAACATCTTTGACGGAAAACCTCCCACCAATCTTGCCCTGACCTGGCTGATTAGCTTGTGGCTAAAGTTTGCATTAAACCTCCCGTGGACAGTCTAATCAGTTAGGAGTCGTCTAGGTCATAGGTCTACCCTAACTTAGGTTAGAATTTTTTCTTTTTTGTTTGTTTATTTGTTTGTTTTTCTTTCTTTTTATTTGTATTCCATTGTGTGGTATGGCTTATAATAACAATTTTTCCAAATTCAATAATAATCCATATTACAAACCGACTTCATTTTCGGATATTACCAACCCGGCATATCATAACTTTAACCAACCTAGTGTGCCGGATTGGTCTTATCCGAATCAATATAACCCATGCCCCCAATCTAATAACTATAATTTCCAGAATGATTTCAACTCTTCACAGAGTCAGTGGGGATTCACCTACCCCGAGTCAAATTTTCAACCAACTTATCCTCCTTCTCCACCTAGTCCATAATATTTTCAAGATTCATACTCAGTTCCACCAGTCCAAAATAGAAAACTATCAATTTTGGAAATGAGTATGCGTGAGTCCAAACAAAAATCCCAAAATCTGATGGACTCACAATTTCATCACCAATTCCAAGACAACACTTCATCTTTTCATCAAAACAATGAACCTATCAACTATGAAAAGATGTTTGAAGCCATGACTCATGCTCAAAACGCTCGTAATCGTGACATAGATATGATGTCCAATCTCTACGTTCTCACCGTTTGACCAGTTCTGATGTCACTAACCATTCTGTTAGAGCTGAAGAGTCATGTAGTTTTCGAAATCAAGGTTCCATTTCAGAACAGTCATTTGAACTTGCCCAAACTCCAAATAATATTGATAGTTTGGCAAGTTATCCCTTGCCTGAAATCGAACTTGAAAATGAATATGATCATGAACTTCAACTTAGTGATTCAATTTTACTTCCTGATTCAATAATGACTCCGGTGTCTTCACCTGATTTCAATCTTTTTCCTGAGTCAACATTGAATCCTGTGCCAATTCATCATGAAATTGAATCACCCATTCTTGATGATCATATTGAACTTGACCAATTTTACACTTTTGAAAATCCTATTGACAAATTGGCAAGTTCTCATTTTTTTGATATTAAACTCAATGAGATATGTGACCTAGATTCTCAAATCTATGATCCAGTTCAACTTTCTGAATCAATATTGACTCCTGTTTTTTTACCAAACTTGTGTAATATTTTAGAGTCAGTTTTACTTCCCCCAACTATCTTTCCTGAACTTGAATCACCAATATTAAGTCACATTCCATTGTTGGAAAATCAATGTGGACTTGAGTTTCAACTTCTTGACTTGGACACACTTCTTGAACCAAACTCGACTCTTGAACCTTTACTTGACTTAAGTCACCTTCCTGAGTCGGTATTAGTTCTTGTACTTCCTGAGTCCAAGTCAATCATTCTATCTTTTCACACTCCTTTCTGGGACGAGGTGGTTGACAAATTTGACTCCGAAATTAATTATGGAATTTGAAAATTAGATGGGGTTAAATATTTAATAAAAATCCTTTATGGATACATCTTTTTAGTGGGTTATATTAGAGTAATTTCTGGTGGGTTCCTCCGAACCCAACGAAAAGTTGATTGGGCCGCATTTTGTGGACCAATCAGACCACCTCCGGAACCACCACCTTAAGGTAACATTTTTCGTGGACCAATCAGACCACCTTCGGAACCACCACCTTAAAGTAACATTTTCCTTCCCTTTCGTCTTTTTCATGCATCTATGCATTAATTCATACATTGAGGACAATGCATGAGATAGGTGTGGGGGAGGGTCTAACATAACTTAGTTTTTTCTTTTTACTTAAAAAAAAAATTTTATTAACATTTTCTTTACTTTTAAAAAACTTTTTGAAAATAGAAACAATATTTTGACATTTTTTTTGTAAGAAATTAAGTTAATTTTAAGGAATAGGAAATCCAAATTAGGATTTCTTATACTTGATCAACATAAGATTATTTGTTTGATTTTTAAGGTTAGGAAGATAATTTGTCAAAGTAATTTAGTCTTGATCTTTACCTTAATGAAATATGCACACTTCATACACTTACACACTTAGGGTTCAAAAACAAAGATTCTTATGCCGTAAAAAAAAAAAAAAAAGATAAACAAATCTAATTATTGATTAGCTAGGTGCTTTGGCCTAAGTAAGCCTTAGTATTTATGCGAAAGATGATTAGATAAGTTTGAAAAGAAATATATATATATAAAAATTCTCTGATTAAGCTGGGTATTTGTGCCTAATAAAGCATAAGTATTCACGCCTAAAAGAGATTTAAATAATAAAATCCTTAGTTCTGTGACCTTATTTGCTTGAGTCCTTAAGTCCTTGGGGTGTTTTCTCACCCGGTGCCCTAAGACCGTTTGGTTGGGAGTAAGGCTCGTTACATGGGCAGATTAGAAAGCCTAATAGAACTAAGGAATAATACCACAAAAATATATATATAAATAAATAAATAAGGCATAAGAGTTAGAGTTAATGAACCCTTAGTCAAAATTTTCATAATCACAAGGTGCATATGACTTAGGGTAAAGTAATAGACTAGATGAGAAGTACAATTTAATTCCTTACCTTGATTGATAATAAATTTTTGAATAGAGACTAAGTTTAGGAATGAAAAATGCAGTTTTCCTATAACTTATATATTGCTTAAATCTTACAATTATATTTCTAATATTTTTCTCTTTCAAAATGCTTTTCGAAAATACTAACTCTTTGTTTCCCTTTCTTTATGGATTTTGTGGGTGTAATCCGCTGAAAACCCTCACGAGACAAAACTCGTCCTCTAGGGGAAACCTAGAGGTTTAACGGCTTGTTGCACATGCTCAGTGCAATCGCGTGACCTGGGAAAGTGGTCTAATAATCCTTAGTATAGTTTAGTTGTTTTGCTCGAGGACGAGCAAAAGATAGGTATGGGGGTGTGATTGGTCGCTAATGTTGCATATTTAATATCATATTTCCATACTTATTATAGAATAAAATCTGCATTGTCCTAATTAATTGTTTAATTTATTTGCAGGCCCATTCCTTAAGGAGATGAAGAGAAATAAGCCGAAAAGCCCACCAAATTCTGAATTAAATCAGAATTAATTCGCACTCAGTAAATCAGGGCAAAATCAAGAGGTTGAAAATCGATTGAGAAGAATCCTCTCAGAATCGATCGGTTAAAGCCAAGAATCAAAGGCCATTTCGTCATAATCCTAGACTCAAACGAGAAACCCAACTGAAGATAAAAGCAGAATGTGAAACCGGGGAGACCACCAACAGGGTGTGGCCACCTGGCGGCCGCGTTTCCGCGGCTTGGTTGGGGAGTTAGGGGGAGCATTTGCTCCCCCGATCTCCCCGGGATCCTCCTCGTGTGGGTTATGCCTATAAAAAGCCAGTATTTGCACTGAAAATGGGACGACATTGCAGAGATAGGATTTAGACTAGTTTTCCATTTTTTAGTTTAGGTTTTTGTTTTTCATTTTCATGTAATTTTAGTTTTAACTTATGTAATTCAGAGGAGATCAGACTTTCATCGAAAAACAAGAATGAAGCTTGAGCTGAGAGTGACACCGGTGTAAGGTTTCTTTCTTTTCTTTGATCGTTATGAAATCGAATCGATGTTCTTTCTTTGTATGTACTTCTTATTAGTTTTCTTCGTCTTCTTTTTTTCTACTTCACTTTTCTTTTTGGTACAATTGTCTTCCAAGTGAGTCTAAAAGCATCGAAAGAGCCTTGCCTTTGCGAGTGCCACCGATAGCTCATGACGATGGAATTGAGTCTCTCTCTGTATCATTTCATGCTTGAGTTGTCTTGATGATGTAATGTGGAAGAGACCAATAATCAATTCTTATGGGCTATGCACTGATTGCCTCCACTTCAAGGTAAAATCATAGCTGAAGGTTCAAGGTAAGCTTTTGGTGAAAAGAAGGTAAGTAATTATTTGTATTTCTTTTCTTTTATTTCTGTAAATTAAATCAACAACACCACTTCTTCCAAATCTTTCTTTCCCAACTCATTTGTACATAGTCGCTTTCTTTTCCATTTCTTTGTAAATAGTCATTCTCCATTCTTCTCCACCTTCTCATTCTACCGTTTTCTTTCTAAATTTAACATAATTCTTTTTCATTTTTTTATTTCTTAAAAACAAAGAACTTTCGTTTTGTCTTCATTAAGATTTCAATACAAAACTTTGAACGCTTCCATCGCAAAACTCTCCTTGTGGATCACGACCCGCATAGCCACTTGCTATAGCGGTAAGAATTGAGCACTTGCACATTTTTATTAAAAGTTCTGAAATTTCGTATTTTGCGTGCAGGTTTTGCATCAATCAATGTGGAGCAAGTAATATGTTTATCAATAGAAGAGGAGTCAATAGAAACATGACAAACATGAGCATCAAAATTATTTTTCAAAGAAGTGTTGTCCTTTGAAACAAATTCCAATTCATTTGAAATCAAAGCAATTTTATTTTTCAAAGAATTGTTCTCTTTTAAAACAAATCGAGTTTTGAAGACAAACCTCATTTTTCTTCAAAACATCATCACAATCATTTTTATTCTTTAAATTTTCATTTTCTTTTAAATCAAGGTCAAGTTGGGTTTTTAATGAATCTCTTTCATTTGAAACCTCAACCCTCTCTTGTAAAACTATGTTTAGTTTAGAAAACAAACTTTTATTTTCTTCTTTTAATTTAAAACTTTTGCTTTTCAAAACTTTGTACTTTGAAAGCAAGTTTTCACAAAGCATAGATAGTTCTTCATTTAATGCATGTGCATCCATGTTATCATCATAAGAAGAGTTAGCACTATCATCTAGTTGAGTGTCTGAAATTACCTCAGGGAGTCATTCCCTTGGACCTTGAAGCAAGCTTGGTTGGACTCTTCTCCACTAGATTCTTCTCCACATTGTTTGTTGTTTGTAGCTCGGGAGAGGTCAATGTATTCCACACTGCAAAAGCATAATCACAATAAGAATCATAAAAAATTAATCTTTGCTAAGTGTGTGTCTAAGTGCCACTGAGGCCTGTGCATTGGCCTCTATATGCTTGTCATTACCAAGATAAGATTTCTTAGTAGTGGCAAAGTAATCATGCAATCTTAGTGATTTAAGGTATATACTCATCTTATACTTTCAAATATCAATGTTGGTAACATAATGCATGGGAGGGGCAAGAAAATCCATGAGTGTATAAACAAAATGTGTGCAAATGCAAATCTAGATTAGCAATCCAAGATCTCACTCCTAGATGGTCAAACCAAATATCAGGAGCGTAGGCTCTGATACCAATTGAAATACACCTAGAGGGAGGTGAATAGGTGTAGTAGCTAATCTAAAGAAAAATGATGCAGAATTTAAAAACTCAATTGCAGCACACTATGTGTAACCAAATAGTATAACCGAATTTCCGGTGAAGGGCTCTGGACTATCTCCTTAAGATTCCTTTAGATTAAGAGTTGAGGTGCTATATGAAGCTCTCTTGGTTCAACACAAGTGTGGGCACGCACAAACTATATCTAGCATATGAATATGAGCAATATAAAGTAATGCAAGATATAAGAGAGATAGAGTTAAAAGATAGTGGATCAAACACAAACAACAAGATATGTTTCGAGGTTCGAGCCACTGCTCTACGTCCCCGCCTTCACACAGAACGATTTCCACTATATGTTCACATAGGACCTTCCACAAAGGGACCTCTACTGAGAAATTACAACTCTACATTTGGAGTACACTAGTCCTCTCTCAAATACAATCACCTCTATACAAGAGGGATAGGCACAAAGCCAAAACACAATTATCTCTACACAAGAGGGATAAGGCACAAAGTCAAAACTCAAACACAATCACCTCTACACAAGAGGGATAGGCACAAAGCCAAAGCTCAAACACAATCATCTCTACACAAGAGGGAAAGGCACAAATCCAAAGTAAAGAAAAGATTACAATCTTGGTGACCCAATGATCACAAATAACACTTGGTGATCACAATAGACCACAAACAATTTTCCTCACAAAAATAAGATTCTATAGATAGGATTAGGGATGATAGCTGAAGTGTGAGAAAATAAAGTGTTTGGAAAGAAAAATAACAAAGAAAAACACTTAGGAAAAAACACTAGATAGATATATAAATAAAGATCAAAACTAATTTATCAAAGACTCTTTTCTTTGATTTTTCCAACACTTTAAAGACAAATAAAAGGTAAAACTTTTTGGCTCAAAAACTCTTTTAAACTTGCTGCAAAACAACTTGAAAGATAGGAAGAAAAGCTCTCAAAAAATCTTGTTAAAAACAGCTTGAGAGAAGCCCTATTTATAGGCTCTCAAGAATATAGTCGTTGGCAGCCAGAAAATGTCAGTTTAGACCTTCCGGTCGACCGGCCAACGGTCATATTTCTGACCTTAAGCCACCGGTCGACCGCCCGGTCGACTGTCCAAGGCAAACTTGCCTGCCGGTCGACCATCCAGTCGACCGGGCCTAAAGGCACTCAGCCTGTCGGTCGACCGCCCGGTCGACTGACGCTACTCGAGAGTTGGGTAGTTACAGTCTGTCGACTGCTCGGTTGACCGGCCTTATAAGCAGGCCTTGTGCACATTCTTATGCACATCGATCGACCGACCGGTCGACTGCCAGAAGGCTCAGGCTGGGATATAGGATATGAAACTTGATCTTTTTAACACCTATAAAATCCCATAAATTCTCATAAATTTCACAAAAATACATTCTTATAAATATTTGAAAAACAAAGATGTGTGACCAAAAGTCAACACATATTTCAAACTATTTGAATTATCTTTGTGATAAAAAAATTAAGCTTTAAACCAAAAACTGTATTTTCCAAAATATGGATTTTGAAATGAAAATCTGTTTTCTCCAAAACTTGTATAATTACAAAAACATGATATTGAAACACATTTGAAGCATATTGTGTATGGATAGAATCCAATATACATATAAAAGATATATCTATATTTTTGACATTAAATCCAAAATAAGTTTTGTTTATTACAAAACTCTAAACACATGAAATAGAATCATCAAAGATGAAAACTTGTTTTTCTAATCTAATTATTGAAGCATAGATTTATATAGATGAAATCTAATATACATTAAATCGTGTAAACTTGTTTTGATTCTATCTATTCATGAAAATCATATATATGTATATTTGAAATCCAAAACCGGTTAAACCGAAAACCAAATGTATTAAACTTTTTGTGTGTGTGAACTTGATCATATCAACACTAGTCTATTTTACACAAGATCTAAACACAAACTAAAACTAGACAAACCGAAGTCTTCTTATAGAACTCCTTCTCCAAGCTGACTCGATCCAAACACGATCCAAAGAGCTTGACTCCATCCGAGTGCTAGAGGCGATCTTGACGCGTGAGCTCTTGAATCTACATATGTTAGCTCCAAAACTCCTTTATTGAAGCTAAGCACCTACTAAGATCTTGATAGAAAATCTGAAATTATATAAACACAAGATCATTAGTACTATAACTACATGAGTTAATCATCATCAAAACTAGAGTGATGGGCTTTTAGGCCAACACAAAGGTCACAAACTCTCTCTTTACAACTTTTAGGATTTTGAGCAGAGAAATGAAGCTCAAGAAATTTGTGAAAGAAAAATTCTATTAAGAAAATAGAATTTAAGAGCTAAAAACTTCAAAAAATGATTGAGAAATTAGAGCATTTGAAGATTGAAAACTTGAGAAATAAAAACTTTCTTTCTTGAAAGCTAGATCTCAAAAACTTGAATGAAAAATCTGTCAACTCTCCTTCTACAATGACCCATATATATAGAAAATAGGTAAACATCATTAGGGATCAATACAGGGCTTAATCTAGGTGATTGGACTCAAAAATGGCAAAAATAACCATTGAGGAAAGTCAAAAAATCAGATATATTTGAAAAATAGCCGTTACTGTAGCAGAGACAGAGCATCGGTCAACCGACAGCTGGTCAAAACTACCCATTGTAGGCCGTCAGTCTACTGGGCGATCGGCCAAAAATACAGTAAGTCTTGACAAGAGTTCGGTTGATCGATCGATCGGCCGACAGGCCAAACAAAATAACTGGCCAAAGTGTCGATCGACCGACCCATGCATACAAGTATTAGTGTATCTATGTGCACAATTAGTTGACCGCTCGGTCGATCAAGCCAGTGTACAGAACACTGAACACAAAGGCAATCGACCAGGCGGTCAACCATCCAAGCCTAGAAGTGAGAGAGAGAAACATTTTTGAACTTGAACACATTTTTCAATTAATTTTTTAAGTATAAAAAATATCTTGGGAACATACGAGTTACAAGAAACATGTATATAGTTGGTTTTAAAAAAAAGGGAAAATATTAACATGTTTCAATAAACAATTTTGAAAAACACCAAAAACCTAAAAACATATTTTGAAACCTTTAGTGTGTATAAATCTTCTTGAGCATCAATTCAACACTAAAACTAAAACATTCTAAGACCCTACAAAGAGCTACATTGTCTTCAAGTCTTCATCAAGAGGGCTTCTCCAAAAATCTATGCTTTGATTGTCCATCATTGAATCAACTTAATCTCTTCAAACTCTCCTTGTGAGAAAAAAAAAGTATCTTTCAATCTCTTGATCCATGTACGCTTATAAACAGTAGAAATTGTTTAGTACCTTATAACTACATGTGATTTGTAATCATCAAAACAAAACCGGGGAGTGTACCCTTGAGCTAACAGGTTCTTGATGGCATGAAACATGTGGTCGATGGAGATTTTGAATGGTGTGAACTCCTCTTCTTCTCCATTAGTCTTTGTCGAGTTCTGAGGGGGCATTTTATTGATGGCACCGGAAGCCGATTCGGCTCTCCTTGGGTGTAGCAAATTGTAGCTTCAATTTTTCTCCCTCATCGCCCTTCTTAGGGAAGCTGTTAGCTGCACTCCGAGTCGCATCTTCAATAAGGATGTACTTCTAAACCCGAAAGAGGATGTCCCTACTCTTGGTGACCTAATCCCCGGGCGTCATCTTGATGGTGAGGCAATGGTTATTGTTCTTCTTGAATTTGCATCAGGATGCGAATTGATTGTAAAAGGCTTGCCTCATCTCCTCAAAGTCTCGAAGCGAGTGGCTCGAAAGAGAGTAGAGCCAATCAGAGCGACCTCCTTGAGGCTGGAGGGAAACACCCAACTCATGAAGAGCTCGTCGTGTGAATAGGCCACCATCTTATCTTGGTAGTGCCGAAGATGCTGGATGGGGTTAGTCGCTCTGGAGTAGAGGTCGAAGCTCGGAATCACGAACTTCCTCGAGAAATAGTGGGATAAGATTTTCGCCGAAAGAAGGGAACTGGAAATTCTTAGGCTCCTAATTTCCATCTCATAGCGAGGTTACCGGCTCGCTCCTTCGATGCGTTTCTTGACCAACTTGGCGATATCCTTGATGCGAAGAATCTTTGAGGCATTGCGTGGTCCAGAAGACTCAGAGTGTTTGCCGTCATTGGGAATGTAGGACCGATTGTGCCTTCGACTGGTTTCAGTGCGGGTGGGTTGTTGGGGCGAGGTGATGACTGGTCATCCTGACACCCTCTAGTCTCGCGGTCATGAGAGGACTGAGACCTTTGCAAGAC
Organism: Agave tequilana; assembly: GCA_038442645.1. Taxonomy (NCBI): domain Eukaryota; kingdom Viridiplantae; phylum Streptophyta; class Magnoliopsida; order Asparagales; family Asparagaceae; genus Agave; species Agave tequilana. The sequence continues at coordinate 109,652 of JAVJIF010032265.1, read as the reverse complement.
CCGAGTTGGGCGAGGAGACGATTCTGGATGCTGTTCGATGTGTCCCTCTCTAGTGCGGCCCCTTCTTGCTCACGGTCTGATCGTTCACGTTCGCAGACTGCCTTTGCCCGCTGCTCGTCCTGTTGCTTCTGGAGCTTGGCATTTGGAAGAATTGGCCCTCGGGAGTAAGCTGAGACCCGTGTCTGTAGCCTCCCACTTTTGCTGAAGCAGTCGGGGACAATTGCGCTATCCCGATATCTTCGATGAAGATGTCGTGGTGAGAAGGAGGGGGATTGGTGCCCCGGTGCCCCCAGTGGCAATTGATTTACCCCTTGAGAAGGTGATGACAGCGGTTTGAGAGGAGCTTTTTTTTGGTAGGGTCATCTCTGTATGACGAGGCTTTTTGATGAAGGGATTAAATAAGAGGAGGAGATCTTGAGTATAGACTCTGATATAAATCTCAATGAAAGCACTAATTACGATGAAAAATTCTGCGAGAACTTTGCCACATGCACCAAAATTGTAGAAAACACACAGATCAATAATCACAGCAAATACACAGGGATTTACGTGAAAACCTGAAAGGAAAAAACCATAGGGAGAGGGATTCCACTTTAATTTGAAGAAATTACAAGTAGAGGTCAGTGGCTCTATGATTACAGTTGTGCTTGGGTTTTTGTGTTCCAACTCTTCTTTCATTGGAGAGGGTGAAGCATTTATACATGAGAGAATAACTGTATAATCTGGGTGGTTGGCCGTACTCGTAACCCTTCAATCTATTGATTGTAAATATTCGATCTGTTGGTTGTAACCGCTCGATCGCTTGGCTGAAGATAAGATTGTTGGCCGGAGATAAGCTCTATTGGTCGGAAATAAGATCTGTTCAATCTATGCAGATGAAATCTAATACTGTAGTTTCGAAAATCCCACCCCTGAGCTGCGCTGGAGGAATCTTCCATGAGCTCCAATGTCGAGGGGAAATCGGGCTCGTCAGTGGCTCGAGAGGTGACGTCGGGGCAGCCGAGTCGGTGTTGAACACGAGCTCTTGGGCGTTTGACCTGAGGTGATATTAGGCCCAACGAGTCGGGGTTGGACCCAAGCTCATGGTCGCTTGATTTGTGCTTGGATGGTGGAGGCACTCAGTTGACGGTTGAATGTCGGTCATTCCCTCATTGTATCTCTAGGTTTGCCACGTGCCACGATCTCGTTTCGGGGTCGGGAATTGATCAATACAATGTCCAGCGAATAGAGTTTATATAGATTAATTTTCAAGAATGGAATAATTAAAAGGTATCATCCATCTTGGCAAATCGACTAATTGTACATTTCATTTCAGTATCAACCAATCTATATTTATTTATTCTCTCCTGGATAAAAAGAATTGTATTACATGATTTCATTGTAATCTTCTACTAAATATAATAAATGGCTATTCAGCGTAATGTAAAGCTATTCAGCGTAATGTAAAGCTAGTGTTTGACAAGTTATAACGTGACTTCAGTATTCAGTGTAGTCTGTTTGGTGAGTTGGAAAATAAAATTAAAAAGAAGAATTACAAATTTTTGTCTACGTGCGAGTAAAGTGCATTGCTTCATTATTTTCCTCAAATGACGGTTATAATAATTTGGGATTTGTGGCCACAAGGCTCGAGTTGGGTCCTTCCGTGAATGACCGCGAGGGTCTTTTGTGTTGTGTGTTGTGCGTCATTCATCACAGCTGACGAACGGTCCCATGTGTGAGAGAGAAAAAACGTACTTTATGATGAAGTTTACAAAATATGTTTTTTTTTTTCTGTCCTATTCTGAGCCGTTCAAAAATTATGATAAATAACCCACAATACAAAAAAACATATACTAATCCATCACGCTTTGGAGCCAACCGGGGCCCGTGACTACAACCCACATGCCACTTAATTTCGCCAGTCGCTATGCCTCACAGAACCCCAAGACACGGCCTCTCGATGAGTGTGAATCCACCGATTGGCCAATGTACGCTGTTGAAAAGATAAGGATAAGAGTAACCCCAATGGTAGCATAGTATAGTATAGTAAAAATAATATAAATAATATTTTGTCTTGAATAATTGGAGCTGAATTGTTTTTCTTTTTCCCGCTGTGTCTTGTTTGTTGTAACCTGGGAACATTCAATCAGTGTGCGCTCAAAAAAACAATCAATAAGTGTGAAATATTAATTTGTAGTGTGCCAGGCTATTACGTCATTATAAAGGCGTAATGAAACTCAGAAGACGTAAAATATCTTTTCACGATAATGTGTACAATAGTACTCGCAAAAGATCTAGGGCCTGTTTGGTTGTCGTAACTGGCTGTAATTCGTAAGTCGTAATTAGTAAAGTCTTTTACAGTTGTAAATGAGTTACATGCATCTAAGCTTTATGGTGTTTGGTTGGTAATATAAAGTTGTAAGTGAAAAAGTGTATTGTGTTTTACGATGTTTGGTTGTCGTAATGTGTAAGTCGTAAGTGAAAAAGTTGACTACAAAATTAACTATTTGGTGATTTAAAAAGTTTTAATATTGCAAATAAATATTAAAATGTTAAATATTAAAAAAATTTAATATTAACATAAAAAAATAATACAAATTTGCATGACCACAAAATTAACTGTAACTGGGCTGTAAGTGAGTGGTAATTGGGTTGCAAGTGAGTGATAATTGGATTGTGTAAGCCTTTTACGAATTACGGTCCAAACAAACGCCGTTGTAAATGGGTTGTAAGCCATTTACGATTTACGGACTTTTACGCGAAACAAATGGTCCCCTAGTCGAAAAGTACAACAATAGTCTCATATCTCTCTTTGCCTTAAACTAATTCCCTGGGATAACGTGTTAGCTTGTCCTTAATTATTCCCTCTTGCACTTTACCCACCTAAAAGACAGGACAAGAAAGGAATCGAGGTCCCCAATAAAAGCCAAAGAGAGAGGCGAGCAGGGGGTAAACGTTTGATGAAAAGGATCGGAGCAGGGAGCTGAAATTTCCCAAGTGCTCACATGGGGGATGGTAGCCTCATTCATCGATCACTCACTGGCGCTATGCTTTTTCTGATGGGAAACTGATGTGATCCCATGTGAGGTGTCGGTGGGGGGACTGAACCAGTGGGAGAGCAAACCCACGTGAGATGAAGGAGGTGGATTTTATATTCACAACACAAGGAGATGACAAGGGTATAATTAAAAGGGTATAGACCTTGGTATTAAATTGTTGGGGGTTGGGAGTTGCTGGTGGATGAGGTTTCACCTCCCTCCTGTGATTGTGCAGCGACCCACTTCTGACAAAAGAAGATGATGCTTGATGCTACCGATTTTCACCGACACCAAAACTCGTTTCACTATTTCTATTGGCAACAATGTATAAATTATAATGCATATGGTCATTAAACTATATTCTCTGACAACACGAGTGAATAGCAGAGCAGTAGATCAGATCGATCGATCAATCATTCAACCAATCGAGCGTTGACTCGGAGTACTTAGGCCACTTGATAATGAAAATCTGAGATTAATTATCCTGTCACCTCTTTACCTAGTGTGTACTGTGCTAAAATATTTCTAGTCAAAAGAGGAGGCCACGGTTCGAAACTTCTATGCGGCTTGTGGTATTTGGAACTTAAACTTTCTACTAAGCACTTTATTTGGAACTTAACTTCAGATCAACGCAGAACAAGAACCCTTGGAAAGTAAACTTCTGTCAAAATCTAATATTTACAATTAGATGGCTATCAGCTCAGCATTTGAGAGTGAGACAGATTGAAAATCAAAACAGAACACAGAAATGCGAGTAGAGATAACAAAAGACTTAATATGTACAATAATGATGTAGAGCGAATGGCAAGTGCACCAGTTGTCCATAAGTAATATAATAGTGAGTAGAGTATAGTCCCACGAGGAATGATGTCTAGCTAAGTATCAATTAACATTTTGTTGGACCAAAGTTTATCACTCTAATTTTAATGATGATTAACTCATATAATTATAATACTAATAATTTTGTGTTACATAAGTTTCAGATTTAATCAGGACATTAGTTGACGTTTAGTTTCTTCAAGCTAACACGTGTCATTTCAAGAGCTCAAACATAAAGAACATATTAAGAACTCAAGAAGGAGTCTAACTCAAAAGAATCACATTTGGATCGGGTCAAGATGCAGAGAACTATCACATCAAGAAGAAAAAGACTCTAGTTTGTAAGAATGTTTAGATTTGTGTAAAGTTTAAATTAGACTTGATTGCTCAAACTCAGACACAAAAGTTTGATATTGATTTTCAAGAATAATTGTTTTCAGTTTAACTTGTTTCGGCTTAACGAGATTATATTTTGTTTTTATTGGTTGATTTCTCAAAAATAAGTTCATATATTTTATATGTATATTGGATTCCATCCATACACATTGGTGCTTCAAATGAGTTTAAGAAACTTATTTTTGTATTTACACAAGTTTTGGAATTTTTTTTTTCAATATTAGTTTAGTTTTGGAAAATCAATCTTTAAATATAGTTTATGTTTTTCAAAATATAGACTTGCTTTTCAATAGTAGTTTAGTTTTGAAAAAAAACAATCTTTAAATATAGTTTATGTTTTTCAAAATTGTGTATAACATCTCAAAAGGAAGTTCACATATTTGTAATATGTGTTGATTTTTTATCTCACATATTTGTACTCATATGTAATAACATAAACTTATTTTTCTAGATTTTATAGAGATTTATTGGGATTTAAAAAGAATTTTTAAATTGCAAAATATAGCAGCTTTGGTCTATGGCCGGTCAACCAGGCATGTCACAAGCAACTACTTATGAACGTTCGGTCGATCGAGCGGTCGACCAAACATGCACAAAAGAAAGAGCTTGTGCACAAAGTCGACTAAGCGGTCGACTGCTTAGGTAGAGAGCCAGACTGCCTCTCTGGCCGGTCGATCAATCCGGTCGACTGCGTGCAACAGAGAGCAAGGTGCTCTCAGTTGGTCGATCAAGCGGTGGACCGGCTACTGTGAGAACACATTACGTTCTCACAGCGGTCGACCAGCAAGCCTCAATGGCTAGAATTCTAGCCGTTAGACGGTCGACCGCAAGGCCAATCTGGCCTGTCTTACCTCAAATGGCTAAAATTTGGATTTTCTATTTTTGTTTTATTTATAGACTGTTATTTCTTACTTTTTTGGGTTTAATCAATGTTTTAACACCTGAGTTTAATTCCTAATCATCTCTACAATATTCCTATAAATGGGATCATTGGTGAGAGTTTTAAACAAGACTCTGATAAGATTTTACAAGTTTTTTGAAGAGAAAATTTTGTGTTTAAAGTTTTGAAAAGTTTTGAAAAATCAAGAAAACAAGTATTTGGGAAATACAAGTTTTGAGATTTTAATTTTTATATTTATAAAGAAGTTTTCCCAAGTGTTTCTTTAGAGCTTCATTTCCAAAATTTTGGTTTTCTCACAAGCTTGAGCATTTATTTCCAAATCTATCATTTATGATTTTGTATTGTGAGATTTCTACTTTGTGATCTTTGTGATCACCAAGTGGTGTATTTCCTCAAATTGTTTTATGCTCTCCTATTATGTAGAGGCATAGTTGCTTTATTCATTGGCTGTGTGCCCACCTCTAGAGGTTCATTGGCTTTATGCCCGCCTCTTATGTAGGAGTTGTTTCCTTTGTGAAGTTTTTTTTTTTTGGAGATAGTCAAAATTCTTTGTAACGCCCCGATTCTGCAGATACGGGGACGTCACTGCGACGTATATACGTAGGTCAGGAAGTGCCCCCACGCATATACGCTAAGCATAAAGTACAACAAGAAATGATCAGAGTGCAACGCAAAGCATGGTATACACACCTATATGCCAACATAAGTACAATACGAGTCATCATAGGATATGATAAACATTACATCTTACATGTATCAGTTATCACAACCCAGTCCAAAAGTAAAATATACAGCAAAAGTACAAAAGGCTCACGAGTAGGATGGAGATCCCGTGAGTCAAAAGAAGTCAGGCACAAGGAGCTGAAGCTAGGATGCCCGCTCGCAAGAGAGCTCGAGCTACTGTGGACAACTCCACTCCGATCTAGCTACAGAACCTGAATGTGCAAATCCAAGGGATCAAGACATATAATAAATAAAAGAACTGCATGCCAAATGGCTAGGACACATGAGTAGGGTCAAAACACGAGTATAGAATATAAGAACGGTATAATATAATAATCATGAAACGGGAAATCAAAGGTAATGCTAACTACGAGCAAAAGTGATTGTATATGCTTAAGTTACGGTCCTATGAGACTAGTACGTCGAAGGAATAATCCAAACAAGGAAACCCTCATAAATATACCCTTGTCTCATACCACAGCAATCCCAAGCATATAAAATCAGAATTTACAAATCATGCGATAATCATAACGTGAATGCATAACAAGAAAGACGTGTGTCATAATGAGAAAGACACCAACCAAGTAACCGGAATCCTCACTGGTACCATAACAAGTAAAACAGGGGTCATAATGTATCATGAGTCATGATGGGAACTATAACAAGAAACACTAAACATAACAGTAACCATAACTGAACCTATTATTATTATTATCATTACTCGCCTAACTCGTATATCTAGGTATGTGTCTCGGTATCGATCCCAACTCACATACATCCATATATAAGCTATTCGAGGTTTGTTACCGGAAGTAGATGGAGAACTGATATCTTTTCTTATAGAGGTACGTAGAAGTAATCATGTAACATATTCCCAAGCTATAAGCGAGATATCTATCTCTACTTATAGAGGTACGTAAAAGTAATCAGGTAACATATTCCCAAGCTATAAGCAAGATATCATTCCGGCATCCATCACTTCCTCCCATACCCATTCAAGTTGTAGCTTATTTGGGATTATCAGTTTACGGGAAATAAGTGAACATGACAGGAATAGCCCTACAGACTCAAGAGGTGGCCCCCATGGGTTTCAAGAGGTGGCCCCCACCGTGTGGTGTGGCACTTTGTTCCATGTGGCACTTTGTTCTGAGGGAGTGGATTCTAGAGGTGGCCCCCCGTGGATTCAAGAGGTGGCCCCCACCGTGTGGTGTGGCACTTTGTTCCACGTGGCACTTAGTTCCATAAAACAGGGCAGGGTTCCCGTAAATAAGATAATCATACAGTCAAGTGTATCATGCTTGGTTTAAGGGATAGCATGACAAGGTGGTGATGTATAGCAAGCAGTAAAACATAACAATAATGTACAATGGGCCGGGTCAATCATGACATAACAATCGGCCTAACAGGGTGGTGGCATGTCAGTTGGTCAAGTGAGTACAAGTTAGGTGTTACGTGATATACATGTGTTAAAAGAGAATAATTAACTGACAAGGTTGTTATAAGGTAAGACAGGTGGAACATAGAACAACCTAGGATTCAACGACCTCGAAGGGTCTGCCACGCATGTTATAAAATAGGGAAGTAATAATATCGCGGCAATGTACAAGTATAAAAATAAGACAAGTAATAGCATGGGCATACATAAACATGACAAGATGAGTGACTAGAGTGATATACTACAAGAAATAGGTTATTAGATACAAGGTTCAATCACATGACCCAAACATAAGATTCATCGTGAACATATTATACAATACAAGTATGAAGCATGAGACAAGACTAAAACAGCACATATGCATCAATCAACAAGTCCTAACATGGGGATACATGATAACAATTTATGGAGTGTAAGTGGTGTAACCAACGGAGTTTTTATGATAACTTTCATTCTACGTATAGGAATAGAACGAGGAAAGATTTATTAGAAACTAGACTCCACTACCTTCCCAATGACCTATTACATGATAGGTTTTGATTAACCAAACTGCTCCAGAAATTCAAAAACCTATCAGCTGTGCTGAATTCTGCAGCATGACAGTTTTGACCAACCTTCAATGTTTCAGTCATAGCTTAAGTTACAGGTATCCGATGATGACATGGTATGAACCGTTGGAAAGTAGACTCGATTAGCTTTCTAACGGTATATTACATGACCTATTCCTTATTGAACATCCCTACGAAAGAAACCCCAAGATTCTGGTTTCAGTTTTGGACAGACATTAACAGATTGTATTATTAGGGCAGAAAAATCAGATTTTTATGGGGGTTGTTCTAATAGCCTAAAGGTAGGACTTTTTTATGGTATTAGGTGACCTGATCTACCAATACAAGCACCCTAAAACAGAGAATAGCTATGGTGATTAAAATATTCACATGGAGAGTTGGATTTGTGTTGTGATGCCCTAAAAATGTGATTTTTATCTACAAGTGTACATGGATCTCAATCACTAGCATGTGGGGTGTTAAATAGGTCTTGGTGAGTAAGAAACTCACTAGGATGGGGTTCAATTGGAGCTTGATCCAAATGGAGGAGGTGATGACTCCAAATCCACAAGTTGTTGAAGCTTGAGTTGAAGGGGATGAACTTGAAGTTGCCTTGATGAAGCCTTGGTTGAAGATGGAGGTCCCTTGAAGAAAACCCTAAGATCTTGAGGTGGAAGTGAAGGGATTTGGGGTTCTCTTGAAGCTAGGGTTCTTGAGGAAGAAGAAGGGGAATTTTGAGAGGAGATTTCTTCTCTTGGTGAAGGAATGAGAAAAAAAAGGGCAACTTTGCAAATGGGAGTGATTTATAGCTTGGGATTTTTTGTAAAGGGTTTGGAAATTGGTTGGAAGTGAAGGGCTTTATTGCAAAAGAAAGGGGGTGAGGTGTCCCCTCCCTTGGCCACATGGCCGGCTGTGGTTGAGAGAGAGAGTGAGTGGGGGTAGGTAAGGGTTGAGTGGGAAATGAGGTGGCAAGTGAAGTGGAAAAAGGAATTTGCAAATATTGAAAAAAATGCCCGAAATTCAAGTATTTCGGAATGATATGAAAATTTAACCAAAAATCAAGAATAATATAAAAAGACCAATAGTGAAATCCGTTCGAAGAAATACTGTATAGTTTTAAAGTTAAAATCCCGGAATCTGAGATTTACCGACTCCGAAAGAATTTCCATAAAATCATAAAATTCTCAGAAAAAGAATGTAGTCAGAAAATATGATTCCAAGAAAGAAAGTCTAAAGAACCATCATGAAATTCTAAACTGTTTGGGAACTAAAAATACTGGAATCAGTCTCCTACCGACTCCGGCGGAAAATCCATAAATTCGTAAAATCTTTTAAAAAGTATATAAGTAAGAAATATGATTCTAAACAATAAAGTCTAAAGGACTATCATGAAATTCCAAACAGTTTGGGAAATAAAAATCCAGGAATCGGTCAGCGGCACTGGCCGACACCGGTTTTGAAGAAATTCAATTAATCCGAGAAAATCCAGAAAATCACAGAAAGTCTAATAAATTGGAAAATAACATTTAAAACTGAAATCGGTCAATTCTACATGTCAGAAATACCAAATCGAAGAATACACTATGATCGGGCCCTTGGCTCAGACTAGGGCTGACTCCGAGTCCACGAATCCAAATCCAACATAAAATAATCGTGTAAAGAATTCATGATACAGAATAAATACAGGAAACAAATCGAAAAATACGATCGAAAATCTGAATACGCAACTAAGTACGTATTCCGGGAACGGGGTATTACAATCTACCCACCTTACAAAAATTGCGTCCTCGCAATTTCATAAGGGGTAAATTGAACACAAAAGGGGACGAAGGCACGAATAAAGGCATCATAAAACCAAAACAGGGAGGAAGATAAATACGAGAAGGACCAGAATTAACAATGATAGAATGACAATGGAAATAAATATTAAGAATGATAACCAACTCAAATACAAGAAATGGGGTAGTGGTTACCATGATATCCTAAGGCTCCTGCCCCGGATACTGATCTTCCCACTCTGCTACAACACCTGAAGCCTCTGCTGCCATGCTGTGAACTTGGCCTCTACCCTGATCTGCTCTAGGCCTCAATCCTCTCTGCTGATGAGCATACTGCTGAGGCGGAAACGGAACTCTTCGATCCACAGGTTCTGGGTACCTCCTCAGTGGCGGCGCTGGAAGTGCTGGGGCTGGATGAGCTGGAGCTGGAAGAGCTGGTCTGACTGGTGCCGCATGCATAAACTTTCTGTGTGGGCAACCCCTTAGCATATGACTCCCTGACCCACATGCCATACATAATCTCTGGGCTACTCGACAATCTCTCTTATAATGCCCGGGCCTGTGGCAGTAATTGCATACAATCTGAGAAAGAGGAGTCTGGAATGGCTTCTTCATCATCGGGCCCTGGGTTGCCCTATCTGTATCCTCCTCATCCATCAACTCAAGAGGCCTCTTCTTGGCCGGGCTCCTCATCTGATCCTCCTTCTTCTTCTCCAGTCCACGCTCTACTTCTCGAGCTATGGAGAGAATCTCAGAATATGTCTTCAACTGCTGGGGTATCAAGTATACTTGTAGGTCCATCTGCAGGCCCTGCTGAAATCTGCTTGCCCGCTTCTCTTCATCCGTCACCATGTACGGGGCGAAGCGGCTCAACCTGAGAAACTCCGCGGCATACTCATCCACGGATCTACTCCCCTGCCGAAGTCTGATGAATGTTCTTCCATGTCCTTCTGAGCTGTGACAGGGAAGAACCTGCTGTAGAAACTCTTGGAGAAGGTGTCCCAAGTGACAGGCTTCTCCAGTCTGGCCTCCTCTGCTAGCCACCAAGTCCTGGCTATGTCCTTTAGCTGAATCTTGGCAACTTCCACTTGGTTCTCCTGTGGAACCCTGGCTGCATTCAACAAATCTGAAGTGTCTGTCAGCCACTGCTCAGCATCCAAGGGTCTCTCTCCACCCGTGAATGTAGCTGGCTGCAGTCTCCTGAAGTCTGATATATTCCCCGGCCTCCGTTCCTTAGGTGCTGCTATCTCTTGCCGGAGAAGCTCGGTCTGTTGCTGTTGATTGTCCATCTGCTGCTGCTGGTTCTCTATCATGGTCTGGACAACCCTCAATATATCCACATTCTCTCTTGCTGCTCCATCCGATGCTGATCCCGAGTGGCTGCGGCCCGATCTCCTCTCCATCGATACTAGGAATGGATAGACTGGAAGGAGCTGGAAAGGAAATGGAAGGATTTCAGGATGTGAAGGATGGAATCAAGGAGAACTAGATAAATCAAAAAGGACTAGACAACTTTGTACATTGATGTTGGCATCCGCAAATTACCAGAATTTGCTACTTGTTGTACTATAGAGGTAAGAGCCTAAGCTGAACCTAGGCTCTGATACCAACCTGTAACGCCCCGATTCTGCAGATACGGGGACGTCACTGCGACGTATATACGTAGGTCAGGAAGTGCCCCCACGCATATACGCTAAGCATAAAGTACAACAAGAAATGATCAGAGTGCAACGCAAAGCATGGTATACACACCTATATGCCAACATAAGTACAATACGAGTCATCATAGGATATGATAAACATTACATCTTACATGTATCAGTTATCACAACCCAGTCCAAAAGTAAAATATACAGCAAAAGTACAAAAGGCTCACGAGTAGGATGGAGATCCCGTGAGTCAAAAGAAGTCAGGCACAAGGAGCTGAAGCTAGGATGCCCGCTCGCAAGAGAGCTCGAGCTACTGTGGACAACTCCACTCCGATCTAGCTACAGAACCTGAATGTGCAAATCCAAGGGATCAAGACATATAATAAATAAAAGAACTGCATGCCAAATGGCTAGGACACATGAGTAGGGTCAAAACACGAGTATAGAATATAAGAACGGTATAATATAATAATCATGAAACGGGAAATCAAAGGTAATGCTAACTACGAGCAAAAGTGATTGTATATGCTTAAGTTACGGTCCTATGAGACTAGTACGTCGAAGGAATAATCCAAACAAGGAAACCCTCATAAATATACCCTTGTCTCATACCACAGCAATCCCAAGCATATAAAATCAGAATTTACAAATCATGCGATAATCATAACGTGAATGCATAACAAGAAAGACGTGTGTCATAATGAGAAAGACACCAACCAAGTAACCGGAATCCTCACTGGTACCATAACAAGTAAAACAGGGGTCATAATGTATCATGAGTCATGATGGGAACTATAACAAGAAACACTAAACATAACAGTAACCATAACTGAACCTATTATTATTATTATCATTACTCGCCTAACTCGTATATCTAGGTATGTGTCTCGGTATCGATCCCAACTCACATACATCCATATATAAGCTATTCGAGGTTTGTTACCGGAAGTAGATGGAGAACTGATATCTTTTCTTATAGAGGTACGTAGAAGTAATCATGTAACATATTCCCAAGCTATAAGCGAGATATCTATCTCTACTTATAGAGGTACGTAAAAGTAATCAGGTAACATATTCCCAAGCTATAAGCAAGATATCATTCCGGCATCCATCACTTCCTCCCATACCCATTCAAGTTGTAGCTTATTTGGGATTATCAGTTTACGGGAAATAAGTGAACATGACAGGAATAGCCCTACAGACTCAAGAGGTGGCCCCCATGGGTTTCAAGAGGTGGCCCCCACCGTGTGGTGTGGCACTTTGTTCCATGTGGCACTTTGTTCTGAGGGAGTGGATTCTAGAGGTGGCCCCCCGTGGATTCAAGAGGTGGCCCCCACCGTGTGGTGTGGCACTTTGTTCCACGTGGCACTTAGTTCCATAAAACAGGGCAGGGTTCCCGTAAATAAGATAATCATACAGTCAAGTGTATCATGCTTGGTTTAAGGGATAGCATGACAAGGTGGTGATGTATAGCAAGCAGTAAAACATAACAATAATGTACAATGGGCCGGGTCAATCATGACATAACAATCGGCCTAACAGGGTGGTGGCATGTCAGTTGGTCAAGTGAGTACAAGTTAGGTGTTACGTGATATACATGTGTTAAAAGAGAATAATTAACTGACAAGGTTGTTATAAGGTAAGACAGGTGGAACATAGAACAACCTAGGATTCAACGACCTCGAAGGGTCTGCCACGCATGTTATAAAATAGGGAAGTAATAATATCGCGGCAATGTACAAGTATAAAAATAAGACAAGTAATAGCATGGGCATACATAAACATGACAAGATGAGTGACTAGAGTGATATACTACAAGAAATAGGTTATTAGATACAAGGTTCAATCACATGACCCAAACATAAGATTCATCGTGAAACATATTATACAATACAAGTATGAAGCATGAGACAAGACTAAAACAGCACATATGCATCAATCAACAAGTCCTAACATGGGGATACATGATAACAATTTATGGAGTGTAAGTGGTGTAACCAACGGAGTTTTTATGATAACTTTCATTCTACGTATAGGAATAGAACGAGGAAAGATTTATTAGAAACTAGACTCCACTACCTTCCCAATGACCTATTACATGATAGGTTTTGATTAACCAAACTGCTCCAGAAATTCAAAAACCTATCAGCTGTGCTGAATTCTGCAGCATGACAGTTTTGACCAACCTTCAATGTTTCAGTCATAGCTTAAGTTACAGGTATCCGATGATGACATGGTATGAACCGTTGGAAAGTAGACTCGATTAGCTTTCTAACGGTATATTACATGACCTATTCCTTATTGAACATCCCTACGAAAGAAACCCCAAGATTCTGGTTTCAGTTTTGGACAGACATTAACAGATTGTATTATTAGGGCAGAAAAATCAGATTTTTATGGGGGTTGTTCTAATAGCCTAAAGGTAGGACTTTTTATGGTATTAGGTGACCTGATCTACCAATACAAGCACCCTAAAACAGAGAATAGCTATGGTGATTAAAATATTCACATGGGAGAGTTGGATTTGTGTTGTGATGCCCTAAAAATGTGATTTTTATCTACAAGTGTACATGGATCTCAATCACTAGCATGTGGGGTGTTAAATAGGTCTTGGTGAGTAAGAAACTCACTAGGATGGGGTTCAATTGGAGCTTGATCCAAATGGAGGAGGTGATGACTCCAAATCCACAAGTTGTTGAAGCTTGAGTTGAAGGGGATGAACTTGAAGTTGCCTTGATGAAGCCTTGGTTGAAGATGGAGGTCCCTTGAAGAAAACCCTAAGATCTTGAGGTGGAAGTGAAGGGATTTGGGGTTCTCTTGAAGCTAGGGTTCTTGAGGAAGAAGAAGGGGAATTTTGAGAGGAGATTTCTTCTCTTGGTGAAGGAATGAGAAAAAAAAGGGCAACTTTGCAAATGGGAGTGATTTATAGCTTGGGATTTTTTGTAAAGGGTTTGGAAATTGGTTGGAAGTGAAGGGCTTTATTGCAAAAGAAAGGGGGTGAGGTGTCCCCTCCCTTGGCCACATGGCCGGCCGGCTGTGGTTGAGAGAGAGAGTGAGTGGGGGTAGGTAAGGGCTGAGTGGGAAATGAGGTGGCAAGTGAAGTGGAAAAAGGAATTTGCAAATATTGAAAAAAATGCCCGAAATTCAAGTATTTCAGAATGATATGAAATTTAATCAAAAATCAAGAATAATATAAAAAGACCAATAGTGAAATCCGTTCGAAGAAATACTTTATAGTTTTAAAGTTAAAAATCCCGGAATCTGAGATTTACCGACTCCGAAAGAATTTCCATAAAATCATAAAATTCTCAGAAAAAGAATGTAGTCAGAAAATATGATTCCAAGAAAGAAAGTCTAAAGAACCATCATGAAATTCTAAACTGTTTGGGAACTAAAAATACTGGAATCAGTCTCCTACCGACTCCGGCGGAAAATCCATAAATTCGTAAAATCTTTTAAAAAGTATATAAGTAAGAAATATGATTCTAAACAATAAAGTCTAAAGGACTATCATGAAATTCCAAACAGTTTGGGAAATAAAATCCAGGAATCGGTCAGCGGCACTGGCCGACACCGGTTTTGAAGAAATTCAATTTAATCGAGAAAATCCAGAAAATCACAGAAAGTCTAATAAATTGGAAAATAACATTTAAAACTGAAATCGGTCAATTCTACATGTCAGAAATACCAAATCGAAGAATACACTATGATCGGGCCCTTGGCTCAGACTAGGGCTGACTCCGAGTCCACGAATCCAAATCCAACATAAAATAATCGTGTAAAGAATTCATGATACAGAATAAATACAGGAAACAAATCGAAAAATACGATCGAAAATCTGAATACGCAACTAAGTACGTATTCCGGGAACGGGGTATTACATTCTTCAAGGTGAAGGCGGGGATGTAACGGTCCCATATTTCATTATCTTAATCCTTCATAAATTCTCAATTTAGGAAAGTAATTATCTTTATTATCATATAAAGTTCAAAAGTTTTGCAACATCTCTCTTGAACTTACTCACTTGCCCAAATATAACATATACCAATATCAGCCTACACGGCTTATCTGAATCTAAATTCATTATATATCAAGCTCAATGTCACCCACAGAACATTATAATATTTCGACTTGACATCGCTACTTAAATGGATACACAAAACAAAAATCTCAAACATTAATCTTAACATAAGTAATCATCAGAAAGAGCAACATGTCTCCAAGTCCCTTATTAAAAATTAAGAATAATTATTCTATTAACTACCACGAGTAAGGTATCATCTTACATACAAATAGGATTTCTATCAAAACTGATAATAATAACAATCAACACTAATACATGAAAAAATTTACGAAATGAATTGCACCCTACAATCAAAATAATGCATCTCTACAATATAATTCTTTACCGCTCCAATCTAAGTCTGAGCTTTAATGTAACCTGAAAGTATATATCTGGGAGAGAGTAAACCGACAGCTCAGTAAGTATAGTCAGGAGAAAATCAAAAGATGATAAACATAATCAATAAAAAGCATGATGATTCAAGTAATAAGGCAAGTATAAAAGAATGAGAGACAAGAAATCAATGATATTTCATTCACGGTTAGGACAATTGTCTCTGTAATCCCCAAGGATGGTTCGACTCTGCTAGTCATTAATTTCTTTTAACTTTCTTAAGTTTTCCTTCTATATATTATAGCGTCTATAAGTTCAATAAAGTCTTTCCTCAGTAAATTATAGGTTAGCATCGAGTTTATCTTACTTATTCACTATCACACGTATATCTCCTATATCGCGAGTATGCCAACCACAATCATTCTTTATAAATATAGTTATCCACTCATATAATACAATTATCATAAATGTACTTGCGTATCACATAATCATATTACATATATGTATACTCAACGCGTATCACACACGTATCTCATATGCTACACACGATGGGATACTAACCAAAATAACTAAATCATATTACATATATTCTAGTTACTTATAATTTATTATTTAGTTCATCTTATGTATACACAATACGTGTCACACACATATACAAGTTCAATACTTACATAACAAACATTATGTACTTGCGGTATACCACACATAATCAAGTTTATACAATTTCAAGTGTTTACCTATCACGGGGATTAATTTATCAAAAAGGCGCATTCTAAGTCATTTACTCGATTTACTAACATAGTTATCAATATTGGTTTCTGATTTTTGATTTAATATTTACGAATAATTTTTATTTGGATTCATTGCATACCCATTTGAGTATTACAAATTTAGTATGCAATATAAGTTGTATAATCATCACCTACTCAACTATCACTACATGGTTCCTTACACAGAGAAGATCAATCAATAAAATGAAATCAATCACTGTTACTTGGTTTATATTCAAACATGAGCGTTTCCTTTTCAATAAACATATATCATTCGGGCACACCCTCTGTCCACCACGAATGGATGAAAGTAATTCAGGTATACTCCCTATCCACCACAAATTTATATAGTTAGTATTCGGCCACATACTCTACCATATACTCTATCATAACTCTCCTGTATCACAACATATCAATACGCAATGCATACATACACCGTCATCAAACATATCAATCAATAAACAATCATCAAAAGGTTACCAATTATCTCTGGTTATATGATATATCACAATGTATATATGCAAATACCATATACACATCCGCATCCATACTAATCAGATAACAAATCACAATCAGCATATATTGGTTATTATTATTAGTCCATTATTTGTTAATTGAATCTCAGTCCATATTTATTTTACTTACTACTCATACTCGACGCCAACTCGGTCATCGCCTTATAATTGTATACTCATATGGTTCGAAATTAGAGATTAAGATTAATCTAGTTTAGATTAGGTAGAGATAATAAATTCATCACCATGATGATATATTTATATAATCATAAGTTAGTCGTCATTACTTGAATTCTATTTTATATAGAACTTCTAATTTCTATACATGCTCTTAGCACTTCCTTATCAGTATTATATAGTTAATAACTCCATGTTTATGATTACTAGCCATCGTGCACATCATAATCGGAGAATTTAGTTATGATAGAATCAAGTTCCATGTTCAACTTAATTAGGATTAGTAAGTCTATATTCTTGAACTTGATCAGTCCCTCGAATTTAATGATAACTTTTGACACAAGCATCCAATTGAGACACGATAGGAGTCATTGGAAAATAGACTCGTTCTTTCCAACAATTAGAAAGGGTTCGCTAGTTTTCTAATTATAACCATGGCAATTTTTTAATCACTTTTGTATTTAATTAAATAGGTGTTAGTTACTCACCTGAATTTCAATTGTTTGCTTAACTAATTTCCTTGCTAGTTTCACATATTTGCTTCAATTTCTATTGCGATTTAAATAATTTATTCTGTATAAAATGTATTAAGAATAAGCACATACTCCACCCGATTACTACATAATTTCAAGTAATTTTCTATGATAAACATGTAAACATTGACTATTAAGTTCTTGCACAATTTTCTTAGTCATTTTAATATCACACAATTTAACATTATGAAGGGTATAAGTTGTTCACTTGTTTTTGGTAATATCCCCACTAGATCTCACTTGTCTGTTCTATGAACAACAACCCAGATTAATTTGAAAGTTAGATTAAATAATCAGTGAAATTTTTTGCTCAATGTAGTCCAAATTTGGCCTAAACTTCAGTCGCGTCCCAACTAAGCCAGGACCTCGCCGAACTGAAACCAATAAGTTTATAAGAAATCATCTCCCTTCTTTCACCCATATATGATTGACAAAGATAAGGCAATGGAACGTTGAGCTCTTATCTTATGTTGTTTTGTTGAACTACGAAAATCAAGAATTGGATAAACTTGTCGACATCTATTCATCTTCTTACTGAAGAATTATAATTTTTCTTCCAATTATTTTGATTTATATAAATTAGAAATCTATCGCATTACGAATTAATTAACTGCTAGAATTATAGATAAGATAATTGATCATTTTACAACACGACAAGGAAAAGGTGAATTATGTTTAAGATATTTATGTTAACGATCAAATTCTCCCGGTATTTATCCCCTTGGAAACTTCCAACCTAGGAGTATGTCATGGATTATCACTATCTTACAATCTTTCATGTTTTCTTCAAGCATGAGAGACTAAAGAGCTATCTCCATTCATCTAACTCCTAGATCCAATTGAATATAAATTGAGATCATATCAAATATGGTTAAAATCGATCTCACGAAGTAGTTTAAATGATAATATGTCTTAATCAAGTGGGAATTTCACGAAAGGTATGATCCAATAAAGTCTTGTAGTGTAACCATATACAAGTACCCCAGTGTAGATTCTAATTTATTTATTCAAGCCTTATCCCCCTATTTCATTAAGATCTCCCATGAAGTTATGGCTTGAAAGTTGATTAACTTACATAAACAATCGTATCTTAATTATTCTCTGCTGTAGGTAATTCCTAAGGAATCAGTCCATGCACCAAAATAATAGAGTGGGTATAATCAAATCATAGAAAACTATCGCAAATGCATAGACTTTACATGAAAAAACCGAATAGAAAAAAAACATGTAGAGGGGGAGAGAGATTCTACTATATCAATGGAGATTACAGTTGAGGGTTCTCGAGTGTTCTAGGGTTCTGGTTACAACTGATCATCCCCTTCCACATAGGAAGAGATTTATATTTATACATGTAGTGTGTATTAGATAAGGCTGTAGTATCCGATTTTGTTTAAACATTTAACCGCTTGTCTCAAAGACGATTAGAGTTGAATATCTTGGTTTCATCTGGTTAAGTAAGAGTCCATCTTTATCTGGTGATCTGTGTCCAGTTGTTGATGTGCTTGATCTGTTCCCAAGCTGCAACTACCGAGTTCAAATAGAGATTTGTCTTAAAAATAGGAATTTCTGTAACTGATTTTATCTCTTTCTTCTAACCATCTAAACTGCTCAGAGTTTGAACGGGATGAGGACTCCTGCCAAGTGTCATGCGCTTGTTTGGTGCTGGATGGACGCGTGGCGCGATCTCGGGAAGGTCGAAAACTAACTATTACAGATGCCCTCTCTATTTCTCTCTCTTCATAGGAAGTCGGGAACCTTTCTTCGGGAGGTAAGGATTCTCAGGAACTTCGAGAGATAGAGAGGACAGCAGATAGAGAAGGGAACTTTGGACCTGGATTTGGGCAAGTTGCTATCATTTCAGTTATTACCTTTTAGTGGTGTGTGTGGTTCTACAGGCTGGCAGAACCTTAAATGCGCGTCCCATCTACCATGACATTAATTAAGTAATCACCTCTTCTAAAAGTGTGTCATTTTTTAGGAAAGTTAATTAGTCTACAAAACTACATTTCATATCGCATTTTTCTACCGATTTATGATAAAATAACGCTTCTCACCTGTGTTTTGGTCTCTTTTGCAGATAATCAAGTCTAGAAGGGCAAAAAGGTAATAAGAGCTTAATTAAACCCATTTTTAGGTAATTTAATCCGGATTTGTTGGAGGCCAAGCTAGAGAGTTTCTAGAAGATACATCGAATCCAGACATTGTGCGAATCTGAAGAGAATTTGATCAAAATACCCGAATTTGAGAGTACCTGGAAGATCCCAGAAGTGAGACAAAATCGCTCGCCAAAATCAGGGACTTAACTCCCTGGTATGGCCACAAAAACGAGGCATTTTGTCGCGTTTACGTGGCTATCTTGGTGAACTACGTGTCAATTTTTGACGCATGGCCTCGTCACGTCTTCTAGATACTCCATGTGCCTATATAAAGCCCTGCAGAGGACTAGAGTTAGAGATTCTGAGAGCAGTAGTTAGGATTTTTCTCTTTTAGTGTAGTGTAGTATAGGTGTTCTTTCTTTTTCTTTTATATTTTTATTTCCTTTTAGATTCATGTATTAGGGCATGGAGATTTAGAGAGAGAAAGAGAGATATTGATATAATAGATGGTGATAATTTATATAATCTTCTCCTTTCTTCAATGGTTTCTTCTCTAACCTCTAACATGACTAGCTAACTTTATTTCATAGCAATCAACTACTAACTACTAAGCACTAATCATCTAACTTCTTCTTGATAATCCACATGAATCTATTAGTCTCTATAAGGCCTTGCTCTTGCAAGAGCCATTGATGGCTCATGATGATAGATGCTAACATTTAACTTGATAATTTGCTAATCAAGCTAACTCTCTTATTTCATACTTACTTCTTATGGTTTTGATGATCTAAGACTTGTATTAGCTTGCTCTTAATGCAAGTTTGAATGTGAGGAACCATCTTATGTGCCACGTTTGTGTTGTTTCTTGAAGCCAAGAACTAGCGATGGCCAAGGATCCATGTGAGACAACTATCACTATGAGGTTAGCATGATTAGTGGAGTGCTTAGTAGTTATTTGCCATGAATCTTCTTCTCATTTTATCTTATTTTCAACCCACGTCTTCAACATAAAAATACCATTTTTTTCTTCACCTATCTCTTCTATTTCTTCTTTTCTTTTATTTTGTTTCTTAAACCATTTTTCAAAACCTCTTCTTATTTTATTTTCCTTTATCTCATTTCTATTTTCTTATTTTGTTTTCACCAATTTACGATCACTTCTTATTTCTTTTCTCATCGTCGTTTTCATCACCTTCTCCCCCTATCACTTCTAGTTTTCTTTTTCTTTCTTTTTCTTTTCTCTTTCTTTAATAAAGAAGAACTTGTTAACATATGACATGAATAATAACTGTTAATGCTTCTATCGCTTCCCGTTCCTATGGATTTGACCCGTGGAGCAATGCTATAATGAAAGTATCGACGGAACATTAGCACACACACTTTTACACTTATTTCACAATACATATTTTCAAGTGCCGGTTTTCACCCCGATCAAAAATTTTAGCGCCATTGCCGGGGACGGGAACGGTTTAAACTCACATTTTTGTTAACATTTTTCTTTCTTTTGGTGTGCAGGTTAATTTTTGCAGAAACTAAACATTGCAGAAGTCTATTATTGCTTGCAACTCCCTGCTCTAGAAAGCAGGAAGATTGATTCACTAACTTTGCCGTGTGCCAGGGCCTTGGGAGCCGCGTTCATGTGCCAGGGCCTTGGGAGCCGCGTGAACGCGGCCAATCCTGGGACTCTGGTCTCTAAATTTTGCAGGAAACTTTCAATTGCTATATTCTGTTCTATTCTGCTACTAGTTTTCATTAATTTTGCCTGAGAAACTGCAATAAATTAAATAACTAAAATACGGTAATTAGACGTCTTTAAACGGTTTAGACATTTGCATTTAGGCGCGTTAATTTCAATTCCAATATACTGTATTTTATTTTGTTATTTTGATCTGGACTGAGTTGTACATATGGCATTGCATATAGCATAGGACAAACATGTGGGTGATTTACTCGCTTTGTGTTCTATTCTTGTCTATATTGCACACTTGCACGAATTGAAATTAAGGGCAGAATTCAATACAAAGATAAGGTGGGGAAGTCATTACCCTTTCTTAGACCAAAAACTACCTGCCCACTCACACAACTCAACCCTTAATAAAAATTGATAGACGTTGTCCCCTAGGGATATCTCGAACTCATTAAGAGATTGACCGAGGTTAGAACTTGTACTTGTGAAATCAGTGTCTAAAGTTGGGGATTAAGAGGTTAAGCCTCGAAGATACCGTGGTTTGGCGCTTATGCACGGATATCTCCCACCATATTTTGCCTCTACTTTAATGATTAGCTCGTGGTCAGATTCATACAACAAACACTCCCAGTAATCAACCAGTTAGGAGACGTCTAGGTCTAGGTCAACTTTATTATAGGCTTGATTTGATTTCTTCTCTTTTTGTTTGTTTGTTTCTTCTTTTTTGTTTGTGTTGTTTGTGAAATAGATTTCAGTAACAATTCTTTCAAATCTAATATGAATCCATACTTCACATCGACCTCATTTGATTTGAATAACTCCAATCCAGCTTTGAAGAATATGAACCAACCAAATAATCTGGATTTGATTTATTTGACTCAATATAACACATATCTCTTATCCAATGACCAATATTTTCTAAATAATTTCAACTTTTCATAGAGTTGACGAGGATTCATTTCTCTCGAGTCAAAATTTCAACCTCCTTGTCCACAATTTTCACAATTCTCATAATTTTCACAATATTCATTCTTTGATTGTTCTTCCTATACCTCTTTTCTAGAACATTCCATTGAAGAAAATTTTGAATTAGAAAAGAGTATGAAAATTGTACAAGCCATGATTGAGTCCCAACAAAACAAATTCGACTCACATATTTACAAAATTTTCATATCATGCTTCATATATTCTTTTTCTACAATAACCCATAGAAGAAAAATCAGAGTTAGAAAAGAGTAGAAGCCATACAAGAGGCCGAGCGATAATTTCAGAAAATGTTGGACTCCCCAATTTCACAATACTTTCGAGATTCATACTCAACCCACCTAATCAAAATGAAAAACCATCGGTCCTAAAAATGAGTATAGAATTCTTGCGTGAGTCTGAGCAACAAGATCAAAATATGTTGGACTCATAATCTTTATAATTGTTTAAAAATCAAGATTCCTACACTCCCTTTCTAAAATAACTATTTGAAGAAAAATCTGAGCTAGAAAAGAGCATAGAAATCTTGCATGAGTCTGCACAACAATTTCAAAAATCTTGTGCCCAATCTATCAATAGGTTGAAGCACAACTGAGTCAACATTTATAGGAATGAGAAAACTCTTTCTTGTTAATTGACCAATCTAGATATCTCTAACACTATCGATTTAACCCAGGACTCATGTTATTTTAGAAATCAAGATTCAATTTCGGCATACCCATTTGAACTTGACCAACATCAAATTTTTGAGAATCACATGTATATTTTGGCTAATTATCCATTTCCTGAAATTGAACCTAAGCATGAATGTGACCTTGAACCTCAAATTGACAATTCAATTTCACTTCTTGATTTAATGTTGACTACGGTAGCTTTTCCTCACTTCAAATATTTTCTCAAGTCAGCTTTGAATCTTGTGCCCATACATTGTGAAATTGAATTACCCATCTTTCAAGATTCGCATCTGGAACTTGATCAATACATAACTTCTGAAAATCTCATGACAAATTAGCAAATTCTCATTTTCATGAAATTGAACTCAATCAAAAATGTGACCCAAATTCTCAAATTTGTGATCCAGTTCAAATTCCTGAATCAATATTGACTCCTATTTTCTTACCAAAATTAAGCAACATTTTAGAGTCAGTTTTGATTCTCATACCTGTCATTCTTGAACTTGATCACCAATCTTAGAAAGTCACATTCCATTATGGGAAAATAAATGTGACTAGAATTTCAACTTCCTGATTTGACCCACTTCATGAATCAATCTCGACTCCAAAATTTTTACTTGATTTCAGTCACTTCCTTGAGTCGGTATTAGTTCCTATACTTTCTGAGTCCAAATCAATTATTCCATCTTTTCACACTCTATTTTGGGACGAGAGTGTTGATAAAATTGACTCTGAAATTATTTTTAAAATTTAAAAATTAGATGAGTAAAATTCTTAATAAAAATTATCCATATTCACATCATCATAATGGGTTATATTAGAGGGGTCTCTGGTGGCTTCAAGTTTTCAACTATTTATGTATTCAAGCATTATTACTTAGTAGAAGCAATAGAATTAAAAGAAGTGGTATTAGTTGTAGTAGGCAGAGACAACATGGGAGAAGAAAAGAAGAGAGGAGAGGGAATAAAAATTAAACAAAATTAAAAAAGTTTACATGCATGAAGGTGGTCGACACCATTAGCACTGATTCAGTAGTCATCATCATTGGCGGCTTTCTTTTGATGGTCCCGAGAGGGAGGTCAAATGAGGAGAAAGTGGGGAAGATTTTTCAAATGCAATTTAGGGTTAATTAATGGGTCAGACCCATCATTCTACTAAACTTGTTGTAGGTTTCGGTTTGTGGTATATGAGTATGTAATGGTATGTAATGCAAAGGAGGTAGGATTTATAGGATTGGTATTCTGGATTATGGTATGCTTGGAAGCATTCATGGAGGTCAGTTGGATAATTACGCGTGATTATTTGTGTGCATTTGTGCACGTGGACAACGAAGAGACAATACACATATAAAATTAAGAATTGTTATTATAATAGGAAAGTTCATCTTTGAATATTTAAAGAGAAAGCCTTGATTTGTTACTTATTCAAAAAATTGAAAGCACATTGCTTTAACTAAAATATGATCACAATTCATATTTCATTCAAATTCCAAACTCTAAACCATAATGTAAGTTTCAAAGACCAGAAATTCTAGCGATGGACGCATCAAAAGAACTTGCTGAATCAATTAGCACTAGTGTTCTCGGGTTGCTAATTTTGGATTGGTAAAGCAAATAAAACGGGACATAGAAACTAGATCCTCCCTAATTGGAGGGGATTGGAAGTGAATTATGTAGGGAGAGAGGAGATAGAGGAGATAGAGGAAGGTAGCACAGAGATCGGAAGACAAAAGGAGCGAACGGCGCATTACAGTAGACCAGGACAGATCCCGGTCGACCGCACGGTCGACCGATGGACAAGGTCGGTCGACCGCCCGGTGGACAAGGTCGGTCGGTCGACGTGCACTATGTGCACGACAAAAGAGCGGTCGACCGGGGCCGGTCGACCGACTGAAACATGTCTACTTTCTGTTGGTTCTGGTCGACCGGACCGGTCGACCGGGCACAAGGTCGGTGATTGACCGACCGACAGACGCGTTTTGGCTGTCCTTTCTGGATTCGGATTCCTTTCTTTGTTTGGGTTCGAATCCAATCAGGGTTTCCTAAAACCCTGGGACTCTGTGGTTATAAATAAGGGATAGAGCCCTCATGTATTGTATCGAAGGAAGATCCCTCAAGTATCCATCTGTATTAGTTTGTATTTATTGTTGAATCAATAAAATCTCTCTCTCCCTTGCCCCGAGGACGTAGGCAAATTGCTGAACCTCGTTAAATACTGTATTGATTTACTTTCTCTATTGTTTCTCTGTTCTTGTCGTGTTGGGTATATCTCCGGCTGCATCTGTCTCCATCTGGTTGGTGATTCCTCAGAGAGGTTGTTGCCAAGGGCGCGTGCAACAAGTGGTATTAGAGCATCCCAGGTTCGGCGTGGGATCGTGTGTTGATTCTGACGGCATCAGTTGTTGTTTGGCGGAGATCGTGTGTCAATCTCGGAGCAGCATTGGACTATTTGTGGGATCGTGTGTCAATCTCAAAATAGCATGTAGATTGCTCGAGGAATCAATTCAAAGGAATAGATAGATTGTTTCGAAACTCTTTGAGAGTTTCACGTGGAGGTAAAGATCCTATCTTTATCTACTTTATTTTATCTAACTCCATTTGTTTCCGCATTACTTTGAGGAATTAGTTGAGAAGATGGCTGGAGATAGTTCATCTACGGTGAAATCTTTGAATCCACATCCGTTGAGGATTGATGTGGCGAAGTTCGATGACAAGAATAATTTTAGTATGTGGAGATGTGAGGTGATGGATGCGCTGACAGCATCAAACCTCGAAGACACTCTACAGTTGGAGAAGAAGCGTGAACCAACAACTGAAAAAGATTGGGACAAGATGAACCGTACGACGTGTGGCTTGATCAGGTCTTGTCTGACACAAGACATCAAGTATCATGTATTGCATGAAACATCTGCGAGGCAACTGTGAGAGATCCTAGAGAAGAAGTATCTGACAAAAAGCGTCAAATCGCGGTTGCAGTTGAAGAGTAAGCTTTATCGTTTTCAGATGCAAAGAGGATGCTCCATCAATGAACACATGAATAGCTATACTAAGTTTCTTACAAATCTAGTTAATGTGGATGTGGAGATCGATGGAGAGAATAAGGCGGTAATTCTATTGAATTCTCTTCCTCAAAAAGAGTATGAGACCTTTACTCTTACATTGATCAATGGAAGAAAATCCTTTGACTATAATGAGGTGTCTGCTGCTCTTGTGAGTTATGAAGTAAGGAGACATGACAGACTGTCTTCTTCAGGGAGCACAATGCAGAGGCATTAGCGGTAAGAGGTAGGAGTTCCAATAGGAAGGGAAGAGGTGATTAGGAAAGATCGAAGTCCAGATCAGGCTTCAGAGATCTGAAGAGAAATCGGTACGCCTTACTCAAGGAGCTAGGGCACAGTAAAGTTGATTGCCTGAAGGCCAAAGATAAGAAGAAGGAGCTGATGACCGAGGCAAATCTCGCGCAGGTGGTCAGTACTCAAGCCAGTACTTCACAGGCAGATGGATCGGATTCAGACTCATCGATTTTCTCTTTGTTACTACTCCTACTGTTAGTTACTCAGATAATGTTGAGTGGATCTTAGATACAGGAGCTACCTATCATGTGTGCCCGAACAGGGCCTGATTTTCTAACTTTGAGAAGCCAGATGGATGCTTCACGGTCATGGATAATGATCATCCGTGTAATGTGGAAGGGATGGGTACAGTCTGTATCAAGATGGATGATGGAATAGTATGAGAAGTACCTCACCTCAACTCAAAAGGAATCTTATCTCTGTTGGCGCTTTGGAAGCGTTGGGTCTTGTGATATCTATACGAGATGGTGTTCTCAAGATGATCAAAGGCTCAATAGTGGTTATGAAGGGAGTCCGCTGGAACAATCTCTACTACTTGAAGGGTAGTACAGTTACAGGTCAGGTGGAGACTTCTAGTTCTTCAGATGATGTTTGTACACAGGTCTGGCAGATGAAGTCAGACACAGAGGTGAAAAATCTTTGCAAGCTCCAGCAAAGAAGGGATCATTGGAAGGTGCTGCTACCTGCAACTTGGTGAGAGAAAACAGCGTTCTGGACAAAAAGAAGGTGAAATTCAGCACCAGTACTCACCACTCAGAAGGTCTTCTTGATTGTGTTCACGTAAGCTTTTGGGGACCTGCTAAGACTGCATCGCTTGGAGGTCACAGGTACTTTGTCTCTTTTATTGATAATTTATCTAGGCATTATTGGATATATCCCATGAGACAAAGGTGTAAAGCCCTAAATATGTTGGTGAAGTAGAGAGGAATAATGGAGAAGCAGACAGGTAGAAAAATTAAGGAGCTACAGATTGGTAATGTTGAAAGATACATGAACCAATTCCTACAATTTGGCCAGAACACTGGTATTGGTACTCACTTCACATAAGGTATACATGGGTTGGCTAAGGAGGTAAACTGTTCCTTGCTGGAGAAGGTTCGGTGGTTGTTGTCTAATGCAAGATTAGACAAATCGTTTTGGGCTGAGGCAATTGTGTATGCTAGCCATCTCATAAATAGATTATCATTGACTGCGATAGAGGTAAAACTACATTAGAAATTTGGTCTGGGGAAGCTACTCAAGGTCATGGTTTGCTGCGAGAATTTAGAAGTCTGGCCTACTTTAGTGCCAAAGATAACATGATGAATCTGCGAGCAAAGAAGTTTGTGTTTTTGGGTGTCAAGAGAAATATGAAAGGCTACAGGTTTTGGGACCCCGAAAACAAGAAGATCGTGATGAGTAAGCATGTCACATTTGATGAGACTTCAGGGTTGAAGTCTACCGTCTCTCAGCAGGTGGAGAGGACGAAGACCAAGGAAGTATCGCAGCGGGTGGAGGTGATGCTACTCTACCATCTCCAGTGGTTTGGTATCAGTGAAGACTTCACCGGATGTAACATCGGGTAGAGATCATGTAGCCAGTTTTGATGCTGAACAGGTTGAAGACATTGATAAGAATGTCGAATTGTTTGCAGCCATTGGAACTAAGGTAAAACCACGAAAGTGAGTGAAGAAGCATGAATCTCAAGCTTGTGATCACGACAAGCTCAAGTTAAAGGCCGTTGTTCTCCATGACGGTAGTGAGGATATTCATATGACTCAGCCAGATAGGTTTGCTGCTAAAATTCAGGTACAAGTGCTTGAGCTTGACGAAGCTCATTTCAATGAACAACGGTTGGCTTGATCCCTTAGGCAAGGTATGTAGGCAGCCGTAAAGGCGCAGCCACATTTGGTGATGCAATCTGTATGAAGCTATTTGGGTTCTCGAGAAGCTGATTGGACTTCACGTAGAGGTGAAGAGTTAGACTTCATATAGAGGTGAAGTGTTGTGGCTAGTTGAACTTCACGTAGAGGTGAAGCATTGTGATCTCGATGAACAGTTGATCTTCTGGTGAGAAGATGGTTAAGCTTGCATAAGGGGGTGTGCATCCAGTTTGTTGAAGCCGATGATAGTATTTGGTGTGCTCTACTCAGATTTGGTTGGACCGTCCCGAAGAATGATAGGCAAAAAGCATGCACAAATATAAGTAAAGGAGTGTGGGCCGATGTTACTGCTTTTGCGATTCTTCCTTAGTAGCAAAGTGGCAATATAGGTCGTATCCACAAGGAGGGAGAGCGATGAAAGCTTGATGTGGCTTCTTTGTTCAAGAAAAGAGAAAGTTCTTTGTTTCAAACAAAGAATTTGAAAATGAAAACAAGTTGTTTCAAGAATAGCTTTGAATTGGTTTGTTGGTTTGTAAAAGTGATATTTCTAATGGTAAAAGCGCATGGCTAACTTTTTACTAAGTGCTCCCACTAATCCCTAACTTCTTGAAGATGTAGCCTCACGATGGACCATAGGCAAGTATTGTCTTTATGTATTGGAACTATTCATGTTGGGACCAAATGAAAGTCCTTCCTTTAACTTAGCTTCACACGGCAAAACTTGGACATTCCCTTATCAAGATCCAATAGAAGGCGAGAATAAGGGAAGACATAAGTGCACTAATGGTATCGGCAAAGTTAAAAGAAAAATCTCTAACTTACTAAAACAAGTAAAGCATATAATCCATAGATCATCAAAAACCCGTTAAGCATGAAATATAAGAAAATGAATACTTGTATGTAAGTTAGAGTTAGAACCCTCGTCTTAAGATATCATAGCTCTCGTTTGCATAAGGCTTATTTGACACTATTGACTCATTTGCGTTTATCAATCAAGTTGTTAGAGATTAGTGGGTTAGTAGTTAGTTAGCCACACAATGGAAGAGTTAGACATGGTTAAGAAAGAAACAACAAAAGAGAAGAGGTAAAGAGAGGGAGTTACACTAACGAAAGAATGTAGAAACAAATGAAAACAACTAGTAAATGGAAAGAAGAAATAGAAGTAATTACTTTTATTAGCTTGTCCCCCTTCCAATACAACTTTTACACACTCTCTCTCTTTCACTCTAATGGCCAAACTAAAACTAGAAGAAGAAAGAAACAACTACAACTCCTAGAAACAAAGTAACAAATCCAACTCTACTATATGGATCTGCTTCAACTGAAGACCCTTGGGGGTATTTATAAGCACCAGGGAAAGGAGGCCAGGGGGACAATACCTGCCCGAAGCCCGGGTGTGCCCGCGCCTGTACGGCCGCAGAAATGCGGCCCAGGCCGCGTTTTCGCGGCCATGCCAGGGCGGCGCGCGCCTGGCTTCGGGCAGTGTGCCGTCCCTTCTGTCTCTTAGTTGAATCTTCTGAATTCTGTATTTGATGCCCTGGACTGACAAAATCTCCTCCCTAAAGTCAATGGTTACTTGGTAGGCCTTTAATCACCCATTAAATGGTGATTTAGGGTCTTCTTCTTCATTTGCACACCATGGACCTAGGATCAAGCAAGCAAAGCTTTATTAGCAGAATTTTATATCAAATAAATATGAGAATGTGATAAAAATTATGCAAAATTAGAGACTAATCACATCTCCACACTTATATTTTTGCTCGTCCCGAGCAAAACAAAAATAAGAAAATTATTACACCATTTTCGCAGGTGACGCGATTGCACTGAGCATGTGCAACAAGCCTTTAAACCTCTAGGTTTCCTCTAGAGGAGGAGTGTTGTCTCCTGAGAGTTTTAGCAGATTGCACCCACAAAATCCAGTAATTTGAAAAAAAAATATTTAGTTGTTAGTAAACCTCTTTCAAGAAAAGAACTTTTAATTATCTAAGTGAAAATGACCGATTGATGTAAGAATTGGGTTCAACCCTCATAAGTCCTATATTTTAGCCTTCATAAAAGAAGAAATTATAATTTTTCTTTAAATTTAGAAAGAATCTTGTACTTCTAACTCATTCTGTTATTTTGCTTTAGATAGATATGCATAATGTGTAAGTGTGATGTGCTTGAGATTTTTCAACTCAACTTTGAATATCATTTAAGTTTATTAATATTTATCTATTATTCTTGGTTTCATTAGGCTTTCTACTCTACTCCTGTAACACATATCAAACCGATGACTCCCAAACAGATGATTTTAGGGCACCAGGTGGAAAAACACCCCTCGGTCAAATATGCAAGTAGAGTAGGCACGAAATCAAGCTTTACTTATGTATATCATATATTTATTTTTTTAGCGTAAGTAATCATGCTTCTTGAGGCACAATTATCCAGCTTTTTCTTTCTTTTTATAATTTTTTTCAGAGTTGTGTCTCTAAATCCCAAACATGTGTGTGATTTATGCATATTCTACTAAGGCTAAATAAAAGGTATGAGTTATTTTCCTTATCCCTCCCAACTCTTAGTCAAACCAATGTTTCTTGTTTATTTAGGCAAAAATAAAGATTCATTAATAAGGTTCCCTTAATTCTTACAAGCTTTTGGTATTTTTATAAAGAGTATAAAAATTTATTTTTCGTTCAGGAGTGTTTTTTTTAGTAAAAAGAAAAAGTGAAAGTGTTAGCACCCCCCACACCTATCTAATGCATTGTCCTCAATGAATGTCGTGTAAATGCAAATACAATAAATAGGGTGAAGAAAGGATGTTACCGCCCTCGTCGACTCGGGCCGGCCAAGTGCGAATAAGCGAAAGAAATGTCAAAAAAAGATAGAAGGGTAAGCATATAACAATAAGTAATTTAATTTTTTTCTTTTTTTTATAGTTTTTTTTTTAGTTGCGGTGGATGGCTGTGGTTGGTGTATGACGGGGCTAAAGAGTCAGTACACTATCAGCCTGTGATGCAGGCTCAGTGGTCAAAAAGGGCTTCAGTCTTTACCCATTCACTTTGAATTCCGTGTTGTTCTTAGAGTCAACAATAATCACAGTACCGTGTGAGAAAACGGTGCGCACAATGAGCGGTTCAGACCAACGAGTCTTCAGCTTCCCGCGAAAATGTGAAGCCTCGAGTTGTACAACAGATTTCGGTTTATGATCTAGTCATGAAAAATTTTAGTCCTGCTTTGGTGATACAAGCATTCTCATAGGCTTTATTCTGTTTCTCCTCTAATTCTGAGATCTGCAGTCTCCATAACTCACCGGCCTTACTCAGATCATAATTGAGTTGCTTAATAGCCCATAGGGCACGGTGTTCTAACTCGACTGGC
This sequence comes from Agave tequilana, assembly GCA_038442645.1. NCBI lineage: Eukaryota > Viridiplantae > Streptophyta > Magnoliopsida > Asparagales > Asparagaceae > Agave > Agave tequilana. Next base: position 77,980 of record JAVJIF010032265.1, on the reverse strand, counting down.
AGATGACAGGCTTTTTTGAATATGATTCTGTAAGTAGACATTCCCAGGACTGTCTTAAAAGCAGTGCAGTAAGCTCACAATGCATCGTTGAGTTTGACCGACCAACCCTTTCGGTTTTGTCCGATAGTATTTTCCTAAATGAGTTTGATCTGTCGATTGGTGACTTCGACCTGCCCATTTGGCTGGCGATGATATGGAGTAGACAACTTGTGATTGATGGAATATTTTCGCATCAGAACTTTAAAAACTCTATTGCAGAAATGCGATCCATTATCACTAATTATCGTTCTGGGTGCCAAATTGGGAGAAAATGTTTTCTTTGAGAAATTTGACAACCACTTTGTTGTCATTAGTCTTGGTTGGCACAGCTTCTACCCATTTAGAGACATAATCTACAGCAACCAAATGAACTGGTTGCCGAAGGAATTAGAGAATGGTCCCATGAAGTCGATACCCAAACATCAAAAATTTTAACTTCAAGAATCGGGTTCAGGGGCATCATGTTTCTTCTTAAAATTTTCCCAATCTTCTGACAATTTGTACATGTCTTGCAAAAGTGGAATGAGTCTTTGAATAAAGTGGGCAGTAAAACCCACTTTGTAAAACTTTCTCTACAGTCTTGCGGGGACAGAAGTGTCCTCCGCATGCAAGTTCATGACAAAAGCATAGTACACTCCTCTGTTCTTCCTCTGGTATGCATCGTCTAATAATCTGGTCGGGGCAATACTTAAAAAGATACGGCTCTTCCCAGAAGAAGTACCGTACTTGGCTAAAGAAACGACATTGGTCTTGCTTTGTCCAGTCAGCGGGTATTGTCCAGTGGCCAGATAATTGATGATGTTCGCATACCAGAGTTCCTTAAAAATGGCCAAGATGTGATCGTCTGGGAAATCCTCATTGATCGGAGCTTATATGATAGGTGCATTCGAAATTCGTCACAAATGATCAGCAACCATATTTCTATACCTCATTTATCCCGAATTTCCTGGTCAAATTCTTGAAGCAAAAGGATCTACCGAATCAATCGGGCTTTTACTTCCTTCTTGGTCATGAGGTATTTCAGTGCCGAGTGATCCATAAAAATCACCGTCTTTGAGCCCAACAAGTAGGGCTGGAACTTCTCTAACGCAAAAACAACGGCTAAGAATTCTTCTCAGTTGTTGTATAATTCTGTTGGTGTCATTCAAGGTCCTACTCGAGTTGTAAATCACTTGTTGTCTATTGTCGATGCGCTGTCCTAGAACAACGCCAATAGCAAAATCAGAGGCATCGCACATGATTTCAAACGGTTGTGCCCAATTAGGAGCAAAAATAATAGGCGCAGAAATAAGTTCTTGCTTAAGCTTCCCCCATGACTTGAAACATTCATCGTTAAAATCAAAGGGCACATCCTTTGCGAGCAGGTTGGTTAAGGGCCTAGCGATCTTGCTAAAATTCTTAATGAACCGTCGGTAGAACCCAGCATGCCCTAGAAAGGATCTAATATCCTTGATGCTTTTGGGTGGTGGAAGCTTAGCAATTACTTCTACTTTAGCCTTGTCCACTTCAATACCTCTCCTAGAAATCTCATGGCCTAAGATAATCTCCTGTCTCACCATGATGTGGCATTTCTCTCAGTTCAGAGTTAGATTCTTTTCCTGCATCTTTACAGAACCAACTCAAGATGATGAAGACATTGTTCAAATGAATCTCCGTAGATGGAGAAGTCATCCATGAAAATCTCAAGAAAACGTTCCACCATATCGGAGAACAAACTGTGCATGCACCGTTAGAATGTTGAGGAGCATTACACAATCCAAAGGGCATGCGTCGATAAGCAAAAGTTTCGAACGGGCAGGTGAACGTGTTCTTTTCCTGGTCTTCTGCAACAATGGGGATTTGATTGTACCCCGAGTACCCATCTAGGAAGCAATAGTACTCGTGTCCAGCCAGGCGTTCAAGCATTTGGTCGATGAACGGTAGCGGGAAGTGGTCTTTACAGGTGGCTGCGTTCAACTTTCTATAGTCGATACAGACACGAACCTTGGTAGGCAGTCTTATCTGTACCAACTCTTTTTGCTCATTTTCAACCACCGTAAAGCCAGCTTTCTTCGGGACCGCATGAACAGGGCTAACCCATTGGCTATCAGAAATGGGATAAATGATCCCATTATCTAATAGTTTCATAATTTTTACTTTTATTGCCTCTTGCATGAGTGGGTTAAGCTTGCGTTGTGGGTCCCTCTTGGGAGTTGCTTCATCGGTTAAATGGATTCTATGTTGAACTATGACTGGACTTATCCCTTTGAAATCCTTCATCGTCCATCTAATGGCTTCCCTCTGTCTCTTCAGGATAGACATTAAGCTGTCCTCTTGTTGCTCAGTCAGGTGGGATGCTTGATGACTGGCAGGGTTTCTCTTCCGCCCAAGTAGGCGTACTTGAGGTGTTCAGGTAAGGCTTTTAGCTCTAGGGAAGGTGTTGCTTCATTGGAGGTAGTATCCAGTCTTTCAATCCTATGATGAGGTACACTTGGGCTTGATGCCCAATCCACTGCTGAATCTACGATCTGATTTAGATTAAAATCCTCAGACTCTAGATCAAACTCTACCTCTGTTTCTATCTTCAGGCTTCCACATGCTCACTGGTCAGATTTTCAATAGAATTGACCTCAAACGTCTGATCATTGATATCCCTGGGTTGTCTTCTAAGATTGAAGACATTGACTTTCTTCGTCAAGTCTCCAAAGGTCAATCGCATGGACCCATTCCTACAGTTGATTATGGCATTGGCTGTAGCAAGGAATGGGCGCCCTAAGATGACCGGAGTTTGAGATCGCGAATTTGAGACAGGTTGGGTCTTAAGCACAATGAAGTCAACGGGGTACATGAAATTCCCGACCCGAATAAGGACATCTGTGATTTTTTCCTTCAGAATTTTCACAGATCGGTCAGCTAACTGAATGGTGACTCGAGTTGGGCTCAGATCGCCCAACCCAAGTTGCTGGTATACAGAGAGAGGTAGCAAGTTGATACTTGCTCCCAGGTCAAGGAGTGCTCTACTAATTTCTGTCTATCCTATGGTGCAGGAAATTATGGGACATCCGGGATCTTTGTAATTCACCGGGATGAGACCAGACAGAATTTCACTTATATTGGTTGCCAAGAACACTTTCTTGGGCACATTTGTCTTTCTCTTCTTCGTACATATATCCTTAAGAAATTTGGCATAAGCTGGGACTTGTTGGATTACGTCAAGAAGAGGTACATTCAGTTTGACCTGGTTAAACATCTCAAGCATCTTCTCCATGTGTATATTCTTATTGTTGTTCCTAAGCCTATTGGGAAAGGGTGCTACAGGCTTATGAACTTGTTCAGCAGCTTTGTCCTCGTCAGATGTTTATGGAGCAGATTGGGAGGAACTAGCAGAGGTGGAGGCTAGAGTAGGATCAATGTGGACTGGATTGTCTGCTGGTAGACCTAGTTGTCCACCTTCTTTCCAGATCGAAGTGTGTGAACATCATTACACTGGTTGATCGAAGGATCCTAAATTTTATATGCTTGATTGGATATTTTAGGGTTAACTAGCGGCTGACTAGGTAAAGTACCCTTTGGTCTTTCACCTAAGGAACTAGATAACTGACTCATCTGCATTTTCAATCTCGATATAGCCTGTGAATGGTTGTTCAGTATTTGTCCCTGATTTTGCATGAAAGCGGCTTGGGACTTCATAAAAGCCTCCATACTCTCCTCCAATTTACTGAATTCTTTTCCATTGGTGAACTTTGGGAGGAGGAAGATGGAGCTTGACTACGAAAATTGGGTGGAGGATTGGGATGATGAAAATATTGGGAATGTTTGGCCTGGGAGAATTGTTCTGGGCTCAAGAGAAATTTGGGTGATTTCTCCAACCGGGATTATATGTTGAGAGTAAGGATTATGCAGCGGCCGTGAGTAGGCCGCGTTCACGTGTTTCGGTGGCACTTGCTGAGTATGAAAAATGAGACACTCTTCAAATAGGTTTGGTGCCTGACAGTATGAACAACCCAGATTGTGAATTGGTGGTGGGTTGATTTGGTTGATATTGGCTGGCTCTTTTGTTTCTAGACCCTCTTTCTCCTCATTAGGGTTGCAATCTTAGCCTCTGCAGTTATGGATGATTCTAGAGATAGGAGCCCTCTTCTGAAGTTATGGACTGTGATTGCTTGGTTTTTTCGAGGCTGACTCCCATTGCAGGGTTTTCTCAGCTAAATCCTCAAATAAATCCCAACCCTGATTCTCATCCTTTTGTAAGAACCCTCCCTGACACATGGTTTCTAATAGGGTTTTCGTTTGATAATCTAAACTATCATAGAGAATCTGGCACTGACGCTATTTCTCCACACCGTGATGAGGGCATTGAGCTAGGAGATCTTTGAATCGCTCAAAGTATCTCCAAAATGGTTCACTCGGTTCTTTCCTGAACTGCATGATATTCTTTCTAATGAGGGCAGTTTTGTGGATTGGGTAGAATTTCTTCAAGAAGGCCTTGACGAAATCGTCCCACGTTGTAACTGATTCTGCTGCCAAACTGTACAACCATTTTTTAGTTAGGTCCTTTAGGGAAAAGGGAATGAAATGTAACCTAACAACATCATCTCCTAGCTGGGGAATACGCATCATGAGGCACACTTCTTCAAATTCCCTAACAAAGAAGTATGCATCCTCCGATTCTAAACCATGAAACTTTGGGAGAGTGTTGATGAATTAAGGCTTTAACTCAAAGTTATTACCGTTCGCCTCAGGCAGTTTTATACAAGATGGCAATGAGGTTCTGATCAGATAAAACATGTCCTGAAGTGATGCCATCACTGGTTCTGGATGACTTGGACCCTAGACGACTCCTAGCTGGTTGATTCTCTGGGGGAGGTTGTTGCAGGAACTCGACTACAAGCTAATCGGCCAGGAAAGGGCAAAACTCAGTGGGAGGTATCTGGGCGTAAGCCACGGGACTTAATTACGCCAAACCACGGAGCTTTCGAGGCTTTTCCTCTCAATCCACTTTCCTTAGATACCGATTTTGCAGGAGTATAGATCTTGCAATTTCCACCCTCGGTTAATCTCTTAGTGAGTCCGAGATGTCCCTAGGGCCAACGTCTATCAATTTTTAGTTAAGGCTTGGGATAGTGTGAGTGCACTTGGAGATGGTTTTTGGGCCAAGGAAGGGTGATGAAATCCCCACCTTATCTTCTTTATTTGGGATTTTGCCCTTAATGTCGATTGTGCAAGTGTACAGTTTATTCACAACAAGGTAACACTCAAAGCGATAAATCACTCCAAAATGTTGGTCCTATTCTATGTGAATGCACACGTACCTTTTCTCCAACACTCTTCTACAGAAATTGAAATGAATTGAAATAGACACGTGCCATAAATGCAAGAGTCTAATCCAAATTTCAATAAGCAACAAGTGGATTTCTGATGAGTTTATTACACATGTATAAAGTGAAGCATTCAAGTGAGCTAAAAAAATTTAGAAAGCAATTTGAGCGGTTTTCGGCAACCCTGCAGAAGAGTTTGTTAGTACTTCAATCAGAGAAACTCGCTTTTACACGAATTTTTTGAGGACAAATGAATCCTCGTGCAACGTCTTTGGCCACCACTTTTACTTCCCGTGATAGTGAGCTCCTTGGTACTTCTCCTACATACAAGAACAAAGAAAAATCTTTAGTATTGAACAATGAAGCCGTTCCCTCCCCGGCAACGACGCCAAAATTTAATTGGAAAAAAGCATGCACAAATATAAGTAAATGAGTGTGGGTCAATGTTACAGCTTTTGTGATTCTTTCGTAGTAGCGAAGTGACTATACGGGTCGTATCCACAAGGAGGGAGAGCGATGAAAGCTTGATGTGGCTTCTTTGTTCAAGAAAAGAGAAAGTTCTTTGTTTCAAATAAAGAATTTGAAAATAAAACAAGTTTGTTTCAAGAATAGTTTTGAATTGGTTTGTTGGTTTTTTAAAAGTGGATTTTTCTTAATGGTAAAAGCGCATGGCTTTCTTTCAACTAAGTGTTCCCACTAATCCCTAACTTCTTGAAGATGTAGCCTCATGATGGATCATAGGCAAGTATTACCTTTATGCATAGGAACTATTCACGTTGGGACCGAATTAAAGTCCTTCCTTTAGCTTAGCTTCACACGGCAAAATTTGGACATTCCCTTATCAAGATCCAATAGTAGGCGAGAATAAGGGAAGACACAAGTGCACTAATGGTATCGGCAAAGTTAAAAGAAAAATCTCTAACTTACTAAAACAGTAAAACATATAATTCATAGATCATCAAAAACCCGTTAAGCATGAAATATAAGAAAACGAATGCTTGTATGTAAGTTAGAGTTAGAACCCTCGTCTTAAGATATCATAGCTCTCGTTTGCACAAGGCTTATTTAACACTATTGACTCATTTGGGTTATCAATCAAGTTGTTAGAGATTAGTGGGTTAGTAGTTAGTTAGCCATACAATTGAAGAGTTAGTGAGACATGGTTAAGAAAGAAACAACAAAAGAGAGAGGTAAGAGAGGGAGTTACACTAAAGCAAGAATGTAGAAGCAAATAAAAACAACTAGTAAATGGAAAGAAGAAAGAGAAGTAGTTACTTGTTTTAGCTTGTCACCCTTTCAATACAACTTTTACACACACTCTCTCTTTAACTCTAATGGCTAAACTAAAACTAGAAGAAGAAAGAAAGAATAACTACAACTCCTAGAAACAAAGTAACAAATGCAACTCTACTCTCTGTCTGCTTCAACTGAAGACACCTGGGGCGTATTTATAGGCACCAGGGGAAAAGGGGCCAGGGGACAATCCCTGCCCAAAGCCCGGGCGCGACCGCGCCCGTACGGCCGCTGCTGAAACGTGGCCCAGGCCGCATTTCTGCGGCCATGCCAGGGCGGCACGCGCCTGGCTTCGGGCAGTGTGCCGTCCCTTCTGTCTCCTGTTAGTTGGATCTCCTGGATTCTAAATTTGATGCCCTAGGCTGACAAAATCTCCTCCCTAAAGTCGATAGCTACTTGGTAGGCTTTTAATCACCCATTAAATGGTGATTTAGGGTCTTCTTCATCATTTGCACACCATGGACCTAGGATCAAGCAAATAAATCTTTATTAGCAGAATTTTATATCAAATAAATATGAGAATGTGATGAAAATTATGCAAAATTAGAGACTAATTAAAGACATGTGGACTGAAGAGAGCCAGTCAGTTGGAGAGTCAGTGTTGGCTCATGATGGGTTCTTCTTGAGGTCAATTGGAATAGAATTCCATGAAGTTGCTAAGTGGGAGACACGTTCGTTTGTCGGCTCGTATGGTATTTCTCCTAAGGTGAAGTGATGGAAACCATGTATGGTGCATTCCGGTTGGATAGCTGAGCTGACAATTGATATTAGACTTTGGTGAGAGTTGTAGGTGGCAACGACAAATTCAGTTTGGAACTTGTGAGATCAGTGGAATGAATTGTATGTGTACTGGCGATTCGTTTAAAGGAACATGTTTCATCTGTTGGCCAAGTCAAGATCGTGTGTCGATTTTGTCGAGATCGTGTGTCAATTTCGTTTGGAGCGCTCAAGCCGAGATCGTGTGTCAATTTCGCCAGGTGATATAATGGTGTTCATTGGAGTTCGACTCAGATTTGAAAAATCTTCACAAGGTGGAGAATTGTAGGGGAGAGGAGTAGAGGAAGGTAGCACAGAGATCGAAAGATAAAGGGAGCAAACAGCGCATTGCAGCAGACCAGGACCGCTCCCGGTCGACCGGTGGACAAGGTCGGTCGACCGCCCGGTCGACCCGGTCGACCGACGTGCACAACGTACACAACAAAAGAGCGGTCGACCGGTTCCGGTCGACCGACTGAAACTTGTCTGCTTTCTGTTAGTGCTGGTCGACCGAACCGGTCGACCGGGCACAGGGTCGGTCGACCGGCCGGTGGCACAGGGTCGGTCGACCGACCAGTCGACTGACAGACGCGTTTTGGTTGTCCTTTCTGGATTCGGATTCCTTTTTCTGTTTGGGTTCGAATCCAATCAGGGTTTCCTAAAACCCTGAGACTCTGTGGCTATAAATAAGAGTTAGAGCCCTCATGTATTGTATCGAAGGAAGATCCCTCAAGTATCCCTCTGTATTAGTTTGTATTGATTGTTGAATCAATAAAATCTCTCTCTTTTACCCCGAGGACGTAGGCAAATTGCCGAACCTCGTTAAATACTGTGTTGATTTGCTTTCTCTATTGTTTCTATGTTCTTGTCGTGTTGGGTACATCTCTGTCTGCATCTGTCTCCGTCTGGTTGGTAGATTCTTCAGAGAGGTTGTTGTCAAGGGCGCGCAACAAATTAGGTAATATTAGACCTGATTAGTCTGGGTCCAACCCGGTTTTATCCCTTTTGACTGTCATCTGCTTGGCCTGTTTTACCAGACCTTTGCCTTTTGGGCTGCTTAACAGCTCTGGATGCTTCAAAGGACCCAACTAGGGTCTAGTCGGGGCCGCGGTACATCCGAGCGTCTGGCAGTTAACTAGGCCACTTTTTAAAACACTATGATTGAAAAGATGCTAAAATGAAAACAATAGATCACTATGTTGGTGTTGTGAGGAGTACTGGACTTGCCAAATAATGGACAAGATAATATATAGAGAAGTGGAAGTATGAGAGAGTGAGAAAGACACTGGAATAAGCTAAATCTATGTCATTCAGGCTACAACACACTTTAGCCCTATTTAAAGTCAAACAAATTGAAGTCATCGAAATAAGTCAATGTCAATTTACTCCGAATTTTTTCAAGTGAATCTTTGACATGTGAAGATTTGCTGTTCTGTAATTCATTAATGCTGTTTCCCATAACTGCTTAAAAGGTTTTAAGGGGCCTGAAGATATCTGGATAACAATATTCTGAATATAATCTAACTAATGGTCATTTATTGGAAAGAACATGTGCATGGTTAAGTTCTATATGCGGTACTGTTTCTGCTCATTCTGTTTCGCTTCTGCTCTGAAATCGCACTTGATCTGTTACTGATTGTCTGGTTTAATAACTCCGGTTCAGGTGGAAATGATACTAGTCATCCAGATGGGGTGAAAGACCACATAGGACCCGAGAAATGATGTGCACCCCGCAGTTGTCTGCAATTCAAGTCTGCAGCCGATAGGCATTTGAATTTGGATAATCAATGGCTTGAGAAAATGGTTTGTCATACGATACATTCCTTCAGTTTGGTAGCAAGATAATATAATGCTTCATTTATGTAATCTAAGAGCTGCAAACATAACCGAAAATGTAAATCTTAAGATGTTATGGTCATTAGCTAGTGATTGTTGTGCAAAAGATTGGGAAATATCTACTGGTAAAAATATTTGTCTCAATTTGTGGAAATCAGAAAATGAGAATTTTGAAGATATAGTTATTTAGAAGGGATCAGTTCCACCAGAGTTAAAAATCTAGGAAGGAAAAAAAAATGATCCTAAGGAAGAACCATTCACTACTCATTGAAAGTAACTAGGAAGAACCATTCTTTATTCATTGAAATTAACTGTCTCTAGACAGCCATATTTATAAGGATACATCTTACCTACCTTGTATGCTATGTGGAAATGAGTATAAACCATGCTTTCCAGTAAAACCTGTTGATCCTGATCAGACACTTTACCAGGTTCGGATGTCAATTGTATCATTTTCCTTTCAAAAGAATGGTGACCACAGTGAAATAAGATCCTCCTCTTTTCCTGCTTAGGAGCATAGTTTGGTATGGATCTCATCTTTGGCTTTCAGCTGTTTCATTTTTCTGGGTATGACATTTGTTTCTCAAATCAGTATTCTATCTCATTCTCAAATATTAGTTGGGTTATCCAAACAATGGCGATAGAGGAATGTAAGGAAAGAAGCGCAAAAAGGGAGACTGAAACTGTATTTAGTGAGAAAAAAACGATGAGAACAGAAAGGAAAAGTGAGCCCTGAAATCTGACCTTTCTCAACAGCATACCTTCATCCATCGTATCTGCTCAGTTGAATCCCCAATTAAATTGGGTACCAAGTACTACTTCTCAAGATGTCTCTCAAGGCATGAGAAGGAAATTCAGTTTGCTCTTGCAAGACAATTGAGCAGATAATGCACCAGGGTGCTAACTTTTCCAATATCCTCCTAAAATAAGTGAGTAAACATTATGTGAAAAGTATCAAGTAAACAATATATTATTATTTTGGAGTTGGTTACTATGAGTACCTTTGATGAGGTGCCATCTTCATGTGTAAGAGTCAAGTGATTTTCATCGAAGTGGATGATAAACATGGAAATGAAACAGCTCTGCCAGAGCTGGTTTGGTGTAGATCTGTTTCACTGGTTTGGTACAATCTCATGTTTCTAGTAAAATTTTGTAGTTGAAAACAAGTATTTGAAACAAGTATTTGAAAGACTATGAAGAGCAACCTCCAAAACTTGCCAAGTTGGATCAAGATAACACTGTTCTTGTTAAGTTCATGTTATTAGATATAATTTCACCTCTACATGCTGACAGTTTTGGTATGTTTTACCATGAACCTTTTGTTTTGTTTGACATCTCCTTGTGCCAGTTCAACATCTTTTCTTCCGCATTCCAAAACTTGATGCCTTGTTTTTGCAACCTATGGAAGAATTGATCGGGAATGACTTGTGCAATTTTTGTTGAAGGCGATAAATATGGAGATGAAGCAGAACAGAGAATTGATGGGAATAGCTTCTTCGACTAGAAACTTGCACTGATGTGGTTAAACTCGGAGACAAAGTAGAACTATTGGATCTGTCTTGAGCAACCAGATTTGTGTTGGGATTTAATTATCTTTTTTAGGATTTGATTATCCGAGTCCTGTTACATTATCTATATAAACGGATTAGCTTGTATGGTTAATAAAATTCTTCACTGTACATAATTTTAAAGTAAATAACAGTTTAAGCATTTGTGAGTATCAGTTATAGATGGAAGATGGACAGACTAGGAACACTTCAACACGCGCGCACACGCACACACAGAGAGAGACTAGAATCCTTCCGGAACTACACAAGTGTGTGTGTGTGTGTGTGTGTATGTATATATATATATAGAGAGAGAGAGAGAGAGAGAGAGAGAGAAACTTATGTCCTTCCAAAAGGATTCCTTCCAACTCAAATACAACTCTCCAACATTCGAATACAAGATCCTCTCTATTGAAGTTAATTTATATTATTTTAAGTATTTATGAATCAAAAATCAAGTGTTTTGAATACTTTTTGCCCATGCATCAAGTAGAAGAAAAACGGATGACCTAAATAGTAAAGTGAGTTAGTTTAATGGTGTAAAACATTTGCAACCTAACAAAATTGGTTTGTAGGAGTTTTTAAATGTTTAGATCATAATCAAATAGCCGGATCGAGAATTTGTATGTTTAAAGATATATATCTAACCAACTCACTACATTCGGCCGTCCATTTTGCGTCGCTTGATGGATGGAAAAAAGTTTCAAAACACTTGATTTTTTTTGGTTTATAGATACTTGAAATAATATATATCAACTTCAACGGAATGGATCTTGTATTCGAATGTCAGAGGGTTGTATTTGAGTCGGAAGGATTCGGACTCTAATCCTTTTGGAAAGACAAGCCTATCTCTCTGTCTCTGTCTCTCTCTGTACACACACATATACACACACAAACTTGAGTCCTTTGGGAAGGATATGGAGATGAATCTTTCCCTTTCAAAACAACATTAGGCCATTCAATTTTTTTAATTCACTACATTGTTAAAGAGTGCTTAAAAATAAAAATTAAGTATTTTTAATACTTTTTTCTTATTCATCAAGTAGGCGTCAAAAAAATGGCCGAAATAGTCAGTTGGTTAATTTAACGGTGTGGAATATTTGAAACTTAACAAAAAGTTGGCGTGTGAGGGTTTTTAAATGTTTAGATCATGATCAAATGGTCGGATCGAGCATTTGTATTCTAACGTCATAATTTCGGCCATCTATTTTGTGTCGATTTGATGCAAAGATAAGAAAACTACAAAATACTTGATTTTTAATTATTTTAAATATTGTAGATAAACTTCATTATAGTGGATAATGTATTTGAATGACGTAGCATTAAATTTGATTGGGAATGATTCATGCTCAAATTCTTTCGGAAGTTGCCAAGTTTCTACACACACATATACTTGTGTCATTCCGAAGGAGAGGTCAAATCTTTTCCCACTCAAATATCAACATCTGACATTCGAATACAAGACCAACTCCGTTGAAGTTGATCTATATTATTTTAAGTATCTATAAACTAAAATTAAGTGTTTTGAATATTTTTTACCCATGCATCACGTAGGAAAAAACGGACGACCTAAATAGTGAGTTGGTTAGTTTAACGGTGTAGAACATTTAAAAACTAACAAAATTGATTTGTAGGGATTTTTCAATGTTTACATCATAATGAAATGGCCGGATCGAGAATTTGTATGTCTATAGACATAGATCGAACTAAACCACTATTTTCGGCCGTCCATTTTACATTGCTTGATAAATGGGCAAAAAATATTTAAAATATTTGATTTTTAATTTATAGATACTTGAAATAACATAGATCAGCTTTAACGGAGTGGATCTTATATTCGAATGTTAGAGGTTGAATTTGAGTGGAAGGACTCAGGTTCTAATCTTTTTGGAATGACACAAGTCTCTCTCTACATATATATATGTGTGTGTCTATGTGTGTGTAAGGAGCTGATAACCTAAGAATGATTCTCACGAATTTCTGTGAGAACTTTCATGTGGGTCGTCGGATCTGATAGATCAAATCAAATAAAACCAGATCTCTATCAGATCCGACAACTCACATAAAAATTCTCACAGAAATTCATGATAAACATTCTTAGGGACCAACTCACTATATATATTTGTGAGAGCTTTCATGTGGGTCGTCGGATCTGATAGATCAAATAACATAAAACCAGATCTCTATCAGATCAACGATTCACATAAAAGTTCTCACAGAAATTTGTGATAACTATTCTTAAGGGATCAACTCACTATACACACATACACACTTGTGTCCTTCCAAAAGGATTTGAACTCGAATCCTTCCCACTCAAATTCGACCCTCCGACATTCAAATACAAGATTCACTCTGTTGAAGTTGATCTACATTATTTCAATTATCTATAAAATAAAAATCAAGTATTTTGAATATTTTTTTATCCATCCATCAAGTGATGCAAAATGGATAGCCAAAAGTAGTGAGTTGGTTAGATCTATATCTTTAGACATACAAATTCTCGACCATCTAAACATTTAAAAATCTCTACAAACTAATTTTTATTAGGTTTCAAATGTTCTACACCGTTAAACTAACCAACTCACTATTTAAACCGTCCGTTTTTCCCTACTTGATGTAGGGACAAAAAGTATTCAAAACACTTGATTTTTGGTTTTTAGATACTTTAAATAATATAGATCAACTTCAACGGAGTGGATCTTGTATTCTAATGTGGGAGTGTTGAATTTGAGCGGGAAATATTCAGGTTCAAATCCTTTTGGAAGGACACAAGTTTATCTCTCTCTATATATATAACTTTTTAAAAAACTATATATATTAATATTAATGAAATCGTATTTTTCACGATAAATATAAACTACAGCCTTGATGATCCCATTTTTCTTTCTCAGTTAATAGGTTCATATATTTATTTTCATGAATCATCTAAAAGTTATGTTATTGAATTCTGATTAGGTTTCTATGTTTATATTACAATTTTCACCTCGTTCAGAGATCAAGAACAGATGTTGACAAAGTAAACATGGTGTTATAACAGTGGCTTCTAATGTAAGAGATGGCAAGTATAAAGAGAGAGAAAACAGATAGCATATAAACTAATAGAAATAAAAAGGACAGCACATCAGTATTTAACGTGGTTCGGTTAATGTGACCTACGTCCACGGAGAAGACAGTAAGAGGAATCCACTAACCAAAATGGGAGAATATAAGAGATTATAACTCTAATCTCACTCACCCATGCCTAATGAAACCTAAGTAGAGCTTAACAAAGGAAGATAAATGGCAAGAGAAAGGGAGGGAATAATACAATATTTAGCAACTCTTTCTCACTTCCTTGTCATGAAGTCTCATGTAATGTGATGCCTATTTATAGGCAAAACTTCTAAACCCCTTCAACACTTCACCCCACACATACATAAAATCATAGGATGGCCCAATTGATTTCATTATGGCAGCTAAGACATTCATAGGGTGGCTATGATCTTCATAGGGTAGCTATTGATGACTTTTAGGGTGGCTAGAGATTTCATAGGATGGCTAAGATCTTCATAGGGTGTTTATGATTTTCAAAGGGTGGCTATTGATGACTTTTAGGGTGGCTAAGTCTTCATAGGGTTGCTATGATTTTCATAGCCTTGTCTTGAATGAATACAAATCTCTCCACCTTAACTTGACTGTATCAAGCCACCTTCAGATTCTTACTGTCTTCTCTAACCTCGATGGGTTCAACCTTCACCACTTTGAACACCAAGCAATTTGAGACAGTACTCGAACTTGCGCAAAGGTACGGGCTTTGTCATCATATCGGCTAAATTCTTTTACTCTTTCTCTCTTCACTTTGCTCTCTCTTTACTTACTTGCACACTTATATTATTTACCTATTTGTAAGTATTTCTAGTGTTGTGATTGGTATTTGCTAGGGTGCTAGCAAGTAATTTTTAAATCCGCATTATTTGTCATTTAGTATAGCCATCACCTATTCACCTCCCCTCTAGGTGATTTACAAAAAATGCTTTTCTTAATGGTTTTATTGAGGAGGTGTATGTTGAACAACCCCTCAAGTTTGTTGATCCTACACATCCTGATTATGTTGGACAGCCCCTTGCCTACATCTCCGCTACTCCCCCCATCAACCAAGGTCTTCGAGACTTTGCAACAGCCAATATGTACCATCACGACCAAGGCGTCGTTATGCGGGAAGTGCAGGCCTGCCAGGAGATATAGGCAGGCAAGTCACTATTGCCGGATAGTTATCCCTCCGCGCTTCGTTGATATAGATGGTCCTCTTTAGAGGTGGTGCCTTCCACCAGGAAGTTTCTGAAGATGGCATTCACCTCCCTGTAGTGGACGAAGGCGCTGACCGCGCGTTCAACGATGGTCTCAGGCTGCCTCTACACTCTAATTTTCGAGGGCAGCCTGGGATTTAGGATGAATTCTCAGAGATATCCTTTGTTGACCAGGACTTAAAGGTGACGTCAGAGGGCTCGACAACCACTGTGAGGTGGCCTCTCCTCTCGTGGAAGGCACAATAATCTCTAGATTCAGGTCCTCTCTGGTTTGGTGAGAGAGGTCTGGTCGGGCACCTGACCCAAGGCTGATCTTTGATGGCGTTGAAAACATGATTGATGGGTACCCTGAATGAAACAAGATCGAGGTCTGCTTTACTTCCCTTGCTGTATTCAGTAACACACCTGGCAGGCTTGTGGACAACAGAGGGGCTGTGACTCAGATTCTTTCTCAGGGGGGACTGTGGCTTTGGTTTTTTAACCTCGGGCCCTTATCTCGAGAGGCGACTGAAGGAAACCTGTGTCACCTCTTCTATCTAAATGTATTTCTGCGTGCGGATAAGGATATCTCTCATCTTGGTGATGTCATTATTCACCAGATGTTTGTAGAAGGGGTTGACGACTTGCAGCCCAATGGTGAAGGCGATAACAACTACGTCCTCGTTACAGTTGTATACTAGGCCATTTGGCTCTGAAAGTAGTTGACATAATTCTTCAGGCTCTTCCCAAATTTCATCTTGACTGTGAGCACATGATTGTTGTTCCTCTGGAATTCCCTCTGAGAAGAAAACTGGTTGTAGAATACGTCAGTCACGTCACAAAAATTCCAGAGTGAATTCTTCGTGAGCGAGTAAAACCAGTGGTAGGTGGTTCCCTTGAGACTTGAGACTGAACGGAAACGCTCAACAGAGGAGAAGGTCGTCGTGAGCATAGACCACCATTTTGTCCTGATACTAGCAGAGATGTAGAGCGTGGTGATTTCCTCCAATAATGGTGAGTCAAAAGGTCTCAACCTGCTGTACTCCATCCCTTTTGAAAATTGCTGGCTCGTTTAGTTGAGCTGCTTCTGGAGCAGATCTGTGATGTCCTCTATGTGAGGGAACTTCGAGGTTCAAAAGCGCTCTGAGTTTCTGTAATCCTCATCATCGTTGTAGCTCCCCGGCCGGTCGCGTTTCGAGCTTCCAGTGGAGTGCGCGGATTCTCAAGTGCACAGTGGTGACGGGGGGTGCGCGCATTTCCTTTCACAGTAGAGAAAGATTGTGACTTTCACAGTGTTCTGATTTGTTTGAGTAGTCGTGTCTGGACATGGGTCGCTACGCTTTTTCACGAGCGGTCGATTTACGGAGTCCGATCATCTCTATTTATTGGTTCTCCATCTGCTTTGCACAGTGGAAAGCATCTGGAGGAGTTGCTCGTTGTTGAACTGGAGCTCAGGTTCGGCGGCCTGCACTCCATGGCGATGCGGAGTTTGAATGAGAATCTTCAGCGTCAGAGATGTGGACATCGGATAGGTTGGACTGACGGTCTGCGGGCTCAGGCACAACGATAGTTTTTCCCTTTCCTTTCGAAGCGGCGGGGTAGCGACTGCAGCCTGGGTGACATTCTTCCTTGATAGTGTCATATCAGTAGTACGAGGCTATTTAGAGGAAGGGTTAGGGTATTAGATGGGGAAAGATCCTGAGTAAGGATTTAGAATAGCTCTTAATGAAAGCACCAAATGTTGTGGATAACTTTCTAAGAAATTAATCAACGTACCAAAATAATGGAGTGGGTGTAATCAAATCACAGAAAAACACGGAGAATTACGTGAAAATCCAAACGAGAGAAAACCACACAGAGAGATTTCACTATAATAATGGCGATTACAATATTCTTTGATGTGCCAGGGTTTCTGGGCTCATTCATCATTCTCTTCCGCATTGGAAGTGGAAGGGATCTATTATTTATAGAGGTTGTGTCTGTTTGGATAAGACTGCAGAGTTCAGCTCTGTTTAAATACTTAACTTCTTATCTCAAAGGCATTTTAGAGCTAAACATCTGGCTTTGAATTGATTGGTCAGAGTCCATCTTTATCTGATTCTTTGCATCCAACTGTTGATCTGGTTGATTTGTTCCCGAACTATAATTGTCGAGTTCAAATAGAAATTTGGCTTATAGATAGAGATTCTCACAACTGATTTTATCTCATCCTAACTATATGAACCGCTCGAGGTTTGAATTGAATGGGCACTCTTGGTCAGAGTTTTTGGGAGTGGCCATATGTCGCTCACCTGTTTGGTGTTGAATGGACACCTGACGTGATCTCGAAGAGAGCGGAAACTGACCACTACACCTATAAACAGGGGTCATTTGTAGAGGATGAAACAATTAAAAGAATCAAGAAAATCAAAAAACTCCTTAAAAATTGTTTGAAAATTTCTAGAAAAATTTCAAAGTTTCAAGTTTCAAAGAGCTTTCATTCCAAATCATTTTTCGTTGTTTTTAAGCTTCAAGTTCAATCTTTTTGTGAGGCTTGACAGGGCACAAATCGATGGTCGAAAACTGACTGTTGGACTGGAAGAGTGGCGGGAACTAGCCCTAGTTGGCAATGGACTGAATGGACCGTCACCAACTGGCATCCTACTTTTTCACAGCAGGAGGGAGAGAGGTATGGAGTAGTTCTAACTTCCGTTTGTTAGTTAAGAACTCTCGTAGATCAGTATCGACCCAGCTTACACGATCTTGTACAGAGACTCGAGGCGATCGTGTACAGTATTCGGGTTGGGGAATTGCATTGAGGCTTCTGTTTTAACTACAGGTGATTTGAAAATCACCTTATCAGTTGTATTAACTTCGCCTGGCGAAGCTATATTTGTAACTCCACCCCGAAGCGCGAACTTAGCGCCAGAGGACTTTGGGAGCAAGGTCATGGTGACTTCGCCTTTAGCACGCAATGGTGCTTTGCTCTTTGCCTTGTTGCGAAGGTATTTAGCACTGCAGAGTGCTTCAGTTCCAGCCTCGTGGCTAAGAGTTTTAATAGTACCTTTGGTACTGGAGTTGCGGTAGCAATACTATCAGTACATAGGGACGCCTTCTTAACTCCGTTCTGAAATCACCTAGAGGGGGGGTGAATAGGTGATGGCTATATGAATTATGGCAATTTTGCGGAATTAAAACTTTCACACACAAATAGCACAATAAAGACTTGCAATAAATACAACAATTAAGGTGCAAGAATTGAAAGGAGTAGAGTTAGAGAAAATTGATCAAACGCAAACGCAAGGATGTGTTTCCGAGGTTCGAGCACGCTCTACGTCCCCGCCTTCACACTTGAAGGATTTGCACTACTATCGTTGATCCCACCGGATCGCCAATACAAGGACACACTTGTCCCTTACACTTGTGATGCCGCAACACCACCCGAAGCTCACTAGCTCCCTTGAGGCCGATGCCTCTACAACTTCACTCCAAGAAGAAATGAGTGATCACACTTGATCACTTTACAAAAGCTCACTTGCACAATCCTAGAACCAAATATGTAGATGTAAAGCTTGGGATTGTGGTGTGCAAAATCTAGAGAGAAGCTAGAGGAATAGGCTACAAGTTGGGTGTTGGGAATTTAGGCTTTGGAAAATCTTTTATGAAGGAAAGCTTTGAAAATCTTTGTAAAACTCTTAAGAAATATTTTGCAATAGTTATCTAATCAATATGAGGTGACCCTCTATTTATAGGGTCAAAAACAGCCTCAAAAACTCGTTGGAGACAAATCCAAAAAAAAACAGTCAGAAAAACTAGCTGTTGGACCTGTCAGAACTTTTGACAGAGTCCGGTCGACCGGGTCGGTCGACCGCCAACGGTCAAAAATATGACCGTTGGGGCTCATCGGTCGACCGGGTCGGTCGACCGAAAACTCCCGTAAACGTAAATGAACTTCGGTCGACCGGGTCGGTCGACTGATATAGACGTGCACAGTATTGTGCACATCGGTCGACCGGGCCGGTCGACCGGTCACTGTAAGTTCTGAAAAAAACAGAACTTCTAGAACCAGAAAATCTTGGTTTTGGTTTTGGGTTTTGGGTAAGATTTTGGAACTTGTAAAAACATGAAGTATAAGCATGTGTCATACTTCAAACATGTTAAAAGTAGTTTGATAAAATTCTTTTGAACACAAACTTGTTTTTCAATGAAAATGTTTTTCCAAAAACTATTGTTTTTCTAAAACGCGTATTTTCAAATATGTTCTCTTTTAAAAACTAAGTTAGAAATGGAATTGAAAAATCTTTTTGAAGCCTAACTGAAATGTGTGTGTGTGATGATCCCATAGCTCTACTTCTAATATCTAGTTTTGACAAAATGTCTAAAATAAAAATACAATTACAAATTTTGTTTTTCTTTGTCGTTTTGATCTTGTCTTGATCTTCACTTCATCATCTTGATCCCAAAGCATCCTAGTTGTGCGTAGCTTGGGAATCTTCATTTTAGCGGCGTCCAAACTTGTGAGTCTTTTAGCGGAGCCGTCAAAAACAACCTGTTAAATAACCTGAAATATTCTGAAATAAAACATGTTAAATACATAACTAAATATGTTTTGTTATCATCAAAATAACTGGGATAATGGCCTTTGGGCCAACAATCTCCCCCTTTTTGATGATGGCAAAACATATGTAGTTATCACAAAATATTTTGGGTAGAGACTTCAAGTGAAGCTCCCCCTCAACACAAGCATATCATAAATGACAAAAATCGTATGTGGGCATAGTATATAAAAATGATAAACACATATTTCCATGTCAACAAGTACTCATAACATAGGACAAACACTCATGTCATATATCAAGATAGAACATGGATACATATAAAGAAATACGTCCACAAAGCATACATGTAGAAATCCCAATACATGTCCAAAACACAATAAATACTGCATGTCCATAACACAAATACTACATGTCCAAAACACACAAATATCCAAACACATAACACATAAAGTACTACAACACAAAATATCTCTCTCAAGATAACTCTCTCAAAATAACTCTCCCCCTTTTTGACATCATCAAAAGGGGAGGTCACTCATCATCATCTCCAGCTTCCTCATCAGCCGTCTGCTCTTCGTCACCAGCGTCTTCGCCTGAAGAAATGACCTCATCTGGGTCAATGCCATCGACTCTGGTCCGCGGTGGTGGAACTGAAGCACGAGCTCTGGGAGGGAATGGAGGACCGGTAGACGGAAGACGACAAGCAGTCGCAGTACGATCAGAACGGTCATGGAAAACTGTGCAAAGAGAGCCTGAAACTGGACATCCACGAATCTCATGGAGTCAGCAAAGTATGACATGTCGTTCCTGACCTCTGCCCGAAAAGCAGCTTCCTGAACGTCACGAGCATCCATCTCCGCACGAACCCAGGCCTGGTGCGCCTCGATCTGAGTGCGGACCTCCGAAGAGAGAAGTGCCAGAACCTCTGGAGAAAAGACAGGAGCTGAAGCAGAAGAAGATCCTGGTGCAAATGATGAGCCAGGACCAGCAGGAGGAAGATGTGGTTGCACAGGGGCGTGTCTACGCAGCTGCGCTTCCATCATCTTCAGGATAACTCCATTGATGTTTGTCAGGGGGCTTGAAGGAGTTTCGGCAAAAAGATCAAAGTCAAGAGCTCGAAGAAGATGGGTAATAAGCATGCCGTAGGGCAAACTTCTACCCGCAGTACGGATCTGATCAGAGCCCATATGATAAGCTATGATTCTAGGAAAATTCACCTTAATGCCTTTAAGAAGACAATAGATGATCAAAGGGACACAACCCCTAGCATGGCTATACTCACCATGTTTGGGGACAATGTTGAAAAAGATAATCTTGGCAAGGACTTGAGATTGAAGTGTGTACCTACTCACTACCTCATTTCTAACCAACCCGGGATTGTCATTCCCGTGGATCAGAGTAGAGGCGGTGAGTGAAGACTCACCCTCAGGAAATTCGAAATCATGTAAATCATGAGAATACACATCTGCTCCGCCAGTGGAGAGATGCAGAATCCTAGCAAACGACCGATAGAGAGGTCGATTTCCCTACCTAGAACTCTAGATGTGATCCGGTTACCATCAAATTCATAGTTGGCATAGAAGTAAGGAACAAGGGAAGTGTATACTTGTTCCTTAATGGTCAAGAACTCAACTAAATTATTATTTTGCAGGATTTGAGGGATGTCAAGGTGTTCAAAATCCTGAATGGTAACAAATCTCCCTGAATTGATATTTCTAGTGGAGAGGTGGGAGTATCTATCTTCAGCTAGATCATTTCTAAAGGGCCGTACGGGTCTAGGACCTGAGATGAGGGTTGGGCAATACCCTTCCCCTTCTCAGTACGAGATCTCTTAGGCATGATGAATAAAAATTTGATTTTTAGGTGAAATCAAGATTATGGCACGATCTAGAAGCTAAGCAACCTAAAATAGTGACAAAGGAATAGAGATATCTAAGCTAGAAGTGAAGATTCACAATAAAAATTCGATTTTTACCTTGATGAAAATTCTGAAACCCTAACTGAAAAATCCTGAAATTCTTCGAATCCGGTGGTTGGAAGTTGTTGAAATCGAAGATCTGAAGGTGGAATGAAGGATTTGAGATGGGTTTTAAAAAGATTTGGATTTGGTTGAAGGATTGGAGAGAAATCAAATATGGGGAAATTTGGGGGTTTTCGGTCGCTGAGTGAAATGAGAGAGAGAGAGAGAAAATGAAATTATATAGCAGATTTGGGCAAAAACACGACGATCGGTCGACCGGTCCGGTCGACCGAATCCAACCGAGAGCTCTGTAAATGATATCGGTCGACCGGGTCAGTCGACCGAAATATCCCGAGACCACAGCAGGCCAGCATCGGTCGACCGGAATTCTAGTCGGTCGACCGGTAGCACAGAAAAAAAAATAAAAATTTTCTCTCAGGCAGAGTCGGTCGACCGGAGATTTAGGGGTCGGTCGACCGGCTTTGCCTGAAAAACAGCTAACAGCAAATAGCCCAAAAAAAAAATTTTAAGTAATTTTGTAATCTAAAATAGGTATTATATATTAATCATATAGGAACACCAACAGTTTTTAAATCTTCATTAAGTCTTTACAAACATCAAATACAAGCAATCCAATTTTAATTTTATTTTCATATTTAAACAAAGATTTTAAAGATGTTGAAGCCGAATACCAAGTGACGGGTTCTGAACTTCATCCTCTTGATTCCTCTTGAATGAGTTGAGGTGCGCAATTGCCATCTTTAAGGTATTTGCTTAAATAAGAAAATTTACAAATGTTTAATTTTTATTTATGAAAATAATGTGTATATGCATACAAGTATATAATCACAAATACTAAACTATTCATGTGGACATGTGATGAACAAGGCATGAAACAAAGATATGAAAGTTAACACAAGGCACATATACATCATGATAGAAAGGTAGTTCTATACAAGCATATATCAATAGAATACAAAAGCAAACTATCAATTCTATACATATGTATACATGTAAAAAAAATCAAAATTGAACATGGCATATACAATCATGTTAGAGTTGCAAGTTTATACTAATCATGTATCAATGAAGCATAAAACTAAACTAGCAATCTTATAACAATTGTATATACAAAATTAAAAACTCTTAAATGGAGATGTTACCAATTTACGGGCAATCTCCAAAATTAGGTGCCTCCACGATAGCGATGCAATCTTGATGTGTTCTTTAAGCTTTGTTGCATCCACCACCCGGGCACCGTTTCCTCCTAAGTCTTGGAGGATGTAGATCCACCTATACCTGTTTCATTTGAAATCGGTGGCTCTTTTGGTACCCAAATCTTAGTGGGTCCTTTGGGGTTAGATCCGGGGCGAACCCAAACAAATTTATTTTTAACATTGTTCTTAGCATAGCAAAATTTTTCTAAATGGCCTTTGCGGCCACAATGTGTGCAAATATAAATTCTACCATTATTATTATTATTATACATGTATGCATGCTTGTGTGGGTGTACATGTTTCCGTGCATGTGTATGGTGTGCATGTTTCCCTTGGGTTACTCCCTTAGGAAATTTAGATGCAATCTTTTTCAAATCAAATGCATAACTTTTAAAGTAGAATCCAAAACTTCAACACGTTTTTGAATCTCTACAAAATCATTTTTACTACATGATGCAATGGGGTTTTCCCCTTACAAGCTAGTTTATAATTTGCAAAATCACTTTTTATTTTCTCAAAAGAATTAGACAAATTATTTTTCTCCTTTTCAAGAATATTAAGTTTATCTTTCAAGGACTCATTTTCCCTTTTTAACTTTTATTATGAGATTACGAAATCTCATATCTATGTTGTAATTCCTCAAAGAAATGTGCTAGTTCATCCATAGTGAGGTCATCATCATCAAGAGTGTTATCAAATGTTACCTTAGAAGCGTCGTCTCCTTGTGCCATGAAGCACATGTTGGCGGCGTCGTGCTCCTCTTCGGATTCCGACTCCGTGTCATCCCATGTAGCGGCCAACGCTTTCTTCTTTCTTTGCCCATTCTTGGATGTGGTTGCTTGTAGAGCGGGGCAATCGGCAATTAGGTGACCGATCTTCTTGCAATGAAAGCAAGGACCGGGTTCATCTCTTTTCTTCTCGTACCTTCCTTGAGGCTTCCCTCTTCGGAAGTTACTTTGCCGTCCTTTCTTGTAGAACATCTTGCCCACCTTCCGGATGAGCATGGCGAAATCCTCATCGCAATCCTCCGATGAGTCATCCTCTTCGTGTATGGTAGGAGCGGCTTTGAAGGCAATGGTCTTCTTCTTTGGTGCCTCCCGTTCTTCTCTAACTTTCATCTCCATTCATGTGTCTTGAGATTTCCGATGAAGCCGGAGAAGTCCATCTCCTCTTTGTCGTTGAGTTCCTTGAGAGAGGTCGCCTTGACTTCCCAAGCTTTGGGAAGAGCTCTAATCACCTTCCTTATCTTTTGATCATTATCAATCTTGTCGCCTAAGGAAGAAAGAGCATTAGTTATTTTTGTAAAACGGGTGAGCATGTCATCAATGCTCTCATTTTCAAACATGTAAAAGTTCTCATATTGAGAACGTAGCAAGTCAACCTTAGCTCTCTTGACTTGAGACGTTCCCTCATGAGTCACAATGAGTATGTTCCAAACCTCGAATGCGGATTTGCAATTTATTATGCGTGCAAGGTCATCTTCATTTAGGGCTTGGGTTAATGCATATTGTGCCCTAGCATTAGCCTCATAGTCTTTGGAAGTATCCTCGGACCATGTGCTCTCATCACTAGTTGGTTCAATGAAGTCTTTGGTAATGGCCCTAGCTACCCTAACACCTAAGGATTTCAAGAACAAGTTCATCTTGACTTTCCAAATGGGAAAGTTCAAGCCATCGAATTTTGGTGGGGATTTAATGCTAGAAAAGTCCATGGATGCCATGAATGCACAAGCAAGTAAAATGCAACAAAATGTATATAGCCAAATATGGATCTCCCTAAGGTGGTTAGACCTAAGTTGTAGGGTTAGGCTCTGATACCAATTGAAATCACCTAGAGGGGGGGTGAATAGGTGATGGCTATATGAATTATGGCAATTTTGCGGAATTAAAACTTTCACACACAAATAGCACAAATAAAGACTTGCAATAAATACAACAATTAAGGTGCAAGAATTGAAAGGAGTAGAGTTAGAGAAAATTGATCAAACGCAAACGCAAGGATGTGTTTCCGAGGTTCGAGCCACGCTCTACGTCCCCGCCTTCACACTTGAAGGATTTGCACTACTATCGTTGATCCCACCGGATCGCCAATACAAGGACACACTTGTCCCTTACACTTGTGATGCCGCAACACCACCCGAAGCTCACTAGCTCCCTTGAGGCCGATGCCTCTACAACTTCACTCCAAGAAGAAATGAGTGATCACACTTGATCACTTTACAAAAGCTCACTTGCACAATCCTAGAACCAAATATGTAGATGTAAAGCTTGGGATTGTGGTGTGCAAATCTAGAGAGAAGCTAGAGGAATAGGCTACAAGTTGGGTGTTGGGAATTTAGGCTTTGGAAAATCTTTTATGAAGGAAAGCTTTGAAAATCTTTGTAAAACTCTTAAGAAATATTTTGCAATAGTTATCTAATCAATATGAGGTGACCCTCTATTTATAGGGGTCAAAACAGCCTCAAAAACTCGTTGGAGACAAATCCAAAAAGAAAAATAGTCAGAAAAACTAGCTGTTGGACCTGTCAGAACTTTTGATAGAGTCCGGTCGACCGGGTCGGTCGACCGCCAACGGTCAAAAATATGACCGTTGGGGCTCATCGGTCGACCGGGTCGGTCGACCGAAAACTCCCGTAAACGTAAATGAACTTCGGTCGACCGGGTCGGTCGACTGATATAGACGTGCACAGTATTGTGCACATCGGTCGAACCGGGCGGTCGACCGGTCACTGTAAGTTCTGAAAAAAACAGAACTTCCAGAACCAGAAAATCTTGGTTTTGGTTTTGGGTTTTGGGTAAGATTTTGGAACTTGTAAAAACATGAAGTATAAGCATGTGTCATACTTCAAAATGTTAAAAGTAGTTTGATAAAATTCTTTTGAACACAAACTTGTTTTTCAATGAAAATGTTTTTCCAAAAACTATTGTTTTTCTAAACGCGTATTTTCAAATATGTTCTCTTTTAAAAACTAAGTTAGAAATGGAATTGAAAAATCTTTTTGAAGCCTAACTGAAATGTGTGTGTGTGATGATCCCATAGCTCTACTTCTAATATCTAGTTTTGACAAAATGTCTAAAATAAAAATACAATTACAAATTTTGTTTTTCTTTGTCGTTTTGATCTTGTCTTGATCTTCACTTCATCATCTTGATCCCAAAGCATCCTAGTTGTGCGTAGCTTGGGAATCTTCATTTTAGCCGCGTCCAAACTTGTGAGTCTTTTAGCGGAGCCGTCAAAAATAACCTGTTAAATAACCTGAAATATTCTGAAATAAAACATGTAAATACATAACTAAATATGTTTTGTTATCATCAAAATAACTGGGATAATGGCCTTTGGGCCAACACGTTCATAGGGGCAAAGTTGGCATTAGGAATCAGTGCTCTCGGGTTGGGCGAAGACAGTAGAAGTTCGTGCCCTTCTGGTTCCAAATCAGCCTCGCAGCTAGCATCAGTGATACTGCCAAAATTTAAGGGCATCTTGCCCTTGTCTTCGAGTCAAAGGCGAAGCTGTGCCGGAGCTTGTTGCTTCGCCTTCCACACCTGCTTAGTCTGAGCAGCTTTAGGTTCCGGGGAACCTATTGGGCTTCGCGTGAGACGCCTTTAGCCTCAGTTGAGACTGAAGGGAGTTGAAGTGAGGTTTCGCCATCTTGTACCCGTGGTGGCTAAAGTCTTAAGTGATTTCTGCTCTGTAGCCACTAGAGCTTTGACTACGGAGACCTTCCTATGCTTCCGTGCATGTCGTGCTGGACTAACCCCAGAGAGGAGTTCCTCGAACTTCTCTTGGTCAAAGTGGATGAACAAGTTTTCAACAATAACGAGTTCAGCATTCTGACCGTTACATTACGACATTTTCTCCTTGTTGCAGAAGAAGACTGATGTCCCCAGCGGAGTCACCATCTTGTTTTCCATTAAAAATTTGATTAATAAAGGAAAACGTACAAAAGAATGAGAAGCGAAATTACAAGTAATTAAAAGAAAGATTACAAGTAGATCTCCTCTGAGATTTCTAGGGAAGTATGCCGATAGGAATCTGATCAGCGTGCGATCACTTTATCCCTTTGACGACGCAATCAGTCAGGCATGTAAGCCTTCTCAAGCAAATTTCCTTCTCGCTTGGTTCCGAAAATCTTTGAGGATGAAAGGCCTGTTGGTGAATGAAAGAGAACTGAATCTCTGAGGTTTTGGAAGCAGGAAAGCAAGAGGCACTTTGATTCTAGATCTCCACCCAATCTCCAATTCTCTCTGCGCCAATCCCCCTTTTCTTTGCTTAGCAAGGGGCAATTTGTAGCCAAAATGGGGTGTAACTGTCCCCCTTGAATTCAGCAAGACTGAATCAGTCTTTAGCTCCAAGCGATGCTAAGAAAAGCTTTGCCGCGAGGCTAACTGCGAGCTTCCAGTGAAGCTAATAAGTTCTAGCAAACTATTCTAAGCCATCGTGGCTTAAATGTATCGACTTAATGTGGGACGAAGTGGGCGTGTGTAACCGCCCACTTAAAGTGGTATTAATCCCACTAAATTAGTAGGGTTCACCCATTAATCCCTCATAAGATTTTGAGACGGTCAATTGATGACCTGGTAAAGCTCGCTGCGGAGCTAAATGAGAAATTCTTTTCAAGCGAAATTACCTTCAAAGCTTCATGCGAAGCTAGAACTTAGCTTATAGCGAAGCTGGACCATCCCTTCTTCCAGCAAAGCTAGGGGGAAAGCTTCTAGCGAAGCTAGACATTCAGCTCAGAGCAGAGCTAGACTATTCCTTCTTCCAGCGAAGTTAGGAATGAAGCTTCTAGTGAAGCTCTAAGGTTAGCCTTTGGCGGGGTTAATGGTAGCTTCGTGTGAAGCTAGTGTTTCGGCCTTTCGGCGATCTTAGATTCCTGCAAGGCTAGATATTCGATCAGACCTGACTTTATAGACTTGCTTTGGCTTCTTCACATGTAACTTTGGCTTATTGTCTGCTTTATTAGATCAATAGAGTTCAAGTTACTGCTTTGTTCCTCAGAGATGAGAAAACGCTCGTCTGCGACTTGTTCTTTTGTAAATGTCGACAAGCTAGACATGTTCGGATTGGTTGAAGAAAAGTCCGGGGTTTTGTCTTTTTTAGAGTATCAACAGTACACAGACAAATAAATACATAAATAACACAAGATACATATACACATATAATTCATATATGCATTTATATGTGTGTATTTGTATCGACCTATGTATGTGTATGTATGTTTATTACTAATGTATATATGTGTGTTCATATAGGTAATGTAATCTTACGTGCGTGAATATATAGCATATGTATTGCGTGAGTATTTATCTTATTTTCTTCATATCTCTAGAGAAAAGAGGTAAATTTATAATTTTTAACCTTCAAATTTTCTTTGTTTGAGAAACTTTTAAGAAGCAAAATAAGAAGTGAACGTCACACAATGTTGATTAAGTTCTCTTTTCGATTCTTTTCTAATATTATTTTATCTAATATTTCAATTGAGTTTACAGTTGCAGGTTATTTGAAGATATACGTGCCTCTACACCATTCTTTGTCAATTTCGTGTCTAGAGGATTAACATTTATACCATAATAAGTTTGCTATATATTATATTATATTATATATATATATATATATATATTAACAAAATTAGAAACTGATTCCATTTAATTTTATAGGTTTTGAAGATAAAAATATGAAGATTCTCTAGAATACTTTTAAATACATTACCATGAAGTTAGTTATGTACTACTAAGTAAATCTCATTTTCTATTTTTGTTCAAATCCCATTTTCTTTATTTGAGGCCCTTCGAAGAAGCAAAAGACGAGAACGAACGTCAAGGAGTTATAATCACATTCTTTTTTTTAATGTTTTCTAATACTATTTATCTCATCTTTCAATTGAAGTTTGCAATTGTAGGCTTGTGGTGGTGATTTTCTGTCACAAGTGATTTGACAATCGATTCTCAGCGCAAGAGAGAAATGTAGTAGGGTAGTGCATGTAAATAAAACACAACACAAAAGAGGGACAAAACAAGATTTTACGTGAAAACCCTTAATCGGAAAAACTACGGGCAGGAAAAGGAGCTCCACTATAATTCTTAATTTACAAGAATTATAGAATATCATAGAACAAAAGTAGATAAAACTACCTCTTGCTCACTACAAGCAACTTTTCCTGGCTCTATTTAGGCGCTTGAGCACTGTTCAGTGATATTGACTCTTTGGTACTCATTGATTCAGGTGTAGCTTCAAATTCATTGGTATTTTTCAAAGACTTCTTCTCCAAAGCTTGCATTGTCTCGTTTACAGCCTTTCCTTCGCTCGCAGCATAAACTTTTTTTCACATTACCTACCTTCATATCTAAACAATCATTTTTTTTGCATTGCCTACCTTCATATCTAAACAATGCTGGACAGAGGTGTCTGTTGGTTCATCTTTAGAAGCAGCATAAAGTGTTGATGGAATTTTAGCAGGCACATGATGAGCAGATCCCATAATATCTGATAGCAGAGGCAAAGTTTGAGAGACTCATATAAACACAAGCCGTTAAAATGAACGAACCATGAATGACTTGCATAATACCTTGAACCTGTACTAGGCTTCCAACACTCTCTGTACTGCAGGTTGTTTACTCCAATATGCGACTAATGGTTTCTCGAAGGATCGCGCGCGCCCACACACGCACACACACACACACAGAGAGAGAGAGAGAGCGAGAGAGAGGTTTAATGAAAACCAAGAGTGGAATCAATTGTCTATCAAACAATTCATGAATTCAAGACGTGGGTCATAATCAAACAACAAAAGGGCAGATTTTTCAGTAGCAAATAAAGATTAAAACTAAATAGGATATCAATCAAAATGATCAGGGTTTAGAAATCTTAAAGCACTACAAAACGATTAGAAATCAATCAAAAAATGGTAAAAGATAGGACCTTTTCGGATTCTCTGTGCCGATGAGAAGGCCCTGAGCTCTCTACAGATTTTGAATTGAAGGGCGTGTTTCTGATCAGTTATCATTTTGGGGGCTGCTTCCCTTTGCTATTCCTCGCCTTCTGTAAGAGAGAGAAGTTTAATGAAAACCATGATTAGAATCAACTGTCTATCAAACAATTCATGAATTCAAAACGTGGGTCATAATCAAACAACAAAAGGGCAGATTTTTCAGTAGCAAATCAAGATTAAAACTCAATAGGGTATCAATTTTTACCAAAAGGATCACAGTTTACAAAGCTTAAAGTATTACAAAACATTCTAGGGGGGAAAAAACCAGTTAAGAAAGCTTAAAGCATTCCGAGAAGACAGAGCACCTGGACAACAGGCCAGATACTGTATGGTATCCAGAATTTTCTTGACCCACTTATTTCCCTAGTGAGAAGACATTGCTATAGAACTCCGAATAATTAGACTGCAGGCAGAAAACCGTATGTTGTCCAGAATTTCTTTACCAACTTATGTCTAAGAAGAGAACACATCACACACACACACACATAAATAAGACAGAAATTAAAGTAACCACGTTAATGGATTGCCTATATAATTTTGTAACTGTGAATTCACATGTCAATTATACTTTTTGTCATTTACTTTAATTATCAAGAGCTTACCAATTCAGTGCGCATGAAAGCTAACCATGTTATACAAGCAATAAAAAGGATTGCTACAAATAGCAGACTGGTAACAGATCTTGTACAAATAGTTTAACCATGTTCTTAGATAAAATATATATTCAAATCTACAACATTGGGTAAGCAATTTATTGTGCATTAGATAAAATAATATAAATATATTTTAGTTTGCCATAAGGAAAATAATATTATAGAATACCCCATGAGGTAATCTGGTAAGCAATAGAAACAAAGGTTAATGGTAGGACAATGATTACATCACTAGAGACAAGGGTGATGGGCAGTCAAACAGTTCGAATCAGCGAAAAACTATTGCACAGGGTGTATGCAAACTATCTAGGAGCACTCTCCCCATAGATATCATATGATCATGTAAGGTACAGTGGCAATACCACCAACATAACTGAAATACATGGCTCTTAAGCCTCGTTGAGAGCAATCCACACATATAAGCCACTGCATGTAGGATTTTGTGTGTGAAACTATGCAAAAAATATATATATATATATCAACTTCGGTCACTTCTGGAGAAGTTATTAAAAATTTAAAGTAGTTGGTAAAGCACTGCACAAACTTGATTTTCAACCCTGAACAGTTTGAATCAGCTGAAAATAGAGCATAGATATTAGATGATTGGTCCTGGAAGGTGTGGTGGGAGTCCAAGCAACGTAACTGGAAATTCAAGGCCCTTAAGTCTCATTGAAAACAATTCATACATATTCATTGCATGTAGAATTTGGTGTGAGAAACTATGCCAAAATCAACTTCTGTCAGTACTAGTGAAATTATTTGAAAGGATAAAGTAGGTAAAGCGCAAAGCGATCCGGGTTGACATATTGGAGCAGACCCCTTCGGGTTATGCGTTTATATGCAGTTCCCGAAGTCAGAATGAGTGCCCTGGACCCCGGGACATTGGCTTCCGCCAACAGTGAACTATTAAGGATCGCATCCCGCGCATATTCTACATTATAGCCTGCAACTGATTCAGCTTCCGCTTCTGGGAGATCAGACGGAGCTCGATTAGTTTCTGCTAGACGAGGAATAAGGAACATAACCAATACTGGGAACAAGGGAATACCGGACCATATCTGCTTTTGCGCCATGACAATCTCACTCGAATTACAGGGACCTACACATATTAGTACAGTATACCGGGGTCCCCGGCCAGAACCACACGTGCAAGTTTCCCTGCATGTGGCGCGTCCGTGCTTTTTTCCAAGGCGCTGCCTGTGACTCCGCATAGGAAAAAGGGAGGGGGCTAAACTTCAAACTTTCGAGTTCAAAGCATTGCATTGTCTGAGGGGATAGGGTGAGTAAGCAGCGCCTACCAAGTTGACGCTTTCATCGAAAAGTCCCGACTGGTTCCTTTTCGGCGTCCGCGGAAGAAGTAGGACTATGCATGCAATGGCACTTCCTCAATGACTGGCCTAGAAACTCAAAGAAAAATCACACAAATCGATGCGAGATGCCTGATTTTGAAGACTTTCCCTCTTCATCACGAGTTTCGCGAATTATAGGAACTGGAGAAAACGAATCACTTTAGAAAAGTGGTTCGGAATACACATGACTCCTCATCATGTGCGTTGAGAGGTCGGTCATCAGATCCCGGGAAGACTCGCATATAGTGTTCATCACCTTACTTCGTTGAACACTTCTATTTTTTAGAAATCTTATATTATTTTCTGTCGAAATATTCCAGATCACCGCACCAAAGGCCAGTTTGGCGATGTCACATATCTTACCAAAGCCATTGATGAGTTTCTTAAACTGAACAGCCAAAGCTCCGCCCAACAAACTAGGAAGCCAAAACCCCCCCCCCCCCACCCCCCCAAAAAAAAACCCCAAAACAAAATAAATAAAAATAAATAAACAAACACACAAAAGCACAAACACACACCATAAAAGTGAATAAATAAAAAAAATAAAATCAATTGAATATCTGACACCTCTGTTCCATGGTAAGATTGAAGTTTCAACTCTTGTGGGAGTGAACTAGGAATTAATGAGGTTCATTAAGCATTTGGCTCTGGAGTCTCACATGATTTATGTTGTTGTTCATGTGACTGGTCTTGAATAATACTTCAGCTACGCTTAAGAACAATTTGTCTCTGCGATGAGGTTAATGAGCATGAACCATGCATGGGAACTGGCATGTGCCCGTTAAGTGTGCTCCTACTTTCACACCATTCCTCATAGGCTACATGATGAACACATGGCACGGGAAGAAGGTTACATCTGATTATGATGTTTAATTCAAATTAAAACTCGCTATTTATTATATAATTTAAGTCTTAAAATGTGAAACTGAAACTGAAGTTCAAATGGAAGGATTCCAAAAATTGTGGAAACCAAAACTCCAAAGAGTGCCAAAACAACATTTTCCAACAGGGCTTACACTCAAGCTGTCAAGCACGAGCACTATTTGTTAGATCTGACAACTAATCAATGTCATTAATCTAATTGGCAAGGTCTATAAATATCAGGTGGGAGGTTTTTCATTCAATAGAACACTCATTAATTACAAAACCACCTTTTAATTTCCTTTCTTAGTTAAACACTAATTAGACTGGAATTAGTCAGTCTCAATATATAGTTAAATATATTCTCAGTAATATTTAAAAGGATTCCCAATGTATAAACTAGTGTCCAAGCTCAAATCTCTCAAGTTAGCTCTCAAGAAGTGGTCTAAATCAGACAGCATAAATCCAAAGAAAAATATACAAAACCTTCATATAAGCTCTCACACATTCTGGAAAAGCTTCAATCAGATCCTTTTGATAACAATTTGCAGCAGGAGGAATCTTCTATCAAATTGCAGCTGGAAAGTTGGTATGGTAAGGAAGAGGAACGAATTACGCAGAAAGTAGAGAGGTGTAGCTTCAGAAAGGTGATAGAAATTCTAAATTCTTCTACAATGCAGTTAAATTCAAAATTTTCCAGAAACACAATCAGAAAACTTGTTGTACCTGATGGCAACCCTGTATCTGATAACTGCTAAACTGAGAGCACATGCCTCAGACCATTATGAGAATCTTTTAAACTAGGTTGACTACTAGACTGAGTTTCCTAGATTGGTTGTTAAAATTTTCTGACTGATCAAGTTAGGAACAGGTTAGTCAAGAGAGTAACGTACAAGGAGATAAAAAAGCCCTCTTTCAGGTGCATCCCGATAAGGCACCAGGGCCAGATGGATTTAATGCCAAGTTCTTCTAAAATATTGGGATATTGTTAAGGTTGATGTTAATTCAATAGTTCTATCATTCTTCACCAAGGGCAAGATGATTAAGCAGGTAAATCACACCCTCTTAACTCCCATACTAAAATCACACGGTGCTAGTGCTTTACCTGACTACAGACAATATCATGTTGCAATGTAATCTATAAACTCATATTAAAAACTTGAGTAATAGATTGAAAACATATCTCCATATCAACATGCTTTTCTTGAAGGGAGACAAATTAGTGATTGCTCCATGCTGGCACATGAATTAATTTGAGATTTTAATAAAATCTCATAGACAAAGAGCTTGTACCAAACTGGATTTGAAAAAAAATATTTGATTGCATTAATAGGGAATTTGTGTATTATATATGATGCAATGCATGTCCCTACTAAATTGAGTTTATGGATCAAAGAGTTTGTATCAACTCCTACTTTCTCAGTGGTTGTAAATGGGTCACCAGCAGGTTATTTTGGCAGTAACAAAAGAAGAAAGCAGGGTGATCATCTTTAAATAAAAGAATAAGGCAGGTTGATCCACTCTCTCCCTGTTTGTTTGTTCTTGTTATGGAATACTGGTCTATCCATATGGAGCTGGCCACATTAGCAAGGAGCATACAATACTTCACAAGAGGATCAAAGTTGCAAGTCTCTCATCTTCGTAGAGCTAACAAGATGTTTTTGTAAGGTGTGAATAACACTTTCCAGGATTTGTCTCTCAATACATGTCTAAGTATTACAGAAGCAAGAGCATAGTGTTTATAAGCAAAGGTTGCCATGATCAAGATGCTCTTAGTGCAATCTTAGGCATCCCAAGTGGCAAGCTTAGGTATCTTGGTCTAACAATCTCAAGTCAATACCCAATGGCAAAGCATCTCACCCTAGAATTGACAAGCTAAGAACAAGAAGTGAAGGCTGGATGACTCATTCTCTCTTTTGCATAAACTTGAACTGATGTAGAACGGAAATGGAGAAGAAGAGGAAAAGAAATTAGGGTTATAGAAGATAAAGATAGAATTCAGGCTTCCACACTCGGGAGATCTCTCTCCCACCCTGCACATCACCATGCAAAAATTAAAAACAAAGCAATGTCAATTTGCAATGCCAAAGGTTTTCTAAATCAACTGAAATGGTAAATCAACTGCAAGTCTGGGCCTTATATAGCCTTATACAAAAGACAACTCCCATCATAATCAATATGAGATTAAAATAAGGAGAAAAATGAGCTAACCTAAAATAAATAGTAAAAAAACCTAAAAAAATAATTAGTGATTCCCATCAATCTCCCCGGCTTCGAAAATTCACCACTGCACAAACTCCTCAGTGGTGGCTACAATGGACGAACTGCGTTGTGGCCCCGTGGAAGTGCAATAACGAGTCAGGTCCTAGACACAACACTGGGTTGATCCCAGGATCACGGAGAATATCGAGCTCGTAGGCACTAGAACCAAACCTCCTCAAAACCTTGTATGGACCCCTGCAATGAATATAGAGCTTTTTCAAAGTTCCCAGTGAGAACCTCTCTGGGTGCACTCTAATTAGCACCTCATCACCTCATGTGAGTTCCTGCAACCGCTTGTGAGACTCTGCAGTAGGATGATAGCTTAATTGATGATTGTCATTTGCCTTGTATTATATTCATGCAACTCATGCAAATGTGGTGCAAGTGACTCAATTGTGACAATATGTGAAATACCTAGGGGAAGAGGGAGAAGATCGAGGGAATTTCTAGACCTGGGATTAGACCCGTCAATAGAAGACCCAAGTGAAAAGTGAGATCTAATCATTAAGTAACATAATGTCTTATTATTCTTGTTGGTAATTGTTCCCTCCTTGTTATTTCCCACATTCGATTTGGACATGATAGATTTCAACACTATCTTTTTTCTTTTGAATTTAAATTCATAAGTGTTAAACTTACCAAGCCGGTCACATCCAAGTCATACAACAAAGGCCTACCCAACAAAATGTGTGCACGTCTATATCTAAGACATCACACCAAACACAATCCTCGTAGCTAAACATGTGCATAGGGAACTGATAACGCTGGGAAATAGATTAAACAGTCTTATCAACCAAATTCACGTTGCATGGGTGAGGATGTGGTTCAGCCTTGAGACTCATATTCTCAAAAGATGTCTTATTAATGGTATTCACACAACTACTACCATCTATCATCAATTTATAGTTTTTTACCTCGTGGGTAATATAGGTATGGAACACACTAGACCTACGCTAGTCCTTTCTCTAACAGTTGTGTGAGAATACCTAACATCATTGGATGCTAGAAATCGTAACATCATCAGAATCAATCACGCTCCTAGTCGGTTCATAAACTACTCTCTCGATCTCATCGTCTTCAGCTTCTTTAACTAGAATGTTCTTAGAGGGATATAATGCAACAACGTGATACCTTAAAGCACTGACTACCCTTGGTGTTCTTGAAAGATTCACTTATCACAGACTAGTGGCATGAATGTTTGGGTTAAATTACACCCTAGCTTTAGGAATAACCCAAAAAAATCTGAGAGGTTTTCTATGCCTTGAGCTAACTGGCTTGCCTGTTCAATGGTCTCTATCTTGCGAGAGAATGAACATTGCTCGATGGATGTCTGATCTCAACCCAGACTGGTACCTAGATATAGCTTAATAGAATTCTTCTTGCACTTTATAATGCAGGGTTAAGTCGTCAAATTCGGTAGTATAGTACTAAACTGACCTGCTACCTTGGCGAAGGCTATGAACTTTATCTAAAAGGCATGTTTATAGGAATCAGAAAGGTATTTCTCAAGTTTCTGTTTCATTTCCTCTCACGACTCTATGGAAGCCCCACGCCTCATGTCCTCTCTTCTGAGATTCAGTAAATCTTAACTGGCCTTGTAAGTCTCATCCTAGCAAACTGAATCTTACTTTCCTCTCAGTAAACCTATACCAATCAAAGTAATAATCGAGGTCTGTCATCCAGTTGCTAAAAATCTTCGGGTCAAAAATATAGTCAAATGTGGGAGAATCTGCTTTAATCCTACGGTTATGTCATCTTCGCCATCCCCACGTTTATTGATGTTCTCCTCTCTTCTATCTCGAGTGTCATCTCTAGAGGTCTCTTCTTTATGTTTATTTTCTGACACTTCTACAATAATTTCTAAAAGTGAATATGCAATAAGCAATAACATTGGCAATTAGCAGCAACAAATATAGCTTAGAACCACCACAAATTCACAAAGATATGCAAAATATCGCAAAAAGTAAGGTGAGTTAGAATATCCCAAAGGCGCTTGAAAAAGCACCAATACCAAATAATGACTCCAAACAAGGTTATGTAGAGGTCGGATCTGTTGCCCAAAAAGCTGCAAAATTGTCCCAGTGGCTTCAGGCTCAGATATAGATCTAATGCTTCAGACGAACTGGAATCGACTCCAGTCGGGCCTGAAACGGGCTTCAGAAGCAAATTTATGCTACTTTTCTGAACAGTAATGGCTCAAATCGAGCCGCGGCTTGGAGTCAGCTTGGATGTCGACTCAGATCAATAATATCAGATCGGCTCGAGGTTCGGCTCGCTAAGAGTCAGCTCAGCTTGTTGGCTTTCTCGGGTTGTAGGCTCGGCTTGGAGTTGGCTCAGGTGGTTGGCTGAGCTCAAAGATGGCTCTCAGGCGGACCCAGGTTGGGTCGAATCTTGATTGGAGTCAACTCAGCTTGTCGGCTTTCTCGGGATGTAGGCTTGGCGCGGAGTCCACTCCAGTGGTTAGCTCGGCTCGAAGATGGCTCGGGCAAATCCGGAACGGGTCGAATCTTGATTGGAGTGAACCCAACTGAGACCTGGATTCAATTAAACCCATTTGACAACAGGTTTAACTTAAACCAAAAGTAAATTAGATTGGATCCCAAACACGAACCTTACCAGCTTCTACCCGATAATGATCAACATGCTCTGATCTCCCAACTGCTAGGTTTGCGGTGAGGACAGCAAAAGCCACAGTTCTAGGTTGACGCCAAGGGCGATGATTGTGGCTGCAGATCTAGTTGTCGATGGTGAAGACGATGAGATGGAAGCAGCAGTAATTGACGAAGGGTGTCAGCGGTGACATCGGGAGGGCAAGACGGCAATGACAAGATCTCCTCGATGAGTTCTACTAGTCGACGATGTACTCTGAGGGCTTTGGAGTCGTCGACAAGTTATAAGGCTTCGGGTGCTGACGATGACGTGTTGTCGATCTACTATCGTGCAGGAAGAAATGAGGACGATGGAGACGTCCAGAGGCTGGTATGGCATTGGCAATGAGGTCATAGGTCATCGGCGAGGTTGTTGAAGATGATAATGCCGCTGGGGTGGGAGATTTGGCGGAGGGGGTGCATCTGCGATGAGAGAGAAAGGCGGCGGCAAGATGGATCTACGTCAGCGGCAAGGTTGATGGGATGAAGCAGTCAGCGGTGACTAGATATGAGGTCTGCTGAGGCGGCGGTGGCGTGGCGGTACGGAGGAAGTCCGACGAGGTCGTCGGAGGTGCCTGGGAATGTTGAAGAGACCAGGAGGTCATCTTGGCTTTGGAGCGATGAACCGTTATTTTTTATTTTCTTTTCTTTTTTAAATCCAATCTAGGGTTTTGGATTTATTTTTTTAAACTAAAAAAGAGAGAAGGAGAGAGAAGGATCTAGATTTTGTAAATAAAGAAGAGATTTTTGTGGAAGGATTTTTTTGGGAAGAAAAGAGCAGGATTTTAGCTCTAATACCAAACTGATGTAGAACGAAAAAGAAAAAGAAGAAAGAGGAAAAGATATAAAAAGGAAAAGAAATTAGAGTTTAACAAGATAAAGATAAAATTCGGGCTTCAGCACCCCGAAGATCTCTCTCACTCTGCACATAACAGGCAAAGATTAAAAATGAAGCAAAATCAATTTACAATGCCAAAGGTTTTCAAAATCAACTGAACTGCTAAAACAACTGCAAGTCTTGGCCTTATATAGGCCTCCATACAAAAGAAACCCATCATAATTAATATGGGACTAAAATAAAGAGGAAAATGAGCCTAGCCTAAAATAAATAGTAAAAGAGATGAAACAAAAAAATAACAATTAGTGATTCCCATCATGAACTCGTCAAAACAGTTCTATACAGTACAATAGCATACTGGATCTACTCATATAAATTCCATTTGTCAATAGCTAAAGAGGTGGAAAGAATTTGTGCGAACTTTTTGTAGGAAGGAAAAATGTATAGCTGGAATTGAGCAGATATTTGCAGAACCAAGGTAGAAGGTGGATTTGGTATTAGAAGACCACATAACTTATGCCCAACCGTTGGACTGAAAATGGTTTAAAGGCTACATACAGCAAATTCGCTCTGGTCAAATTGGATGCATGCAAGATACTTGAAGAATATATGTTATGGGAGGAAAATCCTAATATGCTAGATTCAGGTTTCTAGAAGCACTTGATAAGTGTGAAGGCTCAGGCTATGCAGTGTATGATAAAGCAAATTGGCAATGGACTGGAATCAGTACTTTGGTATGAACCATGTTGAATGAGGGCAGATTGGACCTGTTAGGGCATGATAACTATGATAACAGGCTTGGGAAGTCAATAATCTGATTCAGAGTGGCCACTGGAATCTCCAAATACCAGCACTAAGTCCTATTTGGCATTTAATCTCCAGTATCATAATATCAGCTCACCCTGATAAGTGGTCATGGAGAGCAACAAGCTCTGGTTCTTTCACATTTG
This sequence comes from Agave tequilana, assembly GCA_038442645.1. Taxonomy (NCBI): domain Eukaryota; kingdom Viridiplantae; phylum Streptophyta; class Magnoliopsida; order Asparagales; family Asparagaceae; genus Agave; species Agave tequilana. The sequence goes on along the minus strand of JAVJIF010032265.1, from coordinate 38,683 downwards.
CATCAGCCAGGAACTTCATTAGGGACAATGCCCCGTCATATGAGCCATACAATGTGATTTGATTCCACCGCCTCCAGCCCTAAAATGTCATGTTGCTTGTTGAGAGCTTTGAAAGATAAGCTACCAATTAAAGTAAGGCTATTTAAATTTGAGATTATCCAAAGCACAAACTGTGTACTGTGTGATGCAAGTACAAAAAATAGGGATCATTTTTTTTGCCCCCTCTCAAGTTACATATTGACTATGTAGATTGAAGCTAAAGAAACTCACCACCTAAAGCAAATTGGCAATGGACAGGAATCAGTACTTTGGTATGAACCATGTTGAATGAGGGCAGATTGGACCTGTTAGGGCATGATAACTTTAATAACAGGCTTGGGAAGTCAATAATCTGATTCAGAGTGGCCACTGGAATCTCCAAATACCAGCACTAAGTCCTATTTGGCATTTAATCTCCAGTATCATAATATCAGCTCACCCTGATAAGTGATCATGGAGAGCAACAAGCTCTGGTTCTTTCACATTTGCATCAGCCAGGAACTTCATTAGGGACAATGCCCCGTCATATGAGCTATACAATGTGATTTGATTCCACCACCTCCAGGCCTAAAATGTCATGTTGCTTGTTGAAAGCTTTGAAAGATAAGCTACCAACGAAAGTAAGGCTACTTAAATTTGAGATTATCCAAAGCACAAACTGTGTACTGTGTGATGCAAGTACAAAAAATAGGGATCATTTTTTTTTGCCCCCTCTCAAGTTACTTATTGACTATGTAGATTGAAGCTAAAGAAACTCACCACCTAAAGGCAATCTTCCAGAGGAAGCAATACTGATAAAGGAGAAATCCAAAGCTAGGGCAAGACCTCCAAGATATCTAGACGACAGCCCTTAGAGTTATAGATTGGCATATATGGCAAGAAAGGATTCGAATGATCTTTCACAATCAAAAGTTGCACAAGATAATGATGTTTAGGAGAATTTATGAAGACCTAAACATAATGCTTAGAACCTGTCAATGGAAAGTGGGAAATGATGTAGACCATTTGGAAATCCTCTCAAACTTGTGCGTAATCTTATGCTTTTCTTGGGTATTCAATGGATGTATAAGTTCAGGGGTTATCTAGTGAGGGGTGACAGCCAGGGTTCTCTCCTCATCCCTCTAATTCTCTAGGCAATTATGTCAACTGAATAGCCTAGAGTGTATATATGTAGCACTCTAGAAGTTATCAATGAAATGTAACTCCTTTCAATGGATATATATATATATATATATTAGGAAAATCCATGTGCACCAAGTGCACGTGAATTTGGAATTCCTTTTTATTTGAGATTATTTGTTTAACAATCCAAATTTTGATATCAATTTCATAGTAATCAAATAAAATTATGTCAGTTGGAGTCTATCAAATTTCATAAAAAATTCTAGCAGACAAATAGTTATTATCAAATAAAAGTACACCCAAAAAAAAGATTTAAGCAAAGAAAATAAGATTTATTTAATATCACATAACTAACCTCGTGTTAAAATCACTAGATGAAATCAAGAGAATCTTCGTATTTCTACCTTCCAAATCTTGTAAAAGTAAAATAGAATGAGTTTATAATTTTAATAATATATATAAATAAATTAGCGAACTTACCAAGATATAAATGTCAACATTTTAGACGTGAAATCAATGAAGAATAGTACAAATGGGGTGAATATCTTCAAATAACATACAAGTTCAAAATCCAATTGAAAGATAAGATAAAATAATATCAGAAAAGATTCAAAAAAAAACCTAATCAACAGTCCTTGATATTCACTATTCCTTCTTGGAACGGCCTCAAACGAAGAATAATTGATAAGGGCATCATGTCGCCGCTCAGGGCAGGTTCGATCGAGTATACTTCAGGAGGCGACGCACTGGTCTTCTTTGGCTTTAGATTGGACTTTCAGTCTTTATTGATAGCAGATGTTTTAGCTTTATTTGTGTTCTTTTATTTGTGTTCTTTTGTGGACGTTTAGTACCACATCGGTTATTTCCCAGTAGTCCTCTTTTGTAAAGCTTATATAAGGCCCCCTAGACTATTGTATTGAATTAATGAATGATTAAAACTTTTCCTCAAATTATCTTGTTAAATTCTTGAGTTCAGCTGCTCTCGAGTTTTGGGTGAGAAGCCCGTGTAAGGGGTGGAAACCCAAATCTTCTCCTATTCTCAATTTAAATTTTGGTTACGATTTGAAGGTGATTGCGATCCAGGTGGTTTTACATCATTTTGGTATCAGAGCACCGGTTTTCAATCCCCTTCAAATATTGTCTTTTTTAAATTTTTCCAGTCTCCAAACCCTAGATCTATATTCCAGATCCATTCAAAAAAATAAATAAATAAATAATTTACAGTGAAACAAAATATCATCGAAAATCCCTGAATATTCGAAATCTTGTACTGTTCATCATCGTCGTCTTCAAGTCACCCAGTTCATCCATTCCGACGCCTACTGCGCCACCACCACCGCTTCCAGGGTGTCGCCGACACCAGAAAAGGCCTCCAGTGGCCTCGCCATCGACATTCTTCATCTCCAGCGACACCATCAACCTTTCCAGGGCGCCGCCGACACCAGCGAAGGCCTCCAACGCCCTCATCTTCGTCAACTGTCGACTGCAGGTGAGCCTCTGCCGGCACCGGGATCCACCGCTCCCCCTTCGTCATCAGTGCGAGAGGTGGACAGCCCTAGCAGAGCTCGAAGGGGGAGAACAGAGGATTCGGGTGAAAAGGGGAAAGATCCAGAGTCTCATTGCCTTCATCCGATCTTGCCATTGAGTGGATCGGCGCAGCTCAGAGCTTCCAGGGCCTCGCTAGAGCGTCCAGAGCAATCAATCTCATCATCTACAGCTACGACAACGTCACCTTCTTCGATTTCATCTCTGATCATCTCTATCTCACAGATCCAGGCCGAATCTGCACAGGTTTGGAGTTGTTTAGGTCGAAGTCAACGCACCAGAGTTCCTTCAGCCTCCTCCGACGCCTCCAGTCTCGCCGGAGCGCCGCCGTGACTGGATCTCCAGCATTGTCGCCATCCTGAGGGCAGATCGAAGGGAAGAAGAGCTGATCGGACTCGCCGGCGCTTCCCGATCCACATCATCCTCTCCGTAGGCTCGTCGAAGCTTCCGGAGACTCGATTCGACTTCTTCAGAGAAGGGTCGGTCCTCGCCGCCGTGTTTTGCTTTGTCGCGTCGCTGCCATCGCCGGATCCCTGTCATCGCCACGGCCGGACTAGGATTCCCGCCCCTTGTCGCGAACCCTAACGGAGAACGAGGGAGGGAGTTGGGCACGCTGCGCTCGGGTGAAGCGTCTGGCTTAAAACCAGACTCGATTTGGGTTTAAGAAGTGGAAGTGAGCCGGGTCGGATCCAAACCAACCCAGGCCCGAGTCAGGTGAACAAGTCAACTCGGCCGAGTTGACTCGACTGAGCCAACTCAGTTCAGTTACTGATCGCTTCCGACAGCCGTTCAGGACTCGTTTCCAGTCCGAATTGATCTGTTCTCGAGGCAGTGGATTCGTGACAACCAGTACTACGCGCCTACAGCAGTCTCGTTCAGGTTTGAGTTACGGTCGCCTTCCCAGGTAACTTTGAATATTCTATCAATTATTCCTGCCATTTAATTAAAATAGCTAGTTCTTCCAATCTGTCGCATGATAGAATTTATTGATTGTTGCCCACTAAATAAGTGAGTTGTGTGATTCTGACCTCGAGTGGTAACCTGACTTAACATTAATTGTACAACTTAACTAATTTGAATTTGTGATCACTTGATTTATCTTGAAGATTAACTGTATCAGCACGTGTCTTTATCACTGTCTCCACATTATAATTTTCTTAATCACGTGTTAATCTAAGTAGCTTAAAATTGGTATTATCTTTCATCACTCTAATTTCTGACTCCTCCTGCATTACATACATTCTAAGGACAGCTCGCATTTAGGGTCAGTTAGGACTTGCATGCCTACTAGAAGTGGTAGAACTTTTTCTGTAGGCGAAACTTCAGCACCAATGGACCCTAGCATTCATGATACCCTTAACACAATCCTAAACAAGATAGAAAACATGGACAGACAACTATAAGAAGTTAGGGATCAGGTTGATGTCAATTGTAGGGATCTAGCAACCAGAATTGGTAGGCTAGAAACCAATAGGAGAAGAATCAGGGAGGATGAAAGTTCTCGAAATGATAGTAGGTCTCTCAGGCGTGAGCGAGGTCCACCTTACCAAACAACTGATGCCGATGCCCAGTATATCAGGAGCGTTAAAGTCGATGCTCCTTCTTTTGACGGGCGTCTAGACCCTCAGGTTTATATAGATTGGCAGTTGGCTATGGACCGATATTTTCGTTGGCATGACATGTCTGAGTCAAGAAAGGTTCGATTGGCCGTAATGAAATTAACGGGACAAGCTGGGCAATACTGGGAAAACCTAGAGAGGATGATGAGGTACAGAAGGGAAGACCCCGTGGACACTTGGGAAAGTATGAAAGAGAAGCTTATGATGAAGTATGTTCTGCCATCATTCAGTCAACAATTGTTAGACAAATGGAATCGATGGACCCAGGGGAACAAGTCAGCCACTGATTACATTGCTAAATTTGATGAATATCTGAATCAGTGTGGAGCTATTGAGTTAGAATCTCCCGAACAGACCCTATCTAGGTTCAGGTCCGGTCTTAGGGATGATTATCGCTGAGAGCTCATTGCTCGAGGCATCACGACTCTAGAACAGGCATATCAGCTAGTCACCGACTTAGATGAGTCTAGAGGATCCTATTTTAACCGAAATAACTTTAAGAATAACTCTAGAACCACCACTACTGGCCAGCCAAGCTACAACCGAACTCTTCCTACCCAAGTAAACCTGCCTCCAGTTCTTCTAGCGTCAAACCAGCAGGTCCTTCTGGTGCAAAGCCCTTTACATTCGAAAAGAGAACGGTAAGTGAACCAGGAAAAGTCAACCCTAGAACCCAATGCTACAGGTGTCAAGGGTATGGTCACCTCGCCAGCCAGTGCCCGAGTCAAAACAAAACCCTCTTCGTCGAAGTTCCCATTGAAGATATAGAAGGAGAGGATGATGGAGAGGAGGTTGTGCACCAACAAGATGATGACTCAGATGCCTCTGTCGAAGAGTATGAATTCAATGGGTGCATCAGAACTGTGGAGATGACGAGCCTACCTCCTAGTGTAGCTCGCACCCAATTAGGAGTGGTTAGATGTACTTTAACCCAGCCTGAACCACTCAACGATTGAAGAAGGACTGCCATATTTCAAACTTGCACAAAAATTGGCAATAAAAACTGCAAGGTAATAGTGGATAGTGGCAGCTACATCAACGCTGTTGCGTCAAAGTTAATCACCACCTTGGGGATGACACCGGTGAAGCATCCAAACCCCTACAAGGTTACATGGATCGACGCTACATCCATAGATGCTCAGGAGAGATGTCAAATTCCCATCCAGTTTGCCACATACATAGATAATGTGTGGTGTGACATACTCCCCATGAATGTGGGTCATATCATTTTGGGTCGACCATGGTTATTTGACTTAGATGTGACCATATATGGACGTACCAACCAGTGTTCGTTCGTCCATAACGGAAAAAGGGTGAAGATTATGCCAAACCAACCGAAGCCGCCAGCCCGAGAAAAAGAGGCTGACAAAGGGAAAGATAAAGTGGACGTTATAAATCCAAAGAAAAAGGGCGATAAGGGCAAAGGTAAGATGGAAATGAATTTGATTAGCCACGATCAAATTAAAAAGAGCTTGCAGGATGGTTCTACTTGTTATGCTCTCGTGGCTCGAGAGGCTAACCGGGATATCGAGGAGCAGATTCCTGAGCACATTAAACCAATTCTGGAGGAGTTTTTCGAAACCCTCCCACAAGATCTACCAGGTGAGTTGCCCCCTATGCGAGACATTCAACATGCTATTACTTAGTCCTAGGAGCAACTTTATCAAATTTGCCCCACTATAGAATGAACCCAACTGAACATGCGGAATTGCAACGGCAAGTAGAAGAGCTACTTGATAAGGGGTTCATCAAAGAGAGCTTGAGCCAATGTGCGGTTCCCGCACTCTTGGCGCCAAGAAGGATGGTACATGGCGTATGTGTGTGGATAGTCGTGCAATCAATAAAATTACCGTCAAGTACCATTTTCCCATTCCCCATCTTGATGATATGCTAGATCTGATGTCGGGTGCCACAGTCTTCTCCAAAATTGATCTTAAGAGCGGGTACCATCAAATTAGAATCCGACCAGGGGATGAATGAAAAACCGCATTTAAAACTAAAGACGGGTTATATTAATGGTTGGTTATGCCCTTTGGACTGTCCAATGCTCCTAGCACCTTCATGAGAGTAATGACCCAATTGTTTCGGCCATTTATCAGTAAATTCGTGGTGGTCTATTTTGATGACATACTAATCTACAGCCAAACCAAGGAGCAACATGTGGGACATCTGAGGCAAGTCCTCTGCACACTCCAAGCTGAGAAGTTTTATGCAAACCCAAAAAAGTGCTTTCTGTATAGACAGAGTTATCTTCCTAGGATTTGTGGTTTCCTCCGAGGGGGTTTCCGCGGACCCTGAAAAGGTGAAGACAATAACCGAGTGGCCGCAGCCCCGAACGATTAGGGAAGTCAGAAGCTTTCACGGGTTAGCCACTTTCTATCGTCGGTTCATAAAGAATTTTAGTGCTATTATGGCACCTATAACCGACTGTTTAAAGAGAGGTGTTTCAGTGGACTCCTGCTGCCTCCAAGGCTTTCGCTAAAATAAAGAGGATGATGACAGAGGCTCCCGTTATGCGTCTCCCTGACTTTTCAAAAGCTTTTGAAGTAACTTGTGACGCATCGGGACTGGTAATAGGTGATGTACTGAGCGAGGAAAGCCACCCGGTTGCTTATTTCAGCGAGAAACTAAATGATGCCCGGCAACGCTACTCCACATACGACAAAGAATTTTATGCGGTTATACAGGCTTTGCGCTACTGGAGACATTATCTGTTACCGCAGGAATTCGTGTTGTACTCATATCATGAAGCGTTAAGTATCTCAACTCCCAGAAGAGACTGAACGCGAGACATAGCAAATGGGTGGAGTTCCTGCATGATTACACTTTTGTTCTCAAACACAAAGCAGGCATCAAGAATAAGGTTGCTGATGCGCTGAGTCGACGTGTCACAATCTTGGTGGCAATGAGCACAGAAGTGGTTAGATTTGAGAAGTTAAAAGAGGAGTATGATTCATGTCCTGATTTTGGGAAAATTTATGCCACATTACGAGACGGCCCTGTTCGTGAGATGTACGGTTTTCTCCTTCAAGACGGTTATCTATTTAGATTCCGTAAGTTGTGTATTCCCCGTACGTCCCTCAGGGATTTTCTCTCTTGGGAACTACATGCCGGAGGTCTGGCGAGACATTTCGATCAGAACAAGACAATTGAGGCCGTTGAACACCGGTTCTACTGGCCGAGTCTGAAAAGAGATCTCTAAAATTGTTAGCCAATGTCGCGCATGTCAACTGGCCAAGCAACAAAAGCAGATTGCCGGACCTTACACTCCTCTTCCTGTACCTACTTGCCCTTGGCAAGACGTGAGCCTAGACTTCATACTAGGATTGCCAAAAACTCGGAAAAAGCACGACTCTATCCTAGTAGTCGTTGATCGATTCTTGAAAATGGCTCACTTTATCCCGTGTTCCAAGACCTCCGATGCATCTCGAGTAGCTATCTTGTTCTTTGATAATATCGTCAAGTTGCATGGGGTACCTAACACCATGGTGTCTGATAGGGACGTTAAGTTCGTTAGCTACTTCTGGAAAACATTGTGGCATAAGATGGGCACCAAATTAAAGTTCTCAACAGCCTTTCATCCACAGACCGATGGTCAAACCGAGGTGGTTAACAGGACACTGGGAAATCTCCTGAGGTGTCTAGTTGGAGAAAATTTAAAAACTTGGGATCTCATTTTGCCTATGGCTGAATTTGCATATAACTGATCTGTCAATAGGATTACGGGTCTCAGTCCTTTTGAAATAGTAAACGGTTTTAAGCCCAGGCAACCCATTGGTTTAATTCACATGGCTCATCATCATTCTAGGGTATCAGACTCCGCATCATCATTTGCATCTCATATCCGTGCATTACATGAGGTCAGAGACAAGATAATGAAAAATAATACTGATTATAAAGCTTCTGCAGATCTACATCGCCGATTAAGAACTTTTAATGTCGGAGATTATGTGATGGTCCGCATGCGACCCAAACGGTTTCCACCAGGAACCGTGAAGAAATTACACGCGCGGAGTGCAGGGCCATTCAAGATTATCAAGAAAATCAATTCAAATGCTTATGTGGTGGATCTCCCCCTGACTTTGGCATCAGTTGCACTTTTAATGTTGAGGATTTGGTTCCATATCGAGGTACTTTTGATACCCCTTCTGACCCATTTGTGGATGAGCCAAGCCAAGACCTTCTTTCTGAGAGCCCCCCACTACCTCCACTTCCCCTTAAAATGTCATATGCAACAGAACATATAGATTCTATCTTGGATGATCAGATTATCTCTACTAGAGATGGAGGGACGAGACGATATCTCATTAAGTGGACGGGAAAACCTGATTCAGAAAATTCTTGGATTACCGAGGAAGACCTCCAGCATCTTGATCCTGATCGACTGGAGCGCTATCACAGCCGACAGCAGTTCTGTCCCCCACACTCGACAGGGTCGAGTTCTTTCCACCCGGGGGGAATTGATGAGGACATCATGTCGCCGCTCAGGAGCAGGTTCGATCGAGTATACTTCAGGAGGCGACGCACTGGTCTTCTTTGGCTTTAGATTGGACTTTCAGTCTTTATTGATAGCAGATGTTTTAGCTTTATTTGTGTTCTTTTATTTGTGTTCTTTTGTGGACGTTTAGTACCACATCGGTTATTTCCCAGTAGTCCTCTTTTGTAAAGCATAGACTATTGTATTGAATTAATGAATGATTAAAACTTTTTCTCAAATTATCTTGTTAAATTCTTGAGTTCAGCTGCTCTCGAGTTTTGGGTGAGAAGCCCGTGTAAGGGGTGGAAACCCAAATCTTATCCTATTCTCAATTTAAATTTTGGTTACGATTTGAAGGTGATTGCGATCCAGGTGATTTTACATCAATAATATTTTAAGTTAAAAAATGTATTTTTTGCCTCTTTTCTTTCGAGATACAGAGAAAACAAGATAAATACTCACACATATACATACATACATATATATATATATATATATCCAATATTATTTATCCATACGCATATATAAGGATACATTGACATATATGAACACACAGAACAGATACCACACACACACACACATATATATATGTAATATACATGCATGCATACACATATACATGTACATAGATCAATACAAATACACACACATAAATGCATATAATGGACATATGTATGTACACATACCATACACGTATATAGATATAAAGACATACATATATACAATTATTCACATGTACACTCACAAATAGATACATAAATAACACAAGATACATATACACATACTTATATCCAATACCATTGATCCATAAAAACACATATATAGATACATTCACATATATAAATACACACATTATACACATACAACGTTATTATAATTCCTTGAAGTTTACTCTCGTCTTTTACTTCTTAGAATGATCTTATACAAAGAAATTGAGATTTAAGCAAAAACAAAAGAGATTTATTTAATATCACATAACTAACCTCGTGTTAATCTCTAAGATGGTTCAAGAGAATCTTCATATTTCTACCTTCAAAAGCTGAAAAATGAAATATATTCACTAATTTTAATAATATATATAATTATAAAAGCAAACTTATAAAGATATAAATGTCAACCTTCTAGACACAAATCAATGAAGAATGATGGAAAAGGGATAAATATATTCAAATAACCAATAATTGTAAAATTCAATTGAAAGATGAGATAAAATAATATTAGAAAAGATACAATAAAAGAACCTAATCTAACACATCAGGCATTTTAGGGACAAAATGGTAGTCTACTCCCGCAGCAATCCGCTCATATGCCTCACCTTCTCTACCAATCTGAAAGGTGTAGCCTTAGATTGATTCTACTCTTTGTCGCCCCGCTCTCCCCACAACTTCGAGGAGGTAACCGAAACATTCCTCACTCAGTATGTATTTTGTCGGGAGACTAAGAGGAATAACCACCATCTTCTCACTGTCAAAATAAGGCAGAGTGATAGCACAAATCTTACATTAGCTACTTCCAGAGCTAATTGGCCAAGGTCCCCAACTACGATGAGGACCTCTCTACACTCACATTCACAACAGAATGCAAGTCTCTCACCCGTTGTACAAACATCTTTTGAAGCACAATGTAACTCGGATGAGCGAGAGGTTCTATCCTGAGCTGAGCCTTACATCAAGTTAGAGGAGGCAACGAAGACTTCCTCCAACACCTACGCAAAGCCTGGCGATCATTGAGGAAAGTCGAAGTCTTCGCACGAAGCCTCAGCCATGCCCCAGATCGGAACCAGAGGCAACCTGCACAAGAGACAACGCTCTCGATCCTCTCACCGAGCCCGCTCCGAGCCTAGAAGCCGACAAAACAATTCACTTCGCTCAGGCTCCCCCTCAAAGATGTCTTCAACACCATCAAGGACCAACCCTGAGTTAGGTGTCTAAGACCCATCCAGTACGACCCCTCGCATCTTAAGGCAGAAGAGTGCCACCCCTACCATGACGGTAAGGCACATAAGGTCACCCATTGTTGGAGCCTCCGAAGATACCTGGATGAACTCATCCGCCAGGGCTTCCCTTATGGAATATGTCCTCACACCCAAAGCAACCTCCGGGTCCGTACAGCTGAGCACTCTGCCTCATATCCAACCACAGCATGGGATCACCCAAAATCGAGTGATCATACCTCTCCTAACATGGCACTACCACTATTCACGACCTTCCCTATACTTATTCATTATCAAATAAAATAATATTTTGCTCCTAACCATCTCAGCCTACTCCGTTGTTGGGATCCCCCCTCGAAATTCAATGCTTGCATGCTCCGATGTGGGTTTCACCCCCGCTCGAAGACGGCAACAAAAGCAACCGCTTACGGGATCCCATCTCTTACCAGCAAATTACCTATGGTAATTTTCCTCTACCACGCGCGTAACACAATTGCAAGCCTATAAGTGGATGAACCCCTGGCAGTTTCTCTCTTCTAGGTCCAAGCTAAATCATCACTCTTTTGTGGGTTCCACCCCCGCTCAGAGTAAACGCATCCTAATCTGACGATAGGCCGCACCCCCACTTCAGGTTCTTACCAAGTTCACAGCTCCACTGACGAGGCAAAACTCCCACTCAAAAGCAACTGTGAACTCAACTCCGCTGCTAGAGTTCCCACTCGAAGCCTCACTCAGCTGTTGGGATTCTCCTATTCGAGGGTTTATATCGTCACTCTGTTGTGGATCTTACCCTCGCTCGGAGTAAACGTCTATCTCTGAGTCACACCCCTACCTCAAGCCCTTTTTCAAATTTGCAAGTAAACATTCTGAAGAGCCTATAATTGCACGAAATATATGGTATATACATAAGGGTTGTCTTGTTTGGATTGTCTCCTCGGCTTACTAATTTTGTGTGATTAGAGGCTAGAGAAATCAAGCATTCTGAGAAGGTACAATCATCCAGGTATTATCCGAACACAACTACGATCATCCAGTATTATCCGATCACAACTTTTGCATATGCTTGTATGCATTACTCATCTCGAGATAAAACATATTATGTATGTTCAGCTCATAACTACACAGGTCATATGGGTATGTACATGAGGGTTTCCTTATTTGGATTATCCCTTCGACGAACTAGTTTTGTGTGATTAGAAGCTGAGTATACATGATTCTGTTAGCCTAATCTATTTAATGTTTAATTCATATTAGCTTTTATTACTTTATTATACTGCATCTAACATTTAATATAAGATGTTCCATTGTATGCTTGTGCGTATCATCCTTCCTCCGAAAGTTTGCACCTCCTACTGATGGGATTGCCTCACTCAGAGATAGCAACACAGACTGAGCCCCTCCATTGTGGATCCACCCCCACTCGGAATCCCTACTCTACTACAGGGATTTTCTCTCTCAGAGTCCCAAATAATAGCTTCGTTGTTGAGGTCAAAGCCCCACTCGAAAGCAATCGTGAATCCAACTCCACTGCTGGGATTTCTCCTACTCGGACACCAAAAGTTTGCAGATACCACTAATGAGACTACCCCCACTCGGAAACAACGTCGCAGGCTTACCAAGTCACTCTCAGGATGGCCAACCAAACCAGTGATAGTGATCAGTACTCTGAAGAGGCGTGATCATATCAATTCCAAAAAGCCAACAGTAAAGCAAGCCAGACAAGATCTAAACAAACATTTCAATTTCAAAGAAATATATGTGTTTTATTCCGAAAAGTCCTTCCATTCTGAATACATTCCTTCAAATATATACTTTATTACATCTAATAGGAATAACACAGAGTTCAATTACATTCTTGTGTTTACATTTTTTGAAAAAAAAATACAGATGATCCCGATCCGATCCCTCTGTCCTGCTGCTACGTCTAGCCACACCTCCGAACTCCAAGAGCATGTTCTCCGGAGAATATCTATCAGAACGCACGACCCCATAGCTCACACCACTGTCCAGGGTCCCCTGAAGTTCCGGAAGTTCTTTCATAAAAAAAAAAGATCCTCAATATGAAAGATATTCTCATCTCTGCCTAAAACACGCCTCCAAGCAAGCCAGACCAGAACCACCCTCCTTCTGCATTGCAGAGAGAATGACAAAAATCCCTAAGAAGCCATCTAAAGTCATGGCAATGCCCTGGGCTTCATACAGACTCCGACAAGACACGCGAAGCAGCAATGTCTAACTAGAAGTTTCAAGACACAAGACAATAATGATATCACACAAGGTCAATGTGCTCTGAAAAGAAGTCTGACTCTGGAAGAGAGTGATTCATTGGCGGAGCCTCGACGTAAACACCTCACTATCTCTTCCTAATGCTAGTTGCACAGAAGGAATCTCCAAGTGTGAGGCACTGGCGCCCGAGTAGACTGAGGCCTGCAAGACATAACTGGATGGTTGTGAAATCACGCTAGCAACTCAAAGCTTCCCAGGACAAGTATCACCTCCGATCAGAGCCGGACTCTCACCTGTCACCCCTAACGAGGCACCCTATCACGACACCTAATATGCCTTAACAGGTTCATTACGACAACTAATGTGATGCACCAACCAGAATCCCTCATGGCGAGAGCCCATCCACCCTTTCCTTCACCCTCATCCTCTCCTTTTCCTGAAGACATGGTGATTCATCAGAACAAAGGAGTTTTGAAGCAAAGGTTCCTCAGAGAAGATAACAGAAGTGATTTTCATCTAAAGGTTCCACTCTATTTATAGATGGAAGAGAAACCGAATGGCCTCCAATTCAAATTTTCAATCCCCAAAAAGCCAGTCCACATCTCAAAGTTTTCGGTCAACCAAATCAGCAGAAGATCAATCATCGCCGCTAAAACAACCTACCTCCCAATCATTATGTCCCCTGGATTCGAAAAAGCACATAATCCGATCCCAGATAAATCTAATCATTGATGCGACTGTTGGCAGTCAGTTGTACAACTGTAATTAAATTCTGAAGATCCGCATTTATGATCCAGATCCTCGTCTGGCCATGAACATCAAGAAAACTTAAGCCATTAGATCTCCTACCAACTCTACTCTTCTGACTTCCGTCCGCAGGATCTAATAAGTGAAAGAGCGGGTGCACCTGTAGTAGTCAAAATCTAACCCCGTTCAAAATGATGACACGTGTCCCTCACCTTCCAGCTCTCTGATGTACATTAGAGCTTTCCTTCGAAGTCCACGTTATTCCCAGCCTCCTCAAGATCCTCTCCACTCCGAGACTTCTTTCGTTCCAAGACTTCAGCTATGACCAAGCAGCTCCAGCAATAATTCACTCTCGATATTCACTGACAGTTACACAACCTTATTATCTTTTATGTTTATAACATGTAACGCCACTCAGTATGGGCAGTTATACATAGTGGTGAATTTTCTTGCATGTGATTAATAACAAACAAGAACCACTGATCGCGGCGTTATAATGTGCAAAACATGCAATCACGAAGATCACGCATGTGCCCATCTTTCTCCATATCAATAACTCAGTTAAGTATAACTAGATCTCATCCTCCAACAAAGAAAAATTCAACCCTTGATATCAAAGAAGCCCAATTCTAATCCTAATAAAAACCTACACTCGTCTTCTAGATCACCTTTTTCTATGTATTTATTTTCCATGGGTTGGTCATCTAATGTATGTATTTATGTGTGCACATGTGTATGGATATGTATGTTTTGTATCTATATAGTATGGTATGTGTCTCTCCCTCTTTATACATACATATATATATATATGGAAGGTAAAATGTGAATCTATAAATGCGCTCAACAGAGGTTTCGAACCCCCAACCCCCCGCGCTTAAAATAAGTGCGCTAACCACTAAGACATGTTGTGTGCGTGTCTATATATATATATATATATATATATATATATATATATATATATATATATATATATATATATATATATATATATATATATATATATATATATATATATATATATATATATATCAAGGTTCTAAATATCGGATATCGGGATCGTATCAGATAGGGGTTTTTCATATGGGTTATCGGATATCGAGGGAGATATCGGGGATACGCGCGCATATCGGACATTCATATCAGGCACTATATATAATGAAATATTGATAACTAAAAGTTGGTTTAGAGTCATATATCTACTTAATAAAAATGATGTAATATGCTTGCAAAGACAGTAAAAAATAATATAAATTTGCACGTAGTCGTGCAATAAATAAGTTAGTTCATATCGGGCGATATATCGGGCAATTTATCGACCAATATCGGGCGATTTATAGGCCGATATTTCAAATATCGGCCCTTTTTTGCTGCAAAAGATATGGCGAACGATTTTCCCATATCGTATCGGCAGCAGGAAAAAAAGGAGATATCGGACGATATCTCGGCCAACTCAGTCGATATTTAAAATAGGGATTTATATATATTCATTAATGTATGTATATTTGCATGTGTGTATGGATCTATGTGCATGTATATTTGTATATGTTTATTACTAATGTATGTTCATATGTGTGTGTGTGTGTCTGTGTGAATATATCCTTAAATGTATGTATGAAAAATAGTAGGGGATATAAATATATATACATATGTATTATGTTATCTATATATCTATTTGTGTGTGTACATGTGTATGTATATGTATGTCTTTATATCTATATATTTGTATGGTGTGTACATACATATATACATTGATTATATGTGTGTGTATGTATGTGTATGTATGTTTGTTTGTTACTTATGTATATTTGAATGTGTATATACATAAATGTATCCTTAAAAGTGTATATATGAATAAATAGTATTTATATATATTTATATGTGTATGCATGGGTCTGTGTGTAATTATATGTTTGAGTATTCTTAACTTATTTTTTTCATATCTCCAAAGAAAAGAGGCAAAAAAATACAATCTTATAACCTTAAATCTAGTTTTCTTTGTTTGAGGTACTTCCAAGTAAAACATAAGAGTGAACGTCAAAGAATATTGATCAGGTCCTTTTTTTGTATCTTTTCTCATATTATTTTATCTCATCTTCTAATTGAATTTTATAATTGTAGATTATTTGCAGATGTTCACCCAACTTACATCATTCTTTGTTGTCATTTCTTAAAGGTTGATATTTATATCTTAATAAGTTCTTTATATTTTAATATTATTAAACTAGAAACTCATTATATTTACTTTTACACGTTTGAAAAAACATACAGTTGATTTCTCTTAAAGCCTTTTAAAGACATTAACATGAGATTAGTTATATGATATTAAATAAATATCATTTTCTATTATTGCTTAAATCTCATTATTTTTGCTTAAGGCCCTTCAAAGTAGAAAAAAGTAGAGCGGACATCAAGGAATTATAATCAGGTTTTTTTTTAAATCTCTCTAAAATTATATTATGTCATCTTTCAATTGGAGTTTGCAATTGTAAGTTATTTGAAGATATTCAACCCATTTGCATCACTCTTCGTTTATTTCATTTTTAGAAGGTTGACATTTATATCTTCATAAGTTTTTTTTATTTTTATATATTATCAAAATTATAAACTTATTCTATGTGTATATAAATATCTTTGTATTTGGATATGTGTGGTGTGCAACGTATATCCATACATGTATCTATATGTGTGATTATGGCTCTGTGTATGTATATTTAATGTATGTATATTTGTTACTAATGTATGTTTGTATATGCATATGTGCATATTTATATATGTAAATGTATCCATATGTGTGTATGAAAATTGTATTGGATATATGCATGTGTGTATGCATCTTGTGTTATTTATGTATCTATTTGTCTGTAAACGTACATATACAAACACATGTACATAGACAAATAAATACATAAATAACACACGATACATACATACATATATATTTCATATATGCATTTATATGTGTATTTTTATCGATCTATGTATGTGTATGCATGTGTGTGTGTTTATTACTAATGTATATATGTATGTTCATATAGATAATGTAATCTTATGTGTGTGAATAAATAGCATATGTATTGTGTGAGTATTTATCTTATTTTCTTCATATCTCTAGAGAAAAGAAGCAAATTTATAATTTTTAACCTTAAATCTCATTTTCTTTGTTTGAGAAACTTTCAAGAAGCAAAATAAGAGAGTGAACGTCACGCAATGTTAATTAAGTTCTTTTTCGATTTTTTTCTAATATTATTTTATCTCATCTTTCAATTGCAGTTTGTAATTGTAGGTTTGTTAAAGATATTCACCCATCTTGCACTATTATATTTTCATAAGTTTGCTTTTATATTTATATATTATCAAAATTAAAAACTAATTCTATTTAATTTTACACAGTTTGAAATTTAAAATATGAAGATTCTCTTATAGTGTTTTAGAGATTTTAACACAGTTATGTGATTTTAAATAAATGTGATGATTTTTTATATATAATCAAAATTGATTAGGTAATTAGGTTTTATGTTTGATTTTTTTATATTTTATCAAAATTATAAACTCATTCTATTTATTTTTATAGGTTTCAAAAGTAGAAATGTGAAGATTCTTTTGGATCCTTTTTAGAGATATTAGCAAGAGGAAGGTTAGAAATATATTATAAATTAACATTATAGCACTTTTAAATGTAATTAGTTAAGTTAAAACTATCAGGATAGAACTACAATTCTGATTAGTTAATCAAGGTAAATATATTTTAATTTTAGAAATATTTGTTAAATACCTTTTTTCATTTTGATAATTTAGTGGGATAATATTGATTTACATGTATGTATGTATCTTATGTTTTTTATGTATGTATTTGTGTGTGTACATATTTATGAATATTTATATCTTTGAATTTGTATATGTGTATGGTGCACATGCTCGTATGTATATCCGTGTATAAATGAATATGTGTGATTACGGATCTATGTATGTTTTTATATCTATATATGTGTATGGTGAGTGTGTACATACATATGTCCATGTATGCATTTATATGTATGTGTATTTGTATCGATCTAGTTGTGTATATATGTGTCTGTATGTTTGTTATTTATGTATATATGCGTGTTCATATATGTGAATGTAACCTTATATGTGAATAAATATTATTGGATATATGTATGTATATGTGTATGGCTTATAAGTATGTATATATGTGAGTATTTATCTTGTTTTCATCATATCTCTAAAGAAAAAAGGCAAAAAATACAATCTTTTAAAATTAAATCTTATTTTATTTGTTTGAGAAACTTCCAAGAAGCAAAAGACAAGAGCGAACGTCACAGAATGTTGATGTTCATTTTTTAAAACTTTTTTAATATTATTTTATCTAATAATTCAATTGGAGTTTATAGTTATAGGTTATTTGAAGATATTCATGCCTCTTGTACCATTCTTCGTTGATTTCGTGTCTAGAAGATTGACGAAAGCTAACCACGTTATACAAGTAATAAAAAGGATTGCTACACAATAGCATACTGGTAACAGATCTTGAACAAATAGTTAACTTTGCTCTTAGATAAAATATATATCCAAATCTACAACCTTGGGTAAGCAATTGTGCGTTAGATAAAATAATATAAATATATTTTAGTTTGTCGCAAAGAAAATAATGTTATAGAATACCCCATGAGGTAATCTGGAAAGCAATAGAAACAAAGGTTTAATGGTAGGGCAATGATTACATCACTAACGACAAGGGTGATGGTAGCAGACAAACAATTCGAATCAGAGAAAAACTATTGCACAAGGTGTATGCAAACTATCAAGGAGCACTCTCCCCATAGATATCATATGACCATGAAAGGTAGAGTGGCAGTACCACCAACATAACTGAAATACATGGCTCTTAAGCCTCGTTGAGAGCAATCCACACATATAAGCCACTGCATGTACGATTTTGTGTGTGAAACTATGCAAAAAAAATATCTACTTCGGTCACTACTAGAGAAATTATCAAAATTTTAAAATAGTTGGTAAAGCACTGCACAAACTTGGTTTTCCATCCTGAACAGTTTGAATCAGCTGAAAATAGAGCACCATCCCCATAGATGATTGATCCTGGAAGATGTGGTGGGAGTCCAAGCAACAGCAACATAACTGAAAATTCAAGGCCCTTGAGTTTCATTGAAAACAATTCATACATATTCATTGCATGTAGAATTTGGTGTGAGAAACTATGCCATAATCAACTTCTGTCAGTACTAGTGAAATTATTTAAAAGGTTAAATGTAATAGGTAAAGCGCAAAGCTAACTTAGTTCCACCCAACAAACTAGGAAGCCAACCCCCCCCCCAAAAAAAACCCCAAAACAAAATAAATAAAAATAAATAAATAAACACACAAAAGCACAAACACAAACACACCACCATAAAAGTGAATAAATAAATAAAATAAAATCAATTGAATATCTGACACCTCTGTTCCATGATAAGATTGAAGTTTCAACTCTTGTGGGAGTGAACAAGGAATTACTGAGGTTCATTAAGCATTTGGCTCGGGAGTCTCGCATGATTTATGTTGTTGTTCATGTGACTGGTCTTGAATAATACTTCATCTAAGCTTAAAGAACAATTTGTCCCTGCGAATGAGCATGAACCATGCATGGGAGCTGGCATGTACCCGTTAAGTGTGCTCCTACTTTAACGCCATTCCTCATAGGCTATACATGATGAACACATGGCACAAAAAGAAGGTTACATGTGATTATGATGTTTAATTCAAATTAAAACTCACTATTTATTATATAATTTTAAGTCTTGAAATGTGAAATGAAACTGAAGTTCAAATGGAAAGATTCCAAAAATTGTGGAAACCAAAATTCCAAAGAGTGCCAAAACAACATTTTCCAACAGGGCTTACACTCAAGCTGTCAAGCACGATCACTATTTGTTAGATCTGACAACTAATCAATGTCTCTAATCTAATAGCCAGGTCTATAAATATCAGGTGGGAGGCGTTCAATAGAACGTTCATTAATCACAAAACCATCTTTCAATTTCCTTCCTTGGTTAAACACCAATTTGACTGGAATTAGTCTGTCTCAATATATAAAACATATTCTCTGTAATATTTAAATGAATAAATATTTCTCTATAAAAAGAATGTTAGTTCAATAATAAAGTATATGGAGTGTGGTACGCATATAGCGTATCTCCTTAAGACAATTACGTCCCCCGCTACCGGTGCTAACAAGTTACTGGACCCTGGTCTCCCAATATACAATACTCCTTCATAGTATTTGGATAGCACTACAAAATCACCGTACAGTCGAATCTTAACTAATCAGTACCTTTACTAATTGGAAATTCAAAGCTTGGACGAAGACAAATTTCAAAGAGAATATTTGTCTAAATATGGAGGAATATTCACTGTAAAAGAAGGGAGGGAGAGAGAAGAATATATGTCTTAAGAAGGCACAGATTCAGACAATTATTCTGAATTTCTGTTTATCTTCTTTAGTGTAGAGACAAGAACTCTGTTTTGTATTCTGTGTGTTTAGAAAAGACAAAGAAGAGCGCTACTGGGAAGTCCGTTGGAGGAAGAGGGAGCGATTATGACGGTTCCTGTCTGAATTGTTGACAACTATTCTGTCTGAATCATTGCAACGGTTTTGTGAACCGTTCCAACCGCGCGCTGGGTCAGGTCGAGTACTGGTAGTTACGCACACCCAATGACATGCGCCCGCTTCTTTAAGTAGTGGGCCGAGTACAGGCAAATATATAGCAGGTCAAACTAGTGCTAAATAGGCCTCACTGCTTTAATAAAAACAAAACAAACCCTTTGAGATAAAATTGATATGTCAAAGCAGCCACATCACAGCAATTAACCTATAGGTCTCAAGAGTTGTGTAAAGACAAATAATGTGTTAAACAAATAAGAACAGCAAAAGAGAACACAAACATGAGCTATCCAAGTCTCTATATCATCACTGGCAGCACGAAGTCCTTTCGTAACAAGCGCTCAGCTATGAAATACGATCCAAAGTTGATAAAGCTCAAAATAACCAAAATTGTATGACAGGCTGAACCATGCATAGAGGTATCAGATATGCTAAATTCGTTAAAAAAAAAAAAAAAAGAAAAGTAGCCATGACAAAGTGGTGGCTTCGCCATGGAACCTTGATAGCTAGTTGGAAGTTTGGCAATCCTAACTTTTACAACAATACAGTTTTAAGTGCATGCAACAAAGGAGAAATCCTCCAAACTCCCTCAGAAAGGAAAGAGTCTAGATGAGGACTTAGAATGGTATCACTTTTTTAATGGATAATCCCATTCATTTCTAATGAACAAAATAAACAAAAGAGGCAAACCAAACCAAATTCTCAGTCCCATGAGACTTGCTAAAAAGTTAAATAAGTAAACAGAGAACTTTGCAAAAATTAAAACCAGTTCTCAATGGAGAAAAAAGACATCAACTAGATGAGTATTTAACAAAATCCAAGGTAACTTATAGCTTCATCTAAACATAATTTTAAATTTGAATCTAAATACCATCAAGAACTGCAAAATGGCTACAATCAAGAACCATCTAAACAATCTTTCCTTATGTGGGACTATAAACCATCAAGAACCATCAGACGAATGAGCCTAAACCCTACTTTAAATTCGTCAATAACTTGAAATTGACAAGAATTAAAAAGGAACTGCAAACGAAAACGAGAGAGGAAACACTCACGCGCTCGCAAAAGCCAGAAGGGTGCATCCTGCGCAATGTACTGGCAAACGCCAAGACGTCCAGCTTCACGGCGGCCAAGCACACCACGAACGGCGTGTAGGCGGCGAGCACCGCCTCATTCTGTTACCGGATCCAGAATCTCCCCGCCGCCGATCCTCCGCCGCCGTCGTACCGACCACCGCCATCGATCTCCTCGGCGATGAAAAACTAAAGCAGCCGATCGATCGGAAGAGTGTTCGATCTTGAGTTGAGACCGTATCGGCTAAAAGATACATTTGTGGATTCGCTGTAAAGGTGGGAAGGCCTTGAACTCTCTGCGGATTTTGGATCCGAGGGCACGTTTATGATCGGAGATCGTTTTGGGCTGCGTCAAGAGAGAGGAGAGATTGATAGGTTTAATCAAAGGGAAAGGGGAAATGGGTTTTGGGCTGTTCTTCGCCTTCGCAGAGAGAGAGAGAGAGAGAGAGAGAGAGAGAGAGAGAGAGAGGGAGGTCGGTTTAATTAATCGGATTCGGACAGAAATTTGGTTTTAGTTTTGGAACACAGGCGGTGGCTGATAAGCAATACGGGCCCACAACAGTCACTTTTTGACTGGAGTTTTATCACGATGTCCTCATTCTACTGATAATTACAAAACTTTACTTTTCTTTCAGCACATTTGCATCTATAACCTCATATTCTGCCGATATCCTTTTTTAAACAGTTAATGAAAAACCAATTTAGTGGGCAACATTAACAAAACTATAAATCATAGTCAATTTAATTTTATAATTTAAATATAAAATCTAAGCTCTATTATCAATATGAGTACTTTTTAGTACAATTCATTAAATTATCCGTATAATACTATGTTTAGTTAGCTAGCTGAATTATTTCTTGTTAAAATAAATTGAGATGGGTAACTTAAATTAGTTTTGATGCTAAATTTTTTTAAGTGAACATGTTACTTCCATAAAAAAATTACTTATTTAATATTTAGTGACTTTTAGATGACAAAAAGCATATTTGCTCATATTCCAAAGCAAAAAAGTCATGTCGGAAAAGTAAACATAATACAAGGTTAGATATGTTTTTTCAATTGGAATATAAGGATATAATTATAAGACCTTTTTCTATTTAAAGCAATGATTGAGTTTTTACCTGCACACAAAATGTAATATTTCAGTTTTAGGAAAAGGATGTGCAAGGTGCTCAACACTGTTGGCCCAAAGGCCCATCACTCTAGTTTTGATGATGATCAACTCATGAAGTTATGTTTACTAATGATCTTGTGTTTAATTAGTGACAGATTCATTATCAAGATCTTAGTAGGTGCATAGCTCAACAAAGGATAAAATGTCAAGATTTGGAGCTTGCACGGTGTGATCTAAGGAGCTTTTGGATCAAGCTTGGACCAAGTCAAGAAGATGAGAAGCCTTCAAGTGAAGACTTCAAGAAGATGAAGACTTGTGTCTAGGTATAAGATTTTGTTTTCGTTTTAGATAAAATGTAAAGGATAGATAGTTGGTGGATTGCTCAAGTAGATATCACACACACACTCTTAATTTACTTGATAGAATTGTTTTCATAAAAGATTTTTTGTTTAGAAAAGATTTTTCATTTTGGAAAAATACAAGTTTGGTTTTTGGTGTTTCTCATATACTTATCTTTTAATCCAAAACCAAGTTTAGAGTTTTATGTCAAAAACATAGATATTTCATCTTGATTGTGTAGTGGATCATATCCATACACACTATGCCTTAAAAGTATATCTTGTTTTTGTATTTGATGAAGATTTGGAAAAATATGTTTTGAAAAATATTGTTTTGAAAAAAACAGTTTTTTATCATGAGCCAAATATTTTCAAGTTACAAAATAGTCCAATCTTTTATAACATGCCTTGATTTTGTGCAAGCATGTTTGTATATCAAAGTATATTGGTTAAACTATTTTTGTAGATTTTTATGTATTTTATGGGATTTTATTTAAGCCAAAAGACCATGTTTTAAATCCCAGAAAACTGTTTTAGGCTTCGTATAAGTCGACTAGTGACCTTAATAGTCTACTAATACAGGAGTCGGCCGACGGACCGGTCGACCGACGTGCACAAACGTGCACGCCTTTGTGTACTGGTGGACGGTCGACCGTGCCGGTCGACCGCTCCAGAGAGCAGTGCTCTCTGGAAAGTTCGGTCGCGACCGCACCGGTCGACCGTGGCTCCAACGGTCAGAAATCCGACCGTTGGCGGTCGACCGGCAGTTCTGATAGATCCCAACGGCTAGTTTTCTGGCAGCCTATAAATTGGGGGTCTTGTCATTGTTTTGCCATAAGATTTTAGGAGAGCTTAGAGCCAGTTTTTCCCAGACTTTTAAAGGGTTTTCTCCACAAAATAGAGAGCAAATATTTCCTATCTAAAGGGAAGTTTTATCAAGAGTGTAAAAGAAAGTCTTTGAGTTTTCCTCCACCTTTCACATCCTTATTTTTTCTCACACCACTGTTTTCCATTATATTTGCAAAGGGGGAAAACTTACAAAAAAGAGTTTGAGGAGCTAAATTACAAGTATTCTTAAAAAGATTACAAGTAGATCTCCTCAGAGATTCTGGGGAAATGTGCCGATAGGAGTCTGGTCAGCGCGCGACCACTTTGTCCCTTTGACGATGCGAGCGATGAGATTCCCTTCTCGCCTGGTTCCGGGAATCAGAGAATAGAGGATTGGTAGAACCCTCTTGCTACTTCTCAAAACCGCCTTCTGTGAGGAATTCCTTCTCGCCTGGTTCCGGAGATTCCTTGAGGAAAAGAGGTTGCTAGGGTATCACCACCCTGAAAAGAGAAGTATTTCTCTTGAAAGGTCTCTGAATTAGAGAACGCACGGTGCGTTATGAAGAAGTCCGATTCTCCTGATCAGCAGAGGATTGATTTGGGAGCAGAAGCCCACTTTGATTGATCGCCGATCTCTGGAAGCCTTCTCCCCTTGTGCCCCTGGCGGGCTATTTATAGGGAAAGCAAGGGTATAATCGTCCCCTTGAAGATATGGAAATAGATTGAACCGAATATGTTTGAATCTGGAAAGTAGCCCTGCTGCGAGGCTAGGATAGCTTCTGCGGAGTTAGAAAATAGGCAAGTCGGTTGATCTTTCTGATTTGTTTTGATCCTTTCCATATCGTTGGAGGATTTTCTCTGATCCTCTTACTCGTTTCAAGAGAGTCAAGAGATTGCGGCAATCACCTGCCATATTTGAATCCTAATTGGATTTGATCAGATTGGATCCGATCTCATCAGGAGATTTGATTGGTCAAAGGTTGACCGTAGTAGATCAATAGCGGAGCTGCCCGCTTTGAAGCTCATAGTGGAGCTAGAGGCAACTCTTGGCGAGGTCCGAAAAGAGGCTTTTCGGCGAAGCTATCAGTTAGTCTTCTGGCGATGCTCTGGATGATGCTAGCCTCTCAAACGAGGTTATCTCCTTGGGCTAATGTAATGCTAAATGCTAGCATTTTAGACCTGCTGAGGTCTGTTTAGAAACAATCCGGGTTCACTGTTCTGCTTGCTGGATCAGTGGAGTCCGAACCGCTCCTTGTCCCTTGGAGGTGGGTGGAAACTGGTCTTCAGCTTGTCTGTCCCTTGTCTTTTGTAAATGTCAACAAGTTTAGACATCGTTCGGACCAATGAGAATCTTGTCTTTTTAAGTGTCAACAAGACCCCCTTCAAAGTTTTCGAGAGTCTGCAATAGCTCAGACTCCGAAACACTTTGAACTGCTGTGATGGTATGTGGAGTGTGAACGTCGCCATGATGGTTGAGTTCAGCTTCGCCTTCAATCCTGCTTTAGGATGAATTCGCCGAAGAATTGCACTGGTTCGCGAGTAGCTTCGCATCGGGGTAGCTCCGCATCTGGGCTTCAAGAAATAAGTTCGCTTTGGAACTCCTGTTGCCTTTTCAAAGCCAACTGCCGTGGGGCGGTTACGAGGAGGATCATTCCTTCTTTCGCGCCAATCGAGGGAAATATTCTCCGGTCGCACCTTACCGAAGGAGGATATTCGCTTTATTCAAGGCGCCATAAGTGCCTTTTATGAGGGAGACGTTTTCTCCCTTTGCACGGTTCCAAGGGGAAACCGTCCCTTCCATCAAGGCGCAATAAATGCCTTGAATGCGCTCGTGCTTCCACGCTTGGGGTGGTCGCACTCAGGCCATGGGGCCTATAAATAGGACACTTGAGGTCCTCTGAAGAGAATGTTTTGCCTTCCTTCTCTTCTATTGGTTGTGAGAGATACTCAGATCTCTGAACTAGTGGGAAAGCCCACTCTGGTTGCCACCCGGCCAAGGACCGGTAAGTCTTAATCGTTCAACAACTTCACCGATTTTAGGGGATTCATCTCCCTTGACAGCTGCTTCAGGGATTAGCTTCCCTGATCTTCATCTTGCAATGGCTGCTGCAGAGAAGGATCTCATCATAGCTTCTGTGAAGCTATCATCTTGATTTGTTTATGTTAAGTCCGCTACGCAGGCAGGACTTGGGACTTGGTCTCTCCAAGAGTTGAGTCGGTCTTGCCATATTGGTGAATGTTGAGATTGTATCTCACAAGATCAGTCTGACTTTGCCATATAGGTGAGGCTAGGACTTGGCGTTTACTGAGCTAGTCCATTAGTTGCTGTGCAGGCGGAGCTTGTCCTCTGCTGAAGTCGGATTGCTTTGCCGCCAAGAATCTGACTTAATATCTTTGCAGCTTTTTCTGTGCTTAACTGCTAACTTGCTCCAATTTGCCTTACAGTGAGCTATGTTTGCCAGTCTGGTAACTTGATGGAAGAAACCATGAAATCGCCTTATGCTTCCCCGGTTGAAGCTTACTTTTAAGCAGGAGGAACAATTCGGGGCAGCGGGAGCATGTCCCAGGGGCTGTTGGCAGCCTCTTATCCGAGATGATTCGTTCTGAGGTGAGGCTGGCCGCCGCCTTTATCGGAGAGGATCCGTTCAAGATAATGGGCGTCGCCTGTGGGATCGCCGGCATCATTGCCGACTTTCAACTTTGGTGGCCTTTGGGGGTGATCCACTTCAGGAAAGCGGATATCGCGCCTGATAGATTACTAATACCACTGCCAATTCCCATTATACGTGATCTATCGTGTTGGCGGCGATAGTTTTTTTATTGCCAGGCTTTAACAAAAATGGCCTAGCAAGATCTGCCATTTTTGTGAAAAAAATGACCGTATCCTTGCGGCACCACTGATTACGGTCTTATGCAGGAGGAAGGCCCTTCCTGTCCCGTTGGTCTGGCCTGGGAGCAGATAAAACCGCTTGTATGCCTTTTATGCAAATGACCTTGTTAGGCAACTTGGTGTGTTATATAAAACACAACTTTGATGTAATATCAAATGTACCCTTTCTATCAATGAAAGTTCATCTCTTGTTCATTTGATTTTTGCTTGCTTTCATTGGGAGTTCGGCCATTGCTGGGCTAAACTGTGTGAGGAGCTAAGGACATAGTCCTTTCTTCGAATGATTTTCGCGAGACTGGCATGTCCCGCGAGCAGCACCTTTTTGGAGGGCTAAGGTAAGCCTCTCGGCAAAGCCCTTGAAGGATTGTGCGAAGTCCGCACTTTTGCACTAGTGCGAAGTTAACTCTTAGTAGAGTTGAACCGGCGCTTCTCGAGAAGGCGCTTCGGGCGCTGTTTCGAATTAATTCGAAACGGCGGCATGGGCCCTTTTTCGAGGCCTCGTTTCAGGCGCTGATTGGCCTATAAAAGCCCGATCGGGCTGAATATGGAAAGGTCTCCTTTTTTTCAGAGAACTTTTCCATCTCTTCCTCTTCTTCTTCCCATTTGTTCAGAGATCTTTGAGGACTCTAGCAGCTCTCAATGGCGCCTAAAAGACGAGCGGGAAAAGAAGTGGCGACTTCTGCGGCGGAGGGTCTTCCTCCTCCGGTCATCGAGCGACCAGTCACGGTAAGGAATTTTCCTGTTTGATTGGAGACCGAGGTCTCTTTCCTTTGGACCCGGTCATTGGCTATTTAGGACGATCGAATGGGATCTATCCTCATTAGGGAGCTCGTTTCCTTGAACTTCCCTATTTTCCTTGCACCAGGGAAGTAAGAACTGAACAGTTCTTCTTTTAGGCTTCCGTAGGAAGCCATTGCTTGGGCAGTCTCCATCCTGTTGAGGAACAGGATATGGGTCTGTTCCTTCAGTCGTGGCCACGAAGGACGACTGTTGACCATGATGTCCTTTTGATGACGTCAGCCCTTAGGGCTATGCTACCTCTTGCTTTAAGCGAAGTTGGCGCTCTGGATATTTTCTGCAAAGATGCAGTCTTATCCATGAAGCGAAGCTTTTTCAAAGCTATCGCTTTGCAGGCCCTGCTTGCTGGGCGAGGCTATGCCTTAGTGAATTTTATGCTTTCGCATCCACTTGATTGGTGAACTAATCATAGCTCATTTCTGTTTTCACAGTACATTACGCCTCCGGCCTCCAGAACAGTCTGTTCGGTCTAACCAGTCGAGCAGGCGGAAACATCAGCTTGTAGTTCTATGGGCAGGCTTCATTGTTCAGCGAGTCGAGCTCCCTTGTACGGGATACGCTCATCCAGGACGGTTGTCCGCAGGCCATGCGGAGCATCTTGACTACGGCTCCGCTTGAAGATATCGACCGTCAGGCTTACAGAAAGCCTGACTTCATGTTCGGGGATGCTGCACCTGATCCCGATCGCCAGCTGCAGGCCGGTGAAGGCCAGTGGATCTTCCAGTTGGACGGCGCGAGAGATTCTATCTCCCGTCCACTAAGCGGCATTTTGCTTTGTCTTCCTTCGCGAGCGTGACTCAGGCTCGGAAGATGGCGTGGGGCGTGAGCCTAAATGCCGAGTCTGTAAGTGTCGGGAGGTTGACATTCCAGTCCGGCTATTCGAGGGCGGGCCATCCTCGTAGCATAATGGGGCTATACCCTGGGAAGGTATCGCGGGACCTTCCAGTAGGAGAGAACCCAGCTGCGGCGCCGACCTTTGGCGCTCAGTTCTGCGAAGTTGACGGGAACTACCCTGCCACCGATTTCAGGACTCCCGGTTGGGTCCACCCTCCTAGGTCGTGGTGGGCGGAGTTGACCAACTATATCCTTACTCATTTTGAGGGGGACTTAGAGAGGTTAAACCTCCATGAGGCCGTCAGGGCGACCTGCTACGGCATTGAGATGAAGGTGGCGTGCTTCTACGCCATCCTTGAGTTGTACTGCCCGGCCTCGGGGACTTTCTTCACCCCGGTTGGTGAGTTGGGCATGGCCCTGCACGAGATGCGGGAGATCTCTGCTTTGCCCTTCGGGTCTCTTCCGTACGAAGAGTACTTTCCCTGTGAGGCGGAGTTGGCTCTCCTGGAGAAGCAAGAGCCTGCTTTGCTTGAGACATATCGGGAATTAATGTGCCACTTGCACATTTGTTCCAGCATCCACACTGGTGGCAAGGGTAGCTCGAAGAGCTTGAAGAGCTGGGGGAACTACTTGTTCCCGGATATGACTAGTGCGCCTGAGGCAGCTCATTGCGGAGTTGCTGAAGAAGACATCTTGGCAAGGATGGATGTGCATGCTGAAAAGGACATCGTCGTGGCAGAAGATGATGGTCCTTTCGGGAAGGGTGATGTTCTTCGGAGCTTTCACCATCAGGCCCGTCGGCCTATGTCTCGCAAGGCGTTGTGGCCGGCTTCTTAACCATCTGGTTAAAGAAGTGTGTCGTGCCTTCTTCTTCGGGTGACATCGTCCACCGGAATGTGCTGCTGCCTGCCGTCCGCTTGGTCCATGGCCACCGTCTGGGTCTTCTCCCGGCCATGGTGTGTTGTATTCAGAGGGGCCTTCGTGTACTGACGGAGGCTTTCTGCAGGCCAATGGCGTCAAGGCGAGGAAAGGGTGCCGTCCTGCCTTGTGACGGACCCAATCCTAGGGTAGGTTTACCATACACCTACTTGATGGCGTGGTTCGCCTTGCACTGCCCCAGTTTGATTGGAGCTGGGGAAGACCCTCCGCAGGGTGTTCAAACGGCGCTTCTCCGTCGCTTTGAAGGCCGTTCGTGGCAGAAAACTTATGTGGCTGAGGCCCGTAAGTTAGTGCGTCGTTATGACGCTTATAGCCTGTTCAGTTGTTTTCCTCGCCTGCGGGGTGCAGGATACAACGAGGAATTCCATGATGTGGAGTCAGGTCGGTCTCCCATGAGTCGGGGTATTTGAGTGGCTGGTCTGTATCCGGCCCTCGCATTTGCTGTACAGGAGTGGGGGGGATACCTGCTACCTGGAGCCCTACGTCCCGAGCCGGTTTGCCCGCCAATTTGGGTATGACCAGTTGTATGTGGGCAACCCCAATCCGGACCTGGCTTCATGGGGAGCCTCATTGATGGGGCTCGTGCTTGGCGATTCTTTACCGCGGATGGCACTGGAGCGTGGCTACGCACGCCGCTGAGGGATCCCGGCCTTTGGACGACCTGTGTTTCTGCCAATGGTATGCAGCTTCGAACTCCACACCTGCTGGGTTTAATTCCAACCGTTCGGGTGTGAAGTTAATTTCTCATCGGATGAGGCAGAAGGCTTCTGATAAGAAGGAGGGCAAACGAGTCTGTGTTCCTGGCATAGAGGAGTTCATCGCTGCAGATGACAGCGAGGCTTCTGATGCGGGGAGCCTCGCTTTGAGGCAGAGACGAGGGCTGATGCCCATGAAGCCGATACTCGTGAAGCCGGTTCTGGCGTAGTGGGGACAGCTCCCCCACAACATGTGGAAGAAGTGGAGGAAGAGGACTCTGATGTCCACTTCAAAAGGAAGCGTGGGAGTGGATCCCGTAGGAAGTCGTCGGCGAAGAGGCCCCGTCGCCAGACTCCTACCATCGTGGTAGAGGGTGAGCTCTCTGCGACGCCTCATCCTGCTGCTCCATTAGGGGTTGAGCCGTCGGTTGCTGAACCGACAACTGGTAAGATTGCATGATGCGCCTTTGATGTGTTCTAAATAACTCACCATCTGCCTTGTTGTTGCAGGAGCTGAGGAGCATGGGGAGCAAAGGGACCAGTATGCTCCTCTATTCGCTTATGGAACTGCAGCTGGTTCCTTTGCTCGCTCGGAGGAGTCTGGAGGTGATGCGGCAGACATTGGCCTCTCGGGCGCTGGGACTTCTAAAGGAAGTCCTATGGCATCCAGCTCTATCGGGTGGTCTGCGGAGGAATCGGCGAGCAGGCCGGCTATCCGCGTTGATTCTGGCAAGAACTTCGCGATGGAACCCCTAGAGACTGATGCGGCTGACGAAGTAACATCAGCCTTCGGTAAAATGACAACCTCTTGATCTCATCTTGTTTACTACATCTGCTTTTTGACCATGGCTTTGTTGCAGGTGTTCGGCCTCAAGATGCGTCGGCTTTGAAGGAGCCGGAGGATTCCCCTGGAAGGTCAGAGGGTGAGTTGAGTGCTTCGTCCACGGCGGATGTTGCCATGTTGGACGTATTGTATGGCGACTTGCCTTCTTATCAGCCCACGTCAGCTGAAAGGCGAGAGGCTGAAGGGCGGCAGTCCCGGAGGTATCCTCACTCCAATCACATCACGAGTGAGTGAAGTGCCGGCAATTTTGCCCAGTGTGGGGCTGAGGGTGATTGTGGACCCTATTTCCCCGACTTTGATTGTCGAGCCTGCTGCTCAGGAGGTGGTTGCCAGTCCTACCTCCGCGATGGCTGGCGTGCTGGTGTCGCTGAGGACTCCGCCGAGGTCACCTTTGGCTTGCCTGCTGCTGTCGATGTTCCCGCTTCTTCTTCTGCGGCGGTGTCGACTGGGATGGTAGATTGCTCCGAGGTTGTCTCAAGGGTGATGAAGCTGAGAATGACTTCATCGGTAATCTGGTCGACAGCTTCTATAACAGTTTGGAGCAGACTATCGGTCTAGTCTTGAAGGGCTCGCCTGTGCCATTCTCGAAGCTGAAGATGGTCCTCTCCCGTGGCATTGAGTGTATCCGGGACTTTGAGGGGTATCACCAGGCTACTGCTCTGGAACTCCTGGTGGATAACCTTGAGAAGGACGTAGAGGAGTGGCGCCGTCTCCATCGTTCCGACCCGGCGTCTTTAGCTGATGAGCGGCTCACACATCTTGTCGCGCAAAGGCGCGAAGCTCGGCTTGCTGCTCAAGAGGCCGCTGAGGCTATCTCCTCTGACTTGAAGTCCTTGGAAGCAAGGCAAGCAGAGGTTGGGAGTGCGATTGACGCTTCCACCAGTGCTCTTCTTAATGCCGAAGATAAGGTAAGATGGCCGAGGAGATGATCAGGAAAGCAAATCTCCTCTTATCCAAGGCTACACGGTGCGTCTTGAAGAGACTGCGCGGCTTGAGCAGCTTAGGGCTCAAAGTGAGGAATTAGCACGGCAGGAGTCGTCACAGAGGGCGACTTTGGCAGAGGTTGAAGCTCGTCTGGCTCAAGCAGTGGATTTCAATGAGGCTGAGCTGAGATCACAGGCGCTGTGGCCCAGGCTGCTGATAAAGGAGGACGAGGCTAGCTTCGCTCGGAGATCGGATCCGATCTTATCATGTACGCCTATAGGCTCCCCCATGTATCCCATCCTTTTGGAATTTAATAAAAATTATTCTTTTGTCGTCTTTGTTTGTTTGGATAATGAGGCATGGCTGTCTGTTGGTTCAGAGGTCGCAATGACATAACGAATGGGACGTCGCCAGTCTCGAGGTCAGCCCTTTGCGGGGCTAAAAGGGGAGATACTTGCCTTTTGTAAATGTCAGCAAGCATCGAGATTGAGACTTAGCTGTCTGCTGTTCAGAGGTCGCAATGACATAACCAATTGAGACGCCGCTAAGCTCAATGGTAGATGAAACTTGGCTATCTGCCAGTTCAGAGGTCGCAATGACATAACTGGTTGAGAAGCCACCAAGCTTCAAAATAGATGATACTTGTCTTTTGTAGATGTCAACAAGTATCGAGACCTGTCTTTTGTAAATGTCAACAGGGCTCAAGATTGAGACTTAGCTGTCTGCTGGTTCAGAGGTCGCAATGACATAACCAATTGAGACGCCACTAAGCTCAATGGTAGATAAGACTTGGCTATCTGCCAGTTCAGAGGTCGCAATGACATAACTGGTTGAGAAGCCACCAAGCTCAACAATGAGTGATACTTGTCTTTTGTAAATATCAACAAGTATCGAGACCTGTCTTTTGTAAATGTCAACAGGGCTCAAGATTGAGACTTAGCTGTCTGCTGGTTCAGAGGTCGCAATGACATAACCAATTGAGACGCCACTAAGCTCAATGGTAGATGAGACTTGGCTATCTGCCAGTTCAGAGGTCGCAATGACATAACTGGTTGAGAAGCCACCAAGCTTCAGAATAGGTGAAGAGGTCTCGTTTTCTCGAGGGAACCACTGTCATAGGTTTAATGTTAACTTAACAGTGGGATATATGGGTCCTACCATTCTATGGATGAGAATTGGTAGGTGATTTTGGAGGTCTCGTTCTCACGAGGAGAAATGAGGGGAGCTGTCATAGTTTAATGTTAACGTAACAGCGGAATATATGTGGTCCTACCATTCTATGGATGAGAATTGGTAAGTGACTTTGGAGAGGGGATCAAATGGGAACAGATCCCTTAGGATTTTTAGCAAACCCTCAGCTGTCAACGGGTTTGATATGCCTTTCCAACTACCGTTTGAGTTGGGCTAGCCATGCTATTCCCTCAGCATGATGAGTTGTCGAGGACTTATGTTGGGCTTAAAAGCCAACATTTTCCTCTGTCCTTAATCGTTAAGGATATTGGATTGTCTGGTTAATATATGCATAACCTTGATTCTCTTCGGGACAGCCAGTACGTGACCAGGTTCCCACTGGTTTACAATTGTATTATCTCGCTTGGAGGAAGAGAAGGCTCTCTTTGTGTGTACTTTGGACACGAAGATCTTGATCAGAGGTGTAGTGTTAACTTGATCATGAGAAGGATCCTTGATTAAGGATAATACTTCTTTAAGAACTTGCCATTGATCGGCATCATGAGTAGGTCGCCCTCTGCAGTCGCGAGGCGGTATGCTCCGTTTGAATAGACTGTTCTATTACAAACGGTCCTTCCCATTTAGGCTGAAATTTGCCTTTGGTCTTGTGCGTCATAATCATCGGTCGTCTGACGGCTAAGACCAGGTCTCCTTTCTGGAAGACTCTCTGTTTGACCTCTTATGAAGGCTTTGAGATTCGAGCTTGATACAGCTCGATGTGCTGCGGAGCTTGTAGTCGCTTCTCGTCAAAGCTCGAGCTCTTGAAGGCGTAGGCGATCGTTGTCCTCTGATGTGATTTTAGTAAATCAGAGCTACTCGCAACGATGGCATCTGTATTTCCAATGGGATAAACTGCTTCGCACCCATATACCAGGGAAAAAGGCGTATTGCCTGTCGTTGTCCAAACTGTGGTCCGGTAAGCCCAGAGACATTCACCCAGCTTTTCGTCCCAATCTCGCTTATTCGAGGAGACGAACTTCTTGAGCAGCTTGATGATCGTCTTGTTAAATGCCTCTGCCAAGCCATTGGCGGCAGGATAGTAGGCGGTGAAGCCACATTCTGAATTCGGTATTTATCGCAGAACCGATAGAACCCTTGGCTTACGAATTGGGGACCATTGTCATGGATGATCCGCCTGGGGACGCCAAATCGATGGATGACATGGTGTTTGATGAAGCTAACCAGATTGGAGGTTTTAACTTCGGCCAACGGTATGGCCTCTGCCCATTTTGAGAAGTAATCGGTTATTGCCAGGATAAACCGGTGACCTCTTGCCGAAGAGGGACTGATTGGCCCTACGACATCGATTCCCCATGCTTCAAATGGCCATGAAGCAACAGTGGGTGGAGCAACTCCGAAGGTTGGTGTATGAAGTCTGCATGGACCTGGCGCGCCTTACACATTCGTGCATTGGGTGGCATCGGCCATCATGGTCGGCCAGTAGTACCCAAGTCTGTGCAGCCTGTCTTTAAGCTTTGGACCCGGCTGTGGGCTCCACAAATGCCGTCATGCGCTTCTTTGAGTACTTGCTGTGCCTCAGACTGAGAAAGGCACCGAAGGAGGACACCGTCATATGAACGACGGTTAGAGCGTCTTCAGAGTAGGATCGTAATAGAAACGGGGGGACCTTCGTCTGATGGACGCCGCTTCTTTAGGATCGTCAGGGAGCAATCCGTGCAGAGCATAGTCAATGAGAGGGAAGCGCCAATCCCTCGGCTCGAGGTCTGCAGAGACATTATGGACCTCTTGGATTTTCAGCATATGCTTAGAGCATACGAGGTGTCGGGTCGCGACTGTGAGGTGATACTCAGTGTCGGCGGTAAGGCTAGCGTCGTCGCTAATGCAGCGAGGGCATCCACCTTGGTATTTGAGATCGGGACACATGCCCCGATGTAGAAGCCTTCAAATAGGTTAGCCAACTCAATGGCCGTATGGTAATAAGGCACCAAGTCCTCATGGCGGACTTCATATTCGCCTTTAACCTGATTGATGATCAGTTTTGAATCGCCATAAGCTTCAAGTAGCGTACCCCCATTCCATGGGCGAGCTGAAGACCAATGAGCAGAGCATTATATTCTACTACATTATGGAGCATGATTTGTCAAGGAGAATGCTCTGGGAAGGGTATAATCCTGTGGGGAGATAAACACGACCCCCACTCCGGCAATAATCTTGCCTTTAGGACCCATTCGCGATGCTCCATCAAAGAACATCTGCCATACTTCCTCTACTGAAGTTGCGTTGGACTCGAAGACTCATCAGGGATGTCTTCGTGGAGTTTTGAATGCTCCGGAACTGGATGAGCAGCCAAGAATTCTGCAAGGGCTGGCCTTTGACGCCTTCTGAGGAATAAAGGTCATGTCGTATTGAGACAGCAGAAGTGCCATTTAGCCAATCTTGAATTTAGTGACCCTGGCTTCGTCATAAGAAGACGTAAAGGATTCACCCTGGAGATGACATGTATGGTTTGGCCAACTAAATAATGCCGTGTCTTCTGAACGGCAAAGACGAGAGCTAAACACTCTTTCTCAACAGGATTGTAGCGAGATTCCCGCTCCTATGAGAGTCCTGCTCAGATAATAAATGGCCTGCCGTGGCCATTGCCGTCTTTTGAGCGAGGAGGCGCGAGGGAGTAGTCCAGAGCTTTTACATAAAGCAAGAATGGCTTCCCTGATGTAGGGGCCACTAAGACTGGAGGCTTTGTGAGGTACCTCTTGATGTCTTCATAAGCTTCTTGACAAGCTTGATCCCATATGAAGGCAGTAACCTTTTTCATGAGAAGGTGAACGGCTGACAACGGCCTGAGAGATTTGCAATGAATCTTCTGATGTAGGCCAACCTGCCTTGCAAGCCTCTCAGCTCTTTGAGGTTCCTTGGCGGATGCATGCTCTGGATGGCTCTGACTTTGTCTGGATCAAGGGAATCCCTTTTGATGTGACAATGAACCCAGGAATTTGCCACTTGACACTCCAAGAAGGATTTTGTCGGGTTCATTTTCAGTTGATGAGCCCGCATTATGTCGAACATCTTTCTGAGATCGCAGAGATGCTCATCCTTGTTGCAGCTTTTGACAGCAATGTCGTCAACATAACATTCCACTGTCTTTCGGAGATGATCGCGAAAGATCGTGCTCATTGCCCGCTGGTAGGTTGCTCCCGGCGTTCTTCAGTCCAAAGGCATTACAGTGTAGCAGTATACCCCAATGGTGTTCGGAAAGAAGTATGCTTCTCGTCATCAGGATACATCTTGATCTGGTTGTACCCTGAGAAGCCGTCCATGAAAGACATCCTCTCGAACCGCATGTGTTGTCAATCATGACATCAGTGATGGGCAGTGGAAATTCATCTTTGGGACAGGCCGCATTGAGATCACGTTAGTCGATGCAGATCGTATTTTCCCATTCTTCTTGAGGACGGGGACTATGTTAGCCACCCAATCTGGATGTTGTTCCTCCCGAATGAAGCCACTTGCAATGAGTTTGTGAACTTCGGCTTCAATAGCTTCCATAATGTTCGGGCGAAACCGACGTTGTTGCTGCTTGACTGGCTTGACGTAGGGCTTGATGTTCAGCCGGTGCATAGCGACCTGTGGATCGAGTCCGGGCATGTCTTCATACCTCCACGCAAAGACGTCTATATACTCTTTTACGAGCATTATCAATTCCTCCTTTTCTATAAGTGATAGGCTTTCACTTATAAAAATGGGTTTGGGATGATCTTGACTTCCCAGATTGATCGCATCACCTTGTCTTCAGTAGGCGGCTCACGCAGTTCGAACCATTTTTCCATTGGAGGCTTAACTGCTGGGCCCATGGTCACCATTGGCAGCTTCCGCAGGTTCCAATTGACTGCTTGAAGTCATATCGCGGCGAGGCCTTTGAACATTTCTCCTATGCTGATATCGGAGTCCCACTCGGAGGATGAAGCCGATGTGATGGAATGGTCCGTCGTCTTTGACCTGAACTGTTACTGATGATGTGGGCGTGACGTAACCCAACCCCCTGCGTGTACTATCATAGTAATTTGCAGGCTTCCCTTTCGGGACAAAATTACGCATTAGACTGCGCCTCCTTTTCCAAAGTTTAGGCCGCCTCCCTGCTTCAAGTTATATCCCATCTTCTTCATAATGTGGCGGGCTGGCGCGCATAATGGAAGAACTGTGGAGCATCTGACTCGAGCTTGAGTCTGCAGTTGTAGGTTTCCGTGGCTGAGCTCTTCCGAAGATTATCGGCGACTGACCTTTTTTGGAAGGAGGGATCACCAGCGTAGCCCCTTCTATGACCTCCATAGATGTATTGGCCGCATTTGGTTATGTACGGGCATGTGCAGAGAGCCATCCATAATGGATTTGATCGACCGCATACTCACAGGATAATCAAAAGAAATATTGTCATTAATTACCCATTCACCTTCTTCCTCAGAAGGAGCATTACATTGGGGTCAATGAGACATGCTGTAATGGTTCGCCAGCCAGAATGGCGGCATGCCCGCCTCGGACTCTGAATCCGCTTCATTGCCACTTTCACTGTCATCTGGCAATGGCTCCTCATGCGTTCCACCGGCCTCTGATACAGGAGAGCGTCGGTAAAGTAATTTCTACGCCTTTAAAGGGTTGCCTTTCGGCAAAGACAGTTCGTACTGTCGTATCATCCTCCACATATTTGAAGCACTGGTGGAGGGTAGAAGGGACGATCCAGTTGGCATGGATTCATGGCCTTCCTAGCAGCAGGTTATATGACGTGTCAGCGTCAATGACATAAAAGTCACCTCTGACTTGAGGCTTCCGATTCTGCAACGGAGCCGAATCTTCCAAGTGGATGGCTGCTCCCGGCGTTAAACCATATATTGTAGTAGTGTTGCGAACAAACTGTACAGTGGTATGCCGAGGAAATAGAGAAGCCGTTTGGGGATGATGCTGAGTGCCGACCCCGGATCGACTTGTACCCTTCAATGCATGTTGAACCGATATATCCGGTGTAGTACAGAGGTCGATCATGCTTGTTATCTTTGAGAAGCATATCTTCCGCCGGAAGGTAATAGCAGGCACCTTCGATTGTATATGATGGCATTCTGGGCAAGAAGACTGGGCGTCGTGATTAGAGGACCTCTGGTATGCATGTCAGAAGAGTCTTGGAGTGGCCAAAGCATCTCTGAGCGCTTCTCGTGTCTCTTTGGAGAGACGCAGGAGCTCGTGTATTGTGATACGAGCTGGGATATTGGCCAAGTGGGCCAGTATATCGAAGCGAAAGGGTGTATCAAGCCCTTGGCCTGACGGTTTCTTCAAACACATGGTCGAACCGTACCTCTCTAGGCTTTTCTCTCCTTTGTCGGGACTGGAGTGGATTCAGGCGTTGGTGCTGACGTCGTTTGCTGTTGTGTCTCGTCAACAAGCTTCTCATACTGTCTCAGGTACGACTTCCCAGACCGGGTGCCCGTTGTTGAGGCGCATCTGCCTGCGCTGTACAGGCATGCTTCTCTTCTTCTGAATCGCTGAGGGAAGCCGAAGTAAGATTACCATCATCTGGCAGGACAGAGATGACATTGCAGGACTTGCCCTTTTTGCCGGAGTCCTTCGACGTCCGCTGTACGTCTGGACGAGGTCAGGGTGTATCCACATAACTTCCCCTGTCTCCAATGTCAAGGGAACGAGACCCTTGTCATTTTAGCTATGGCTGAAGAATGCTTGACTTCCAACCGCGGTGTGGGGGCTGGATAGGTCCGTCGGGAACCATGACCTTTTGGGCTGTGCCGAATTCAAGGGTCACCATATTGGCAGTGACTTTCTCTGCTCCGTCTTCAGTGTGAGGACG
>JAVJIF010032264.1:0-206763 GCA_038442645.1 Agave tequilana | reverse complement strand
CCCGCCAATTTGGGTATGACCAGTTGTATGTGGGCAACCCCAATCCGGACCTGGCTTTCATGGGGAGCCTCATTGATGGGGCTCGTGCTTGGCGGTTCTTTACCGCGGATGGGCACTGGAGCGTGGCTACGCACGCCGCTGAGGATCCCGGCTTTGGACGACCCTGGTTTCTGCCAATGGTATGCAGCTTCGAACTCCACACCTGCTGGGTTTAATCCCAATCGTTCGGTGTGAAGTTAATTTCTCATCGGATGAGGCAGAAGGCTTCTGATAAGAAGGAGGGCAAACGAGTCCGTGTTCCTGGCATAGAGGAGTTCATCGCTGCAGATGACAGCGAGGCTTCTGATGCGGGAGCCCTCGCTTTGAGGCAGAGACGAGGGCTGATGCCCATGAAGCCGATACTCGTGAAGCGGTTCTGGTGTAGTGGGGACAGCTCCCCCACAACATGTGGAAGAAGTGGAGGAAGAGGACTCTGATGTCCACTTCAAAAGGAAGCATGGGAGTGGATCCCGTAGGAAGTCGTCGGCGAAGAGGCCCTGTCGCCAGACTCCTACCATCGTGTAGAGGGTGAGCCTCTGCGGCGCCTCATCCTGCTGCTCCATTAGGGGTTTGAGCCGTCGGTTGCTGATCCGACAACTGGTAAGATTGCATGATGCGCCTTTGATGTGTGTTCTAAATAACTCACCATCTGCCTTGTTGTTGCAGGAGCTGAGGAGCATGGGGAGCAAGGGGACCAGTATGCTCCTCTATTCGCTATGGAACTGCAGCTGGTTCCTTTGCTCGCTCGAGGAGTCTGGAGGTGATGCGGCCGACATTGGCCTCTCGGGCGCTGGGACTTCTAAAGGAAGTCCTATGGCATCCAACTCTATCGGGTGGTCTGCGGAGGAATCGGCGAGCAGGCGGCTATCCGCGTTGATTCTGGCAAGAACTTCGCGATGGAACCCCTAGAGACTGATGCGGCTGACGAAGTAACATCAGCCTTCGGTAAAATGACAACCTCTTGATCTCCTCTTGTTTACTACATCTGCTTTTTGACCATGGCTTTGTTGCAGTGTTGTTCGGCCTCAAGATGCGTCGGCTTTGAAGGAGCCGGAGGATTCCCCTGGAAGGTCAGAGGGTGAGTTGAGTGCTTCGTCCACGGCGGATGTTGCCATGTTGGACGTGTTGTATGGCGACTTGCCTTCTTATCAGCCTACGTCAGCTGAAAGGCGGAGGCTGAAGGGGCGGCAGTCCCGGAGGTATCCTCACTCCCAATCACATCACCGAGTGAGGTGCCGGCAATTTTGCCCAGTGCGGGGCTGAGGGTGATTGTGGACCCTATTTCCCCGACTTTGATTGTCGAGCCTGCTGCTCATGAGGTGGTTGCCAGTCCTACCTCCGCGGTGGCTGGCGTGCTGGTGTCGCTGAGGACTCCGCCGAGGTCACCTTTGGCTTGCCCTGCTGTGCTGTCGATGTTCCCGCTTCTTCTTCTGCGGCGCCGGTGTCGACTGGGATTGTAGATTGCTCCGAGGTTGTCTCAAGGGTTGATGAAGCTGAGAATGACTTCATCGGTAATCTGGTCGACAGCTTCTATAACAGTTTGGAGCAGACTATCGGTCTAGTCTTGAAGGGCTCGCCTGTGCCATTCTCGAAGCTGAAGATGGTCCTCTCCCGTGGCATTGAGTGTATCCGAGACTTTGAGGGGTATCACCAGGCTACTGCTCTGGAACTCCTGGTGGTAACCTTGAGAAGGACGTAGAGGAGTGGCCCGTCTCCATCATTCCGACCCGGTGTCTTTAGCTGATGAGCGGCTCACACATCTTGTCGCGCAAAGGCGCGAGCTCGGCTTGCTGCTCAAGAGGC
This sequence comes from Agave tequilana, assembly GCA_038442645.1. Classification (NCBI taxonomy): domain Eukaryota; kingdom Viridiplantae; phylum Streptophyta; class Magnoliopsida; order Asparagales; family Asparagaceae; genus Agave; species Agave tequilana. Next base: position 204,921 of record JAVJIF010032264.1, on the reverse strand, counting down.
CGCTGAGGCTATCTCCTCTGACTTGAAGTCCTTAGAAGCAAGGCAAGCAGAGGTTGGGAGTGCGATTGACGCTTCCACCAGTGCTCTTCTTGATGCCGAAGATAAGGTTAAGATGGCCGAGGAGATGATCAGGAAAGCAAATCTCCTCTTATCCAAGGCTACACCGGTGCGTCTTGAAGAGACTGCGCGGCTTGAGCAGCTTAGGGCTCAAAGTGAGGAATTAGCACGGCAGGAGTCGTCACAGAGGGCGACTTTGGCGGAGGTTGAAGCTCGTCTGGCTCAAGCAGTGGATTTCAATGAGGCTGAGCTGAGATCACAGGCGCTGGCCCAGGCTGCTGATAATAGGAGGACGAGGCTAGCTTCGCTCGGAGATCGGATCCGATCTTATCATGTACGCCTATAGCTCCTCCATGTATCCCATCCTTTTGGAATTTAATAAAAATCTTTCTTTTTGCGTCTTTGTTTGTTTGGATAATGAGGCATGGCTGTCTGTTGGTTCAGAGGTCGCAATGACATAACCGAATGGGACGTCGCCAGTCTCGAGGTCAGCCCTTTGCGGGGCTAAAAGGGGAGATACTTGCCTTTTGTAAATGTCAGCAAGCATCGAGATTGAGACTTAGCTGTCTGCTGGTTCAGAGGTCGCAATGACATAACCAATTGAGACGCCGCTAAGCTCAATGGTAGATGAAACTTGGCTATCTGCCAGTTCAGAGGTCGCAATGACATAACTGGTTGAGAAGCCACCAAGCTTCAAAATAGATGATACTTGTCTTTTGTAGATGTCAACAAGTATCGAGACCTGTCTTTTGTAAATGTCAACAGGGCTCAAGATTGAGACTTAGCTGTCTGCTGGTTCAGAGGTCGCAATGACATAACCAATTGAGACGCCACTAAGCTCAATGGTAGATGAGACTTGGCTATCTGCCAGTTCAGAGGTCACAATGACATAACTGGTTGAGAAGCCACCAAGCTCAACAATGAGTGATACTTGTCTTTTGTAAATGTCAACAAGTATCGAGGACCTGTCTTTTGTAAATGTCAACAGGGCTCAAGATTGAGACTTAGCTGTCTGCTGGTTCAGAGGTCGCAATGACATAACCAATTGAGACCCACTAAGCTCAATGATAGATGAGGCTTGATTATCTGCCAGTTCAGAGGTCGCAATGACATAACTGGTTGAGAAGCCACCAAGCTTCAGAATAGGTGAAGAGGTCTCGTTTTCACGAGGGAACCACTGTCATAGGTTTAATGTTAACATAACAGTGGGATATATGTGGTCCTACCATTCTATGGATGAGAATTGGTAGGTGATTTTGGAGGTCTCGTTCTCACGAGGAGAAATGAGGGGACTGCTGTCATAGGTTTAATGTTAACGTAACAGCGGAATATATGTGGTCCTACCATTCTATGGATGAGAATTGGTAAGTGACTTTGGAGAGGGGATCAAATGGGAGCAGGTCCCTTAGGATTTTTAGCAAACCCCAGCTATTAACGGGTTTGGTATGCCTTTACCAACTACCGTTTGAGTTGGGCTAGCCATGCTATTCCCCTCAGCATGATGAGTTGTCGAGGACTCATGTTGGGTTTAGAGGCCAACATTTCCCTCTATCCTTAATCGTTAAGGATGTTGGATTATCAGGTTGATGTCTGCACAACCTCGATTGTCTTTAGGATAACTGGTGCACGGCCAGGTCCCAGTTGATTCATGGCTGTATGACCTCACTTGGAGGAAGAGAAAGGCTCTCTTTGTGCGTGCTTCGGACACGAAGATCTTGATCAGAGGTGTAGTGTTAACTTGATCATGAGAAGGATCCTTGATTAAGGATAATACTTCTTTAAGAACTTGCCATTGATCGGCATCATGAGTAGGTCGCCCTCTGCAGTCGCGAGGCGGTATGCTCCGTTTGAATAGACTGTTTCTATTACAAACGGTCCTTCCCATTTAGGCTGAAATTTGCCTTTTGGTCTTGTGCGTCATAATCATCGTCGTCTGACGGCTAAGACCAGGTCTCCTTTCTGGAAGACTCTCTGTTTGACCTCTTCATTGAAGGCTTTTGAGATTCGAGCTTGATACAGCTCGATGTGCTGCTGAGCTTGTAGTCGCTTCTCGTCCAAAGCTTCGAGCTCTTGAAGGCGTAGGCGATCGTTGTCCTCTGATGTGATTTTAGTAATCAGAGCTATGCGCAACGATGGCATCTGGATTTCCAATGGGATAACTGCTTCGCACCCATATACCAGGGAAAAAGGCGTATTGCCTGTCGGTGTCCGAACTGTGATCCGGTAAGCCCAGAGACATTCACCCAGCTTTTCGTCCCAATCGCTTATTCGAGGAGACGAACTTCTTGAGCAGCTTGATGATCGTCTTGTTAAATGCCTCTGCCAAGCCATTGGCGGCAGGATAGTAGGCGGTTGAAGCCACATTCTGAATTCGGTATTTATCGCAGAACCGATAGAACCTTGGCTTACGAATTGGGGACCATTGTCATGGATGATCCGCCGGGACGCCAAATCGATGGATGACATGGTGTTGATGAAGCTAACCAGATTGGAGGTTTTAACTTCGGCCAACGGTATGGCCTCTGCCCATTTGAGAAGTAATCGGTTATTGCCAGGATAAACCGGTGACCTCTTGCCGAAGAGGGACTGATTGGCCCTACGACATCGATTCCCCATGCTTCAAATGGCCATGAAGCAACAGTGGGGTGGAGCAACTCCGAAGGTTGGTGTATGAAGTCTGCATGGACCTGGCACGCCTTACACCTTCGTGCATATTGGGTGGCATCGGCCATCATGGTCGGCCAGTAGTACCCAAGTCTGTGCAGCCTATCTTTAAGCTTTGGACCCGGCTGGTGGGATCCACAAATGCCGTCATGCGCTTCTTTGAGTACTTGCTGTGCCTCAGACTGAGAAAGGCACCGAAGGAGGACACCGTCATATGAACGACGGTAGTAGAGCGTCTTCAGAGTAGGATCGTAATAGAAACGGGGGGACCTTCGTCTGATGGACGCCGCTTCTTTAGGATCGTCAGGGAGCAATCCGTGCAGAGCATAGTCAATGAGAGGGAAGCGCCAATCCCTCGGCTCGAGGTCTGCAGAGACATTATGGACCTCTTGGATTTTCAGCATATGCTTAGAGCATACGAGGTGTCGGGTCGCGACTGTGAGGTGATACTCGGTGTCGGCCGGTAAGGCTAGCGTCGTCGCTAATGCAGCGAGGGCATCCGCCTTGGTATTTTGAGATCGGGAAACATGCCCGATGAAGAAGCCTTCAAATAGGTTAGCCAACTCAATGGCCGTATGGTAATAAGGCACCAAGTCCTCATGGCGGACTTCATATTCGCCTTTAACCTGATTGATGATCAGTTTTGAATCGCCATAAGCTTCAAGGTAGCGTACTCCCATTCCATGGGCGAGCTGAAGACCAATGAGCAGAGCATTATATTCTGCTACATTATTGGAGCATGATTCTGTCAAGGAGAATGCTCTGGGAAGGGTATAATCCTGTGGGGAGATAAACACGACCCCCACTCCGGCAATAATCTTGCCTTTAGGACCCATTCGCGATGCTCCATCAAAGAACATCTGCCATACTTCCTCTACTGAAGTTGCGTTGGACTCGAAGACTTCATCAGGATGTCTTCGTGGAGTTTTGAATGCTCCGGAACTGGATGAGCAGCCAAGAATTCTGCAAGGGCTTGGCCTTTGACCGCCTTCTGAGGAATAAAGGTCATGTCGTATTGAGACAGCAGAAGTGCCCATTTAGCCAATCTTGAATTTAGTGACCCTGGCTTCGTCATAAGAAGACGTAAAGGATTCACCCTGGAGATGACATGTATGGTCTGGCCAACCAAATAATGCCGTGTCTTCTGAACGGCAAAGACGAGAGCTAAAAACTCTTTCTCAACAGGATTGTAGCGAGATTCCGCTCTTATGAGAGTCCTGCTCAGATAATAAATGGCCTGCTCGTGGCCATTGCCGTCTTTTTGAGCGAGGAGGGCGCCGAGGGAGTAGTCCAGAGCTTTTACATAAAGCAAGAATGGCTTCCCTGATGTAGGGCCACTAAGACTGGAGGCTTTGTGAGGTACCTCTTGATGTCTTCATAAGCTTCTTGACAAGCTTGATCCCATATGAAGCAGTACCCTTTTTCATGAGACGGGTGAACGGCTGACAACGCGCCTGAGAGATTTGCAATGAATCTTCTGATGTAGGCCAACCTGCCTTGCAAGCCTCTCAGCTCTTTGAGGTTCCTTGGCGGATGCATACTCTGGATGGCTTTGACTTTGTCCGGGTCAAGGTGGATCCCCTTTGACGTGACAATGAATCCGAGGAACTTGCCACTAGACACTCCCAAAAAGGATTTTGTTGGGTTCATTTTCAGCTGATGAGCCCGCATTATGTCGAACATCGTTCTTAGGTCGCGAAGATGTTCGTCTTTGTTGCGACTTTTGACAGCAATGTCGTCAACATAGCACTCTACTATCTTCCGGAGGTGATCGCGGAAGATCGTGCTCATTGCGCGCTGGTAGGTTGCTCCGGCGTTCTTCAGTCCGAAGGGCATTACAGTGTAGCAGTATACCCCCAATGGTGTTCGGAAAGAAGTATGCTTCTCGTCATCAGGATACATCTTGATCTGGTTGTACCCTGAGAAGCCGTCCATGAAAGACATCCTCTCGAACCCGCATGTGTTGTCAATCATGACATCAGTGATGGGCAGTGGAAATTCATCTTTGGGACAGGCCGCATTGAGATCACGGTAGTCGATGCAGATCCGTATTTTCCCATTCTTCTTGAGGACGAGGACTATGTTAGCCACCCAATCTGGATGTTGTTCCTCCCGAATGAAGCCACTTGCAATGAGTTTGTGAACTTCGGCTTCAATAGCTTCCATAATGTTCGGGCGAAACCGACGTTGTTGCTGCTTGACTGGCTTGACGTCGGGCTTGATGTTCAGCCGGTGCATAGCGACCTGTGGATCGAGTCCGGGCATGTCTTCATAGCTCCACGCGAAGACGTCTATATACTCTTTTACGAGCATTATCAATTCCTCCTTTTCTATAAGTGATAGGCTTTCACTTATAAAAATGGGTTTGGGATGATCTTGACTCCCAGATTGATCTGCATCACCTTGTCTTCAGTAGGCGGCTCACGCAGTTCGAACCGTTTTTCCCATTGGAGGCTAACTGCTGGGCCCATGGTTCACCATTGGCAGCTTCCGCAGGTTCCAATTGACTGCTTGAAGTCATATTGGCGGCGAGGCCTTTGAACATTTCTCCTATGCTGACATCAGAGTCCCACTCGGAGGATGAAGCCGACTGTGATGGAATTGGTCCGTCGTCTTTGACCTGAACTGTTACTGATGATGGGTGTGACGTAACCCAACCCCCTGCGTGTACTATCATAGTAATTTGCAGGCTTCCCTTTCGGGACAAAATTACGCATTAGACTGCGCCTCCCTTTTCCAAAGTTTAGGCCGCCTCCCTGCTTCAAGTTATATCCCATCTTCTTCATAATGTGGCGGGCTGGCCGCGCATAATGGAAGAACTGTGGAGCATCTGACTCTGAGCTTGAGTCTGCAGTTGTAGGTTTCCGTGGCTGAGCTCTACCGAAGATTATCGGCGACTGACCTTGTTTGGAAGGAGGGATCACCAGCGTAGCCCCTTCTATGACCTCCATAGATGTATTGGCCGCAGTTGGCTTATGTACGGGCATGTGCAGAGAGCCATCCATAATGGATTTGATCGACCGCATACTCACAGGATAATCAAAAGAAATATTGTCATTAATTACCCATTCACCTTCTTCCTCAGAAGGAGCATTACATTTGGGGTCAATGAGACATGCTGTAATTGGTTCGCCAGCCAGAATGGCCGGCATGCCCGCCTCGGACTCTGAATCCGCTTCATTGCCACTTTCACTGTCATCTGGCAATGGCTCCTCATGCGTTCCACCGGCCTCTTGATACAGGAGAGCGTCGGTAAAGTAATTTTCTACGCCTTTAAAGGGTTGCCTTTCGGCAAAGACAGTTCGTACTGTCGTATCATCCTCCACATATTTGAAGCACTGGTGGAGGGTAGAAGGGACGATCCAGTTGGCATGGATCCATGGCCGTCCTAGCAGCAGGTTATATGACGTGTCAGCGTCAATGACATAACACGTCACCTCTGACTTGAGGCTTCCGATTCTGCAACGGAGCCGAATCTTTCCAAGTGGATGGCTGCTCCGGCGTTAAAACATATATTGTAGTAGTGGTTGCGGACAACCTGTACAGTGGTATGCCGAGGAAATAGAGAAGCCGTTTGGGGATGATGCTGAGTGCCGACCCCGGATCGACTTGTACCCTTTCAATGCATGTTGAACCAATATATCCGGTGTAGTACAGAGGTCGATCATGCTTGTTATCTTTGAGAAGCATATCTTCCGCTGTGAAGGTAATAGCAGGCACCTTCGATTGTATATGATGGCATTCTGGGCAAGAAGACTGGGCGTCGTGATTAGAGACCCCTGGTATGCATGTCAGAAGAGTCTCTGAGTTGGCCAAAGCATCTCTGAGCGCTTTTCGTGTCTCTTTGGAGAGACGCAGGAGCTCGTGTATTGTGATACGAGCTGGGATATTGGCCAAGTGGGCCAGTATATCGAAGCGAAAGGGTGTATCAAGCCCTTGGCCTGACGGTTTCTTCAACACATGGTCGAACCGTACCTCTTTAGGCTTTTCTCTCCCTTTGGTCGGGACTGGAGTGGATGCAGGCGTTGGTGCTGACGTCGTTTGCTGTTGTGTCTCGTCAACAAGCTTCTCATACTGTCTCAGGTACGACTTCCCAGACCGGGTGCCCGTCTGTTGAGGCGCATCTGCCTGCGCTGTACAGGCATGCTTCTCTTCTTCTGAATCGCTGAGGGAAGCCGAAGTAAGATTACTATCATCTGGCAGGACAGAGATGACATTGCAGGACTTGCCCTTTTTGCCGGAGTCCTTCGACGTCTGCTGTACGTCTTGGACGAGGTCAGGGTGTATCCACATAACTTCCCCTGTCTCCAATGTCAAGGGAACAAGACCCTTGTCATTTTTAGCTATGGCTGAAGAATGCTTGACTTCCAACCGCGGTGTGGGGGTTGGATAGGTCCCGTCGGGAACCATGACCTTTTGGGCTGTGCCGAATTCAAGGGTCACCATATTGGCAGTGACTTTTTCTGCTCCGTCTTCAGTGTGAGGACGCCGGCATCAATCAGGGCTTGTATCCGGTCTTTAAGGACATAGCACTTGTCAGTAGGATGGTGAATCATCCTATGATAGAGGCAGTATTTAGGGTCGTTTGTGCGCCCTATCTCATCAAGACATCGAGCATCCGGCAGCTTCAGCTTGTTCCCTTTGTGGAGCAGATGGAATATTGTAACCACCTGATCATCTTTGAAGGAGTATTGTTTTGGAGGGAACTTGGGCTCCTGATTGTTGAAACCGCTCTTCTTAGCCTTCGACTGCACGTCTCCGGATAACTCTACGGACATAATCTCTTTCCCCTTAGCTTGGGAAGACTGAGGCGGGTCGCCGCGTCCTTTGCTGTTCGTACCCCATTTGCCTCTGGGGGCGGATGGCTCGAACTTTTTAGCCGACTTCTCAGCTATCTCAGCTTGTTCGACTAATTCCTTCCAAGTGTGGGCTTTGACAGCCCCCATGCGAACTTCTACTTGATCCAAGAAGTTGTGCCTGCATGTCTGTAAGAGCATGGGTAACGGCATCCCTGCTGGACACATCAAGGATAAGTTTCTGAACCGCTCAATGTAGTCGCGAACGGGTTCGCCCTTCTTCTGTACGGTAGAGAGGAGCTTGTCCATGGTCACTTCAGTGTCGTCCTCATAGAAGCGAGAGAGGAACCGAGTTTCCAGGTCGAGCCAAGAATTGATAGAGCCTGGAGGGAGGCTTCGGAACCAGTCGAATGCCACGCCCTTTAGAGTGCCAATAAACAGCCTAGCCATGATGGCGTCGTTGCTTATGACATTACCAGTCTGAGACCGAAAATAGTAGATGTGTTGATTGGGCGAGCTCTTACCATCATACGTATGCAACGTTGGTGGTTTGAACTTTGGCGGATATGGCACCGAATCCCATTCCAGTGGGTAAGGACGGACTACCCCCACTTTCTTCAATTCATCCTTCTGAGCCAGGGATGAAATTTGAACTTGAAGGCCTTTAAGGACTTCGGCATCCAGGGAAGAGCCTCCCTTAGATCTCTCCGTCTTGGGCGGATCATTGCTGAGATGTCCCTCCTCGTCATGATTACTCCCGATATCATCATTCCGGTTGCTGAGGAGCTGAGCGAGCATCTGTTGAATATTGTCCAGGGTCTCTTGCTGAGTTCTAGAGGTCTGCTCCTGAGCTTCCAAACGCCGACGAAGGTCGTCATTGGCGTCATCGGTCATATTGACTGATGCTTTGTCCGTCCGTATAGAACTGACTGTTGCTGAAGAGGCATACCCGCTGTCTTCATCTTCTCCATCAGATGATTGGGGTGATCGCCTGGGTGATGGAGGGATCAGGGCCGTCGAGAAAGAAGGTTGCTCGTAATTTAGGGTATTGCCACCCTGGATCTGGTGTTTCGGAAAACACCTTCTTCTTGTACCGAGACCTCGCCTAGGCCTGGATTATAATCTGGATCTGGAGAACTGTAAGGGGGACCATCAGATGTCTGACTCCCCTTGCGTTGCTCTCGGCCTCTTCCGATCATATTGACGGAGGCGGAGATTGGATCTGGTGGGGCGCCCCTTCCGCGATGCCTCGTAGGAGCATGTGCGGACAACCGATCAAACACCGATTGCCGGTGCGGAGATACAGCCATGGTTGGATGTAGCCGGCAGCGGGTTGAATGGATTGTCACAAGTCGGCATCCTCTTTGACAACAGGGGAAAGTAGTTCGGAGGGGATCCGGCTTCCGCTTGCTTACCAGGAGTTCTCGTAGGTCAGGCCCAACAGAGCCTAGATAACTTCGCAGAGAAGCTTTTTCGAAGTGTACATGGGACGATACTCCGTTCTTCTTATCCCTGCAAAAGGGATTAGCACTGAATAGTGCTTCAGATCTAGATTCGCCAGCAGGTGCGAACTTAGTGCTTGATGAACTAGAGAGCGGAGCACGCCGAGGTGCTTTATCCGCTATTCCGCCGCGAAGGGGATTAGCCTTAGATGACTCTTTGGCCTTAGCCTCGCGGCCATGGATCCAATGAGTATGCTTTGGTATGGTGGCCTTGCTTGTGAAAGCGAGGCTGTCAGAAGGCTTTGCTGCCTTTGATTTGAGCGACGGTATGATCGCCGTCGGGACTTCATGATTGGCAGCATCGTTAGGGTAGATAGGCATCTTACCCTTTTCTTCGCGGGAGAGGCGCAGTTTCGGCGTAACTTCACCGGAAATCTCGGTTGGAGACTTTTGCTTGGGCTTCCATATCCGCCTTGACGGAAGATGCTTAGGTTCACGAGGAACCTGAATAGCCACACGCGGGGCTGTGGGGTGTTGGCAGAATTCTGCCTCTGGTTTCTGATTTGAAACTTTGGTCGTGAAGACCTTCCTGTGCTTCCGTGCTCGAAGCGTCAGGTCACCCCAGAGAGGACTTCTTCAAATCTTCCTTGGTCGATCTGCATGACCAAGTTCTCGAGAGTGCAGGGCTCGGTCTGCGGGCATGCTTCCTTGTTGCGCCAGAGCACCGCAGCAGGTTTGTAGGGAACCTTTTCAGTCTCCGCAGAGACTTTCCTTGAAGATTTAGTCAGAGAAGCTCTGGCTGCACCGACTTTGTTGAATTCAGAGATAGACCCGAAGGTCTGATCGTCACATTGCGACACTTGATTCTCAGCAGAGGAGAATATAGTCCCCAGCGGAGTCGCCATCTTGTTTTCCATTATATTTGCAAATGGGGAAAACTTACAAAAAAGAGTTTGAGAAGCTAAATTACAAGTATTCTTAAAAAGATTACAAGTAGATCTCCTCAGAGATTCTGGGGAAATGTGCCGATAGGAGTCTGGTCAGCGCGCGACCACTTTGTCCCTTTGACGATGCGAGCGATGAGATTCCCTTCTCGCCTGGTTCCGGGAATCAGAGAATAGAGGATTGGTAGAACCCTCTTGCTACTTCTCAAAACCGCCTTCTGTGAGGAATTCCTTCTCGCCTGGTTCCGGAGATTCCTTGAGGAAAAGAGGTTGCTAGGGTATCACCACCCTGAAAAGAGAAGTATTTCTCTTGAAAGGTCTCTGAATTAGAGAACGCACGGTGCGTTATGAAGAAGTCCGATTCTCCTGATCAGCAGAGGATTGATTTGGGAGTAGAAGCCCACTTTGATTGATCGCCGATCTCTGGAAGCCTTCTCCCCTTGTGCCCCTGGCGGGCTATTTATAGGGAGAGCAAGGGTATAATCGTCCCCTTGAAGATATGGAAATAGATTGAACCGAATCTGTTTGAATCTGGAAAGTAGCCCTGCTGCGAGGCTAGGATAGCTTCTGCGGAGCTAGAAAATAGCGGTTGATCTTTCTGATTTGTTTTGATCCTTTCCATATCGTTGGAGGATTTTCTCTGATCCTCTTACTCGTTTCAAGAGAGTCAAGAGATTGCGGCAATCACTTGCCATATTTGAATCCTAATTGGATTTGATCAGATTGGATCCGATCTCATCAGGAGATTTGATTGGTCAAAGGTTGACCATAGCAGACCAATAGCGGAGCTGCCCGCTTTGAAGCTCATAGCGGAGCTAGAGGCAACTCTTGGCGAGGTCCGAAAAGAGGCTTTTCGGCGAAGCTATCAGTTAGCTTTCTGGCGATGCTCTGGATGATGCTAGCCTCTCAAACGAGGTTATCTCCTTGGGCTAATGTAATGCTAAATGCTAGCATTTTAGACCTGCTGAGGTCTGTTTAGAAACAATCCGGGTTCACTGTTCTGCTTGCTGGATCAGTGGAGTCCGAACCGCTTCCTTGTCCCTTGGAGGTGGGTGGAAACTGGTCTTCAGCTTGTCTGTCCCTTGTCTTTTGTAAATGTCAACAAGTTTAGACATCGTTCGGACCAATGAGAATCTTGTCTTTTTAAGTGTCAACATTAGGCTTTACGAAAAATCCTCGATACTCATCATGCTAAGTGGAATAGCATGGCTAGCCTAACTCAAATGGTAGTTGTTAAAGGCACACCAAATTTGTTGATAGCTAAGGGTTTGCTAAAAATCCTAAGGGACCTAATCCCGCCTTCCCTTCCAAAATCTCTTACCAATTTTCGTCCATGAAATGGTAAAACCATAAAAAGCTGTAATTATTTTCCCAATGAAATAATCACATATCAAACTTGTCATGTTAATGTTATACCTCTGGCAGCAAAAGCACATATCCCCAGTAAGATAGAACTCAACTTGTCAATTCTCTTCAATAGAATGACGAGTCCACTGAAATTGCTCAAATCGTAAAATTTCCCAGCCAAGTTAAACGCTATACCTCAGATCAAAATTGCTCATATCGCAATACGAATCCCTGTTAGGTTAATATTACACCTATGATAGTGATTCTCTTGATTTTAAGACGTTCGATACCAAGTTAAATATCACACCTCTAGCATCTATTTTATTGTTACGTCAAATACCACACCTATAATAATGATATTTCTCAAGCTTTCTTATGGAAATCGAGACGTTCAATGCTTAGTTAATATCATAACTCTAGCATACATCCTTATCAAGTTAATATCACACCTCTGACAATTCAATTTGCTCAAACTGTAAATTCAAACCCGTCATTTTAACATTACACTTTTGACGGTAAAATTTTCATAAATCCCCAGTGGATCTAACTCTATTTGTTATTCTCATCAATAGAATAACACGTCTACAAAATTCGTTCAAATCACGGATTCAACCCCCTGTCAAGTTAACATCACACCTCTGACAGTAACCCTCTCAAATTTCCTAATGGGATTATTTAACTTTTGATTGCTATGTTAATCGTCACCTCTAGCCACCTCTAGCAATCAAATCTAATCACTTTAGTTTGTCTGATTTTTCAAACACAAAAAAGAAAACAAAGAAAGACAAAGCATGATAATCGCCTCTTCATCAGTAAGAGACGCATCTTCTCATTCCAACACAGAAGTTTGTCCCTGCTTTTGCAATCAGTTCTACAGTTCACTGGTAAAGGCAATTGACGACTCTACAGGTTCAAACAGTACACCGACAAGCAAATCAGAGCTCAGATAAGTTCTAAACTGTGTATCTAGATACTCACAATGATCTTCTCTGGAGGCTTTAAACAGTTCAACAGTACACTCACGAAGACAGAATCAAGACAAGATCAAGCTCAGGACATCTCAAAAGATTGCCTGTCCAATTATAGGAACCCAAATTAATGTAAAGTCCAAAATATTCTGAAATTCATCCCAGTCAACCGCGAAGTTTCGAAAACTTTGGAGGGGGTTCTATGGATTGTCTAAAAATCAGTAAAGATAAGTCCTTAGATACAAACTTCACTCCAATGCGAATGTCGCATTTCAATACAAATGCGGACCTCAGCCTGTCCAGCATATCAACTCAACGCGAAGGTCGCATTTCAATACAAACACGGACCTCAGCCTGTCTAGCATCTCAACACAAACGCGAAGGTCAACCAAGTCCACGTTCCAACTCAAACGCGGATCACAACCAAGCTCGCGTCCCAACTCAAATGTGGAACTCAACCAAGCTCGTGTTCCAGTTCAAACACAAAGCTCAGCCAAGCTCGCGTTCTTGTTCAAACACAGAGCTCAACCAAACTCGCATTCCAATTCAAACACGGAGCTCAGCCTAGCTCACGTTCCAGTTCAAATGCGAAGCTCAGCCAAACTCGCATCTCAACATAAATGCGGAGCTCAGCCACTCCCGCGTCTCAATTCAAACGCGAGCCTGCGAGCTCCGCGTTTCAACAATAGATTAGAACCTACGAGAGTCACGTTTCAGTTGTAACTGCCCCATTACTGGGTCAATTAATAACCACGTAATGTAGAAAGTTAATCCTCATTATGGAGAAATTCTAGGGGACAATTTAACCCCTGAATCCCCTTATAAATAGCCATGAGAGCTATTGGTGAAAAGGGGTGGTTTGTTTTTTTAAAAAAAGAACAAAACAGCTATAAAATTTAGAAACTTTGAGCATTCAAAAGAGAGAGAGAAAGAAATCCTCTTCAAAGAAGAACTCCAACACTTATCGTATCCAGGTAGAGTTATTTTGCATCCTCAAAATGGTCCAAGAGAAGCTTGTCGTTCGGTCGGTCAACGGAGAACAAGATTCACTCTCCATCATCACACGAAGAACCCAACTTTAAATAAAGGAGAGATTCAAATATTCTCCCCTCTTTTGTAATTAGATTGTATCCATTGTAATTTTCTTTGAAATTAATAATAATTTTACTTCAAATTTTTTCGACCAAACATGCACATGTCCTTAATGAATTTGGCATAGAATGAGACTTGCTGGATTGCATCAAAAAGGGGCATATTAATCTTTACTTGATTAAACATCTCAAATATTTTTTTCATTTGTGTAGCATTTTATTATTGTTCTAAACCTATTTGAAAATGAGATTACAGGCTTGTGTACCTGATCGGCTGACTTGTCTCTTTTAGACTTGCCAGAATTGAAGGGAGTGGAATTAGAAGAAGTGGATGCTTGTGTTGGGTTATGTTGAATTAAAGTTGATGGCATCAACATTTGGTTATCAACTTGTTTCCCTAACCTCAATGTATGAAGAATATTATACTGATTTATTTGCTGACCTTGAGCCAAATGAGCTTGACTAGAGTTTCTAAGATTTTATCAAGTGCTGACTAGGCAAAGTCTCTTTGGACCTTTCACTTAGTGAACTAGCTAGCTGACTGATCTGAACTTCTATGATTTGAGTGTGGTGACTCAATAGTTGTCTTATATTTTGCATGAATGATGTTTGAGACTTGATCAATATTTTCATTCTCTTCTCAAAATCAGTCAATTTCTTTTCAGCTGGAGGATTTTGGAATGAAGAGTGTGAAACTTGGCTAGAAAATTTTTTTTGATAGTTGAGAGATGGAAAGTGATTGGGAAAGTTTGACCTAAGATGGTCATGGTTGTTTTGGCTCCATGAGAAATTCGGGTGATTTCTCCAGCCGAAATTGTACATTTGCTGTTGGCCCAAGAGTGCAATCGTTTCTCTGTTTTAATGATGACTCACTGATGAAAATATTTAAGGAAACTAATACATATACTTTTCAGTGTTTAAGATTCAAGTTAACTTTCTATATTGATTCATATTGAAGTTATGCTATAGAATAAATAGTTATACTCTCGATATTATAAAGATGAGCATGGATGTAATATTATATAAGTTAATTTTATGTTTTATAGAATATTAAAGTTTAGTATAAAGAGAAGACTCAAATGATTATACACACACACTCTTGTTTTTATAAAAATGTCTTACAAATATTTTCAAAATTGTGTTAACTCTTAGTTTTCCAAAGACAGCTTGGATTGTCGACAATTCCCTGTTGGACTGTCGACAGGCAGCCCAAGAAATGTCGACAGGCTCTGTACAGAGAACTATCGATAGGGTTTTTCTGAAAGTGGATTTTCAAAATTACCATGGTCACTGTCGACAGCCATAGTGGACTGACGACAGCTGATACTAGCTATATTAGTATTAGACTATCGACAGTCACACTGAACTATCGATAGGTCCCTTATGTTTTAGAACAATACATTAGGTACTGTCGATGGTCCTATTAGACTGTCGACAGTATATATGACCATTTAGCCTCTTGACTACGTATTTAAAATGTGATGTCATGAATTTATTCCATAATTAGAGATCTTAAATAGTTATTTTCTCAAAACCTATATATATGAAATTTTCTTTAGTTTAATTATGAGTTTTTGAGGTGAAAAATTTTTAGTATCCTCTGAAAGTCAAAATTTCCTTTCTCCGCTATATTTCTCACATATCGTACCCTTGAGATTCAACCCCTCTTTATTCTAAACTATAGGATTTTTGTGAGAAGCATGGTAATCTAAAGAAGATCATCTCTCTGCTATTCAGTTGCTTGTGTACTCCTCTAGTGGGAGAGGATTGGGAGTTACGGCTCTAAGATCTTGTGAGATCTATCTGTGTAAAGTGTAATCACGATTACATAGAAGAATTCTTCACTGCAGTGAAGGGGGTCGTAGAGCAGTGGCTCGAACCGCGAAAATAATTCTTCTTGTTTGCGAATGATTCTCTGAGTTTGCTTTCTCTAAATTTTTCTCTCAATATAAATATTGTGCTTATCTGTTCTCACTACTTCAAGAAAGCAATTGCGCACCTCAACTCTTTTTAAAAGAAATAAAATTGGAGAAGTTCAGAACCCTGCACGGAGTATTCGACTTCATTTCTTGTTAAGTGAGTTTTAGATTGGTGGTTCTTGTGCTTTAATTGTTATTTGTCTATAGCCTTAGTGTATTCACCTATTCACCCCCCACTAGGTGAAAATTTCAATTGGTATCAGAGTGAGGACTCTTGTTATAGGTTTCACCACCTAAAAGTGATCCTATCTTGACCTAGCACATTACTTGTTCACACATACTTGGCGGATAACGTTAAGACCCCACCAAAGTTTGATAGACTTAACTTTCTCATTTGAAAAGTTAAGATGACTGTTTTCTTACAATCGTTAGAAAGTCGTGTTGCTAAGTCTATTACCAAGCCTTATTCAGTTTCTAATGGTGATGAGGACACTTGGTCCGATATCACCATTAAGGAGTTTGAGGCCAATGCTAAAGCCCACTATGCTCTTTTGCAAGCACTCAATGACGATAACATTTCTAGAGTGATTAATTGCAAATCGACATATAAGATTTTGAACAATCTTGTTGTTACCATGAGGGTACCTCCCAAGTAAAAGAGCAAAGATTGATCTATTGCATTCTCAATATGAGAACTTCAATATGAATGACAATGAGACCATAGATGACATGATTACAAGATTTACTAAAATCACTAAGGGTCTTTCTTCTTTAAGCGACTCCATCGACAACGATCAAATGGTGAGAAAAGTTATACGTGCATTTCCTCAATCATGGAAAGCTAAATCAACCACCTTGAAGGAGTTGAATGACAAAGAAAAAATGGATTTCATGGAGCTTATTGATAACCTAAAGACCCATGAGATGGGGAAAAAAGTGAAAGAAGATAAAGTGCTACAAATGAAGAAGCACATTGCATTCAAATCATCTCAAATTCTTACAAATGATAATGAAGAAATTGACAATGAAGAAGATGATAATGAAGAGCTCTCCCTCTTAGTCAAGAATGTAAAAAGAATGTTTCAAAAGAGAGGAAGATTCAACAACTATAGAAAGGCAAAGAAACAAGGTAAAGATGAAAGAAGGAGCACTTAAATAGGGTCATGCTACAACTGCAAGAAGCCCAATCACCTCATTGCAGATTGTCCCAAAATGAAGAACAAAGCTTCTTTCTCCAAGAAACCTTTCAAGAAGAAAGCAATAAAGGCCACTTGGGATGATTCAGATAGCTACTCTGAAGAAGACGTCTGTACTTCATGGCACAAGGACAAACTTATTCTAAGGTAACATCGGAACCCACTCTTGATGATTCCAAATTAACTCTTGATGAACTCAATTTTGCTTTTCAACAACTTGATGAAAAATATATTTTCCTTAAATTTTAATATTCTAGATTGAAAAGACAGAATGATTTTCTTAAAGAAAAATTATGTGTGGTTTCAAAAGAAAGGGAGAACAATTGATTTCATTTCAGAAAACTAAAAAAAGATTTCAATGATTTCAAAATTATTAGTAAGAGCAAAAGCCCTATGGTTTCTTTAGAGAAAAATGAGTTTGAAAATTAAAGAAAAGGATGGATGTTTTGAATTCGGATCTTAAAACTTGTGCTTTTAACAAAAACAAAATTGAGTCTTTGCTTTCAAAAAGGCACTCATTGCATACACCTCATACCAAGTATACTCACAAATTACCACATTCACATCATCATGCTTTCATGTATGCAAAAGTTTTTACTTGTACTCATTGCGGTCAAAAAGCAATTTAGCTAAGTTTTGTTATAATAGATTAAATATGATAAATAGAAATAGTTGGGTTCGAAATATTAATTCTCATGTACCTAAAAAGATTTGGATACCAGAATCAACACCCTCTACTCCTATAGATACATGTACACATCAAACCTCCAAGATGTAGGAAACAGTGGTACCTTGATGTGGTTACTTAAGGCATATGACTTGAGATATTAATAATTTTGCTACACTATCAAGGTCAAAGGAAGGTGGTACTGCCACCTTCAGAGATGATTCAAATGGACACATCATCAGTTACGGTAATGTGAAGATTGGTACATCTACTATTGAAAATGTCGCTTTAGTAAATAGTTTGAAGCATAATTTTTTAAGTATTAGTCAGCTTTGTGATAAAAGTTTGAAAGTTATCTTTGATTCTGCTACTTGTATATTTGTTAATGATAAAAATACTTGCATATTTTTCGGATTTAGATAGAACAATGTTTATATTATTGATTTACTTAATCTAGATTGCAATGAAAAAATTTCAAAATTAAATTAAGACTCTTGGCTTTGACATAGAAGACTAGGACATATTTCCTTTGATCATTTGGCTTGTATTAGTTCTAAGGATGTAGTAAGAGGCATTCCTATATTGAAGTTTAAAAAAATCATTTATGTGATGCATGCCAACATGGTAAACAAATAAAATCATCTTTTAAATCAATTAAAGACGTCATGACTACTCATCTTTTAGAATTGATACATATGGATTTGTTTGGTCTCATTCAACTTAAGAGCTTAAGTGAAAATAGATATGTATTTTTTGGTCGATGATTTCTCGAGATTAACTGGGGTTTTTTCCTTGGACACAAAGAAGAAACCTTTTTGTTTTTCAATGTATTTTGCAAAAGTGTGAAAAAAAAATTTCAATTGTGCGTATTCGTAGTGATAGAGGTGGTGAATTCATTAACCACTCTTTCATTACTTATTGTGAAGAACATGGAATAAAGCATGAGTTTTCTTGCTCAAGAACCCTACAACAAAATGGGGTAGTTAAACGAAAAATCGGACACTCCAAGAGATAGCAAGAACCATGATAAATGATTATAGTCTCCCTCAATATCTATGGACCGAGGCCATTAATACTTCATTTTATATTAATAAAAAAATTTATTTTTGGAAGAATTTTGAGAAAACTCCTTTTAGATTTATCACTTGAAAAAGCCAAATGTTTCATATTTAAAAGTTTTCAGTTGCAAATGCTTAGTTTTGAATATAAGAGAAGTTTTAGGTAAATTTGATTCAAAGGTTTTTGAAAGTATTTTTGTTGGTTATTCTTCAAATAGTAGAGCTTATAGAATTTTCAATTGATCTACTTTGACTATCGAAGAATCTATGAATCTTAAATTTGAATAATCTAACAAATTTATTAAGAATATTGTAGATGTTGAGATTAATTCCTTAGGTGAAGATTTGGAGAAAACTACACTTAAAGAAGCTCCCATTCGAGAATATTTCAAAGATGAAGGACCAAGCAAAAATGTTAAAGAAGGATGTCTAAAAGAACATGTTCAACTTCTTCCAAAAGATTGGAAGTACGTCTCAAGTCTTCCAAAGGTACTCATCATTGGTGAAGTATCTAAGGGAGTATCCACTAGATCTAATATTCATAATTTATGTAATTTTGTTGCTTTTATCTCTCATATTGAGCCTAGAATATTTATGAGGCCGCGGTTAACTACTATTGGTTACTTGCTATGCAAGAGGAGCTCAACCAATTTAAGCATAACCAAATATGGAGACCTCAAGAAAGACCAACAATTGGTACTAAGTGTAGGGGGGCAATTCAGACCCGACCCGCCAGACCCGACCCGACCCGACCCAGAGTAAGTGGGTATGGGTTTGAGCTATACGGGTTTGGGTCGTAATCGAGTCGACCCACCAGACCCGATTAATAAATGGGTCGGGTCGACCCAAACCCACCAAACCCGCTAAGACCCGCTAAGACCCATTTACCTTTTTATATTTTTGATCCAGAGATTTTTTTTGGGAATCATTTATCATTTCCGCTCAGGGACTTCATAATTTAGCTCTCCATCCTTCATCAAAATCCAATACACCATACACATTGCACAATCTTCTATGAAAAACCTAAAGCCCCTTAATTTTAACTACATTCTCATAAATAAAAAAAATTATATTGCATAAACAATCCTGAGTTTGTCTCAATCCCACTAATACTTTCACCTTTATTTCAGAGAATAAGAAGCATTGCATTTGATATACATGATTTTATGATTTTTAACTTATTGAAACCAACATTATGCCACTGTCATCTACTTATAGAATGCAAGAATAAGGTTCCTACAAAACATTTACCGCTAACGGGTCGACCCGACCCGGCCGACCCATTTAGTTAAATGGGTCAAATGGGTCGGGTCGGGTCGACCCACATAATACTGGGTCGGGTTTGGGTTTAGATTTTTGACCCATATAAATAAATGGGTCGGGTCGACCGACCCGATTATGGGTCGACCCATTTAAGACCCGACCCAATTAGACCCGACCCGACCCAATTGCCACCCCTAACTAAGTGGGTGTTTAGAAACAAGCTGGATGAGTTAGGTACCATTATTAGAAACAAGGATAGGCTAGTTGCCTAAAGTTACAATCAAATCGAGGGAATCAATTTTGAGGAAACCTTTGCATTGATTGCACGGCTCGAAGCCATAAGAATGACTAGTATATGCATCATATAATAAGCCATAAGAATGACTAGTATATGCATCATATAATAATTTCACACTATATCAAATGGATGTGAAGAGTACTTTTCTAAATGGATTCATAGAAGAGAGAGTGTATGTTGAACAACCTCCTGAAATTGTTGATCATATACATCCCGACTATGTATATAAGTTAGATAAAGTCCCTCTATGGTTTAAAATAAGCTCCAAGAGCTTGGTATGAAAGGCTTAGTAATTTCTTTCTCAACAAAGGTTTTACTAAGGGCAAGGTAGATACCACTTTGTTTACTAAGCATATTAATAAAGATATCGTAATTGTTAAAATTTATGTAGATGATATCATATTTGGCTCTACTAACATTGATTTACGTGAAGATTTCAAAATTTGCATGAAAGAAGAATTCGAGATGAGGATGATGGACAGACTCAACTACTTTCTAGGACTTCAAATCAAGCAAAAGAAGGATGAGATCTTATTGAATTAAGAAAAATACACAAAAGAGTTGATCAAGAAGTTTGGAAAATGCGAAACCTCGCAAAATACCCATGGCCACCACTACAAAGCTTGACAAGGACGACCTAGGTAAATGTGTTGATATAAAAGTATAGAGGCATGATGGGTAGGTAGCTTGTTATATTTAATGGCAACTAAGTCAGAATCATGTTTAGTATTTATTTGTGTGCTTGTTTTCAATCATGCCCTAAAGAATCGCATTTAATTGTGTTAAATGTATTATTAGATACTTAAAGGGCAGAATCAACTTGGGTTTATGGTATCCAAGAACCGATCAATTTACAATGACAAGTTATTCAGATCCCAATATGCAGGTTGTAGAGTGGATAGAAAGAGTACAATAGGAACATGTCAGTTTCTCGGTAAGTGTCTTGTTTCATGGTCCTCTGATTGCATACATTTATTGCATTATTCTTTATTACATATCCACATTTATCATGTAATAAAATCTGCTAAATTCCTTATCTTAAATGTTTATTTTGCAGAAGATAATCATGGGAAAAAAGAGGATAAAATCAAATAAATATAAGTTAAATTCAGATTTAACTAGATCTATTTGGTTAGAGGAGGATGATCCCAAATCCAGTTGGTTAAATTCAGTTTTTGGTGAATCATGCAGTTAAAAAACTAAAGACCAACTGAGGATAACATCAAATACAGAGTCCTCCAAAAGGATAAATGGATAAAGAGAAGATCAACGATGAGATGAAGCAATTTGACTCAGATTCTGGTTGGATACATTTCATTGTTTGAATCATAACTTTCGCTATCAGAACTCAAATCTGATGATTCAAGATAATCCAGAAAGAGAACTTAAAGGCTACAACTCTTAAGTTGATCATTATTTTTAATTCTATCATTTGATAAGCTATATTTAGCAAACAATACGCCAATAAGCTGCAGATCAGAACTGAATATCCACATCAAATCAAGTTTGGGGATAAGGGGAGGATTCAAATTCAGAAATAGCTAGCTTCTCTTATCTTCATACTCCTCTACCCTCTACATTTCTCCTATAAATACCTGCAATCTCAAAGGCAATGAGAGGACCAAGCAGAGAGTAGAACTTAGGCTAATTTGTAGTTTGTAACTTAGGTTTTTATTTTCTTTCATGTAATTTTTATTTTCTTTATGTAACTGAGAGGATATGATACTTTCATGGAGGAATGAGAGCAAGCTTGTACTGCATGTGACACCGGTGTAAGTGATCTCTTCTTTCATTGTTATTTGAATTGACTCAAAGTTATTTTTTCTTCTTTACTCTTGTTTTCGTTTACTCTCCTCTATTGTGTTGCAATCCAAGTGAATCTGTTAGCCTCGAGACTGCTTCGCCATTGCAAGTGCCCTTGATGACCTATGCTAATGAACAATCATTCTCTTGCTAGTATAACTTGCCTTTTTATTCTTAGTGTAGATCGGGAATCTGGAAGATCTTACATGCCATGCTTGATCACCTTCAAAAACAAGGTAAGTCATAGCTATGAATCCAAGGTATATGAGCACAAAAGGGGTAAGTAACTTTTAGTTTCTTTTCTTTTCTTTTAATTCTTTAGTTTAGAATACCACAATCTACTACTTCTTTATCATTCCTTTCCATTTCTTTGTACATATCATTTCTAGTTTTTCCATCTTCTTAATCTACCATCTTCTTCCTAACTCACTTTAACCTAATTTTTCTCTTTTTCTTTACAAGAACTAAAAGAAGAATTTTAACCATCCTTTGTATCTTACAAGAAAACTTACTAAAAAAGCTTCCATCGCTCCCTCCTTGTGGATCACGACCCGCATAGCCACTTGCTATTACGGTAGAATTGAGCACCTTACATTACTGTTTTAAAAGTTCTGAAATTCTGTATTTTTGTGCAAGTACTAACTCAATCAAATTTTGGCTCCGTTGCCGGGGAGGGACGCTAAGTTATTCTCTTTTTTGATTCACATTTTTAGTTAACTTTCTTTTTTGTTCTTGGTGTACAGGTTAGACAATAAGGAATCTTTGCTGCAGTAGACATATAAGTAGCTTTGGACTCTGCTCAAGAAAGCAGAGCCAAGAAGCCCTCAGATTTGCTACATTACTGTGGCAATCTGAGTGAACTACTAACCTGTATTTTCTGCAGGTTAGCTGAATTACATAGTTTAATATATGTATCTATTAATTTCCTTGTTTGTCTCACTGTACTTCCTTTCTAACCTCAACAGTAAAATGATGTTTGTTAAATGCTAAAAATAGTTTAGACTTTGCATTTAGGCACGTGTCTAATTCGTTTACATTTTACATTACTGTTGAAGAGTGTTAGAGTAAAAGGTACGTTTGCATGACATATAGTTTAGAAAACATTCTTGAGTGATTATTTCTTGTTGAATGATACTTTTCTTTATCCTGCACACCTTGCACAATCAATCTTAAGGGCTTGTCCTATAAATAAGATAAAGTGGGGAAGTCATTACCCTCCCTTAGCCCACAAACAATCTCCTCACTTACTAACCCAAACCTAACTAAAACTGAGTAGACGTTGGCCCTAGGGACATCTCGAACTCAATTAGGAGATTATCCTAAGGAGGAAGGTGTTAGAATTTGACTCCTGCCAAATCAGTGTATAAGGAAAAGGATTGAGGGACGAAACCCCAAAGGCTGGTGGTTTGGCTTAATTAGGCCCGTCGCTTTTGCGCGGATATCTCCCACCAATCTTGCCCTGACCTGACTGATTAGCTTGTGGTCAAAGTCTGCATTATACCTCTCGTGGACAGTCTAACCAGTTAGGAGTCGTCTAGGTCAATGGTCTACCCTAACTTAGTTTAGATTTTTTCTTTCTTTTTATTTGTTTGTTTTTCTTTGTTTGTGTTGACATTTCCTGTGTGATATGGCTTATAACAATAATTTTTCTAATTTTAATGGTAATCCATATTACACCCCGACCTCTTTTTCGGATATTACCAACCCAGCATATCATAACTTTAACCAACCTAGTGTGCTAGATTGGTCTTATCCGAATCATTACATGCCACAGTCCCAATACTATGAACAAGACTGGAATAATCATCACTAATCTTCACTGAGTCAATGGGGATACAACTCCCCCGAGTCAATTGTCAACTATCCTACCAACATTCAGCTTCATATACTCCTTCTCCCGAACAACCATTAGAAGAATCAATTGACTGGGAAAAGAGGATGGAAGCCTTAGATGAGCTTGAGCGACGAATTCAATTTTAGAAGACTCAAAATCCCGTAAAAATTTTCAAGTCACAGATCCTTACTCTATTTTTCAAGGAGAACATGCTAACTTAGAAAAGAGTATAAAAATCATGATTCAATGTCAAAATGATCCACTCGATAAGATAGAAGCAAGAATTAGTAGATTAGAGAACATGCATAGGAATAAGAAAACTCTCCCTATTCAATCTTTGACTATTCCTAACACTTTTAGCTATATTGATGAAAACCAAGAATCATGGTATCTTGAAGACTTTGACCAAGATTCAGTTTCACCACAAAGCCTTGAACTTGACCAATATCAACCATTGACAAATTGGCAAGTTTTTATTTTAATGAGATTGAACTTGATCATGAATGTGACCCGATCTCCAACTTTGTGATTCAGTTTTCATCTTCGAATCTATGTTGACTCTAGTATTCTTACCCAATTTGGACCAATTTTTTGAGCCAATATTTATTCCCATACCCATAATTTAGAAATTGAATTACCAATTTTGAATAGTCACATTCCATTGATGGGAAAAGAATCTGACTATCAATTCTTGGACTTGGTCTCAACGCTTGAACCAAAACTAACTCTGAAACCCACAGTTGATTTTCCCCAGTTAGTATTGGTTCCTGAACCTATCATTCTTGAGTCCAAGTCAACCATTCCTCTGTAAATCACCTAGAGGGGGGTGAATAGGTGATAATGCTAATCTAGAAACTAAATGCGCTAAATGCGGAAGCTTAAAACAAATTTGCAATCACACTTAATACAACACACAAGTGTAGCCGAATTCCCCGTGAAGGGCTCTAGACTAACTCCTCTTGATTCCCCTAAATATGGGTTGAGGTACTATGTGAAGCCCTTGTAATTAAGTACAAGTGAGGCACACACAAGCAAGCCAAGCATATAAGAATGAGCAATATGAAATAATGCAAGGCACAACACAAGTATGAATGATATGGCAATATGAATAATGCAATGCACAATTAAAAGAGAGAGTTAGAGAGACAATGGATCAAACGCTAACAACAAGATATGTTTCGAGGTTCGAGCCCCTAGCTCTACATCCCCGCCTTCACCACCGTGAAGGATTTCCAATCCACTATCTCCCACCGAGGGAACCTCCACCGAGGAGGATTTGTTACAACAAAGGGAGTATCGAACTCCTCTCTCAAACACCGCATCACAACCGAGGGGTAGGCCCGTAGCCAAACAACAACCAACAAACACCTCTACCGAAGAGGGTTACAAACCAAACTCCACCTCTCATTAGAGGGAGCAAACCACAATCTCCACCTCTACCAAAGAGGGAGCAAACACCAACCCAATATAACAACCTCAACCTCTACCAAAGAGGGAGCAACTCAAGAAATCAAGGGTTTACAATAAGTGGTATGTCTCAACCACAAACCTCTCCTTTTCCACAACAAAAAAAAAAGATCCTAAATAGATTAGGATAGAAGATAGGCTCAAGTGTGGAAAACAAAGTGTTTTGATCAAAGAAATACTCTTGAGAAAATACCAAATAGATATAGAAATGAAGAACAATAAACCAATTCCCAAAAACCTAATTTCTTTGAAAATAACAAAACACTTAAAAACAAACAAGATGAATCTTTTTGCTCTTTAAACTCTTTTGAAAACTTCTTTTTAAAACCAGAGAGTGGGGAAAAATTAGCTCAGAAAATCTTAGCCAAAGTCCCAAAGAAATGGGGTTTATATAGGCCAAAATAGAAACTAGCCGTTAGGCTGATCTGGCAGCCTGACAGGCCTAGCGGTCGGCCGGCCGGCCGACCGCCAACGGTCAGAAAAGTGACCGTTGGGGCAACCCGGTCGACCGCACGGCCGACCGCCCAGATACAGAGAGCAGACTCTCTGATCCGGTCGGCCGCTCGGCCGACCGCCCAGATACAGAGAGCGAAGCTCTCTGGTCCGGTCGCCGCCCGGCCGACCGTCCCTGAGACTGCCAAACGTGCACAAGCCTGTGCACGTCGGTCGACCGCAAGGGTCGACCAGCCTTTGGTGCGGTCAACCCGTGCGGTCAGCCGACCTGGCCTGTCAGCCACAGTTCTGGGACAAAAACACATGTAAAGAATATTTCTAAAAATCTTTTAAGTCTTTGTAAAAATACCCAAAAATAGTTTTATCATATTGCATTGATATATAAACTTGTGATAAATATTTTAACTAAAATATCAAGCATATGAAACTATATATGTGTCTTAACATTTTTACCAAAAACCAAAACATGTATTTTATCAAACTTTGATTTTTCAATACATGAATAGTATAGTCAAAATAAGTTTGTATAAGAAGTTTAAGCATGCATGTATAGAAAGAATATATCTACTATACATAAACCAATTAAACTTGTTTTGATCAACTATTCTTGAAAACAAATATCGGTTAAACAAAAACTGAAAAACCAATATCTAAACATAAAACGTGTGTGTTGTGTACTTGAGCATATCAACTATTCTAAGCTTTACACATGGATCTAAAACACACTAAACTAAATTAGGATACCTAAGTCTTCTTGACGATTTTCAATCTTCAAGCCGACTCGATCCCAAACGTGATCCACCGAGTGTAAATGTATGATCTTGATGCTCGGGCACGGGAATCAACATGTGAAAGCTTCCAAATCATCTTGTTGAAGCTAATCACCTACTAATAACTTGATTAATGATCTGAAACTAAAATCACAAGATTATTAGTAAACATAACTACATGAGTTAATCATCATCAAAACTAGAGTGGAAGGCCTTTGGGCTAACAATCTCCCCCTTTTTGATGATGACAAAACTCATGGAGTTATATATGCATGGATCAAAGTTAAGCTTCAAAGAAGATCCCCCTTAACTCATGCATAAAACAAATAAATATAAATATGCAATGAATGACAATGCATAATCATGCATAAACAATAAATGGCTCTAGATACCAATGAAATGTTTAAAAACAAACATGCTCTAGATACCAATTAAAATTAAACTAAATTAAACTTAATATATGCAAAACATAAATATGCATATATAAACAAAATCAAACTCAAAATCTTTCTCCCCCTTTTTGTCAATCATCAACAAAGGGATAAACAATCAAAACAAAACAAAATCTTCTCCCCCTTTTTAATACAAAGAAACAATCATCAATTAGGGGTAAATAAAGACAATGTTCTCTCCCTTTTTGTTCGAAACAACGAATCAATAAAGGGTTAATAATAAATATGTTCTCCCCCTTTTTGTCTAAAACAAAAACAAAAATCAAATAGGGGTGACAATCAATTAAGGTACCAATTGAAAATATGTCAAAGTAGCATTTTGATACCAATTGAAAGTAAACATAGATCAATCAATAAATGATATATGCGATATACATTCATGACGAGGAAGATGTGAAGCTTCCCTACATAGATACATTACATGAAGGAGGGATGACAAGCCCTAATTCACATAACGTACACTATGCAATGCATAAGAGGAGATGTGAAGCTCCCCTACACACGTGTATCACATAAAGAAGAGATTGTCAAGCTCTTCAATACAAGATACACTCATCATGAATCTATATGTAGAAGAGATGTTAAGCTCTCCTTGCATATAGGCAATACAAATCAAAACTTTTGTATTTATCTTTTAAAACAAAATTTTGAGATACCAATTTTAAAACATTCAAATAAACATCTTGATATCAAAAGAGAGTATTTTCTTTTTAAGTATATGATATCAATTTAAAATTTTTATTTTCTATCATAAAGCAAGGGAGTGAAAATACAAATACCAATTGTAAATATGAAAATCAAATTTTCTCCCCCTTTATGAAATACCAACAAAACACATGCATAGGCTTGAAAATAAGATACCAATTGAAAAGCAATTGAAAACTAATCAATTGAAACAAAATTGAAGCTCAAGCTTAGCATAAAAACAAACATATATATGTATGGAAAATAGATATCAATTGAAATTGATATTCTTGGAATTGAAAGCATACGTACATACAAACATATATGAGTATACAAGAAAGGTCAAAACAGATATCAATTGAAAGAATTCAATGATACCAATTGAAAGAACAATAATGATCAAGTGTATATCTCATATAACTACCACCCAACCATGTTTATGTTTAAGATGATTTTCAATATAAGGCATACATGAGCATGGTCTCCCATCCAACCACCCATAGATGGTAGGGGTTTTCAAAAATAGATTTGAAAATAAGCTTTGTTTGAAAAACTCTACCAAATGAAGAATATCGCAACTAGTTATAAGAAAAAGTTGTAAACTAGTACGAAATCCTTCAAGTAAGGAATAAAATAAAATTATTTTTCATAAACATGAAATCCACATGATAGTCAACACTCTAATTCAATTAAGCAAAAATATGACTCATGAAAACAAACACATGAGTAAACAATAAAAGTGAGTGTACAAATACAATGTGAAGATCATAATCATGAAAGATAGACAATAAGCTCAATATTCCTTGAAACAAGAAAACATGAAAATCATCAAAACTATTTAATCTTTAAGGTATATGTATGTCCTATACAAATTAAAGTATACATACATATCCAAACACAACGAGTCCACAAGGATATATGCATTAAGGCAAGTGGCTCAAAAGGATGTATATGTATAAATAATAGTTTAGATAAAATAGACATATACATGAAGTTAAACATAAACACATGGAAACATGAAAAACTAAATTTTCATTAAAACAAATTTCATTTCAAGGTATATGTATGATTTGTCAACACAAAAAGTATACATACATATCCCTAAACACAATTGAGTCCATATGTATAGATTTGCATGAAAAGCAAATGACTCAAGGGGTATTCATGTATATCTTAAAGTTTGGCAAAATAGACATATACATGAAATGAAAACACATGATCATAAAACAAAACCAAATGGGGAATACAAGTTTAAAATGTATGAATCATCAAAACTAGACTATACTAGCACATCTAATGGGTTCAAATAAGCATTCAAGTACAAACATATATAGATTTATTTGTGGCCCACTATATGTACAAGTATAAATCCTAGTCTTAATGAAAACTAACATTTAAACTAGTAATCAAAGCATGAAGCATCATAAACAAGACAAAAATCATCATGATAAACAAAAACATGATTATTATGCAAATCCACATGTTATTAAACCTATGATAAACATGATAGCTAAACAAATGGTGAGAACACAAAATATGGGTCCATATAAACATGGGTGTCTCAAAAAGGCTATACATGTATGTCAAGAGTCTAATAATCATGGCATTTTCATCAAAACATGGTATATATAATAAACATGAAAAGCATGCAAACAAAATAAGGAGTTAGGAATCGTTACCAAAACCTATGAGGCAACTCTCCATGTCTCCAAAACAAGGTGGTCCTCTCCATCAAACATCCCTTGAAAGTAATGCATCCAAATGATTTCCATGAAGCTCGGAACGCATCCACTCTAAGGTACCGCTACTCTCACGTCGTGTGAGAGCCCACACCTATATCAAAAACTCTAGGGGTGGTCTTTGGTACTTATATCTTATTGGGTCCATGGGGGTTAGTACCTTCTCCAACCCAAACAAAGTTATTTGCTAAATTTGAAACATGTATACGATCATAGCAAAATTTAGCAAGGTGGCCCTTACGTTCACAATGTGTACAAGTGTACACATGAGCATACATTGTGTGATGGTGTCCGTGAGGAGCATGTGTATGCCGTGATGGGTATGCATGCATAATAGATGGAACTTGTTTCTTTTGAAACAAGGATTCCAAACGTGTGTGGCTCTTGGCACATTGGCTCAAAGTAGAGCCCAAACAATCCATTTTCTTCTTAATTAAATTATATCATTTTCAATCAAAGAAGAAGTGGCACATGTAATAGGCGAAGTGCGTGATACTACCCTAGCATGGCAAACATGTGCATCAATTTTATTTTGCAAAACAATGTTTTTCTTTAAACAAACATCTAAATCATTTGAAATAGAAATTATTTTGTTTTTCAAAGCAATATTCTCTTTTAAAACAAAATCAACTTTTGAAGACAAATTTTCATTTTTCTTCAAAATTGATTCACAATCATTTTAGATTTATTTTCTTTTAGAACAAGGTCTAGTTGAGATCTCAATGAATCCCTTTCATTATAGACCTCAACCTTCTCTTGCAAAACATTGTTAAGTCTAGAATGTAAACTTATATTTTCTTTTTCAAGGCCTAGACTTTTCTTTTTCAAAATCTTATATTTTTCAATCAATTTTTCACAAACAATAGATAGTTCTTCATTCAAAGCATGGGGATCAACATAATCATCACATGAAGAACTAGCATCAAAACTATCTAGTTGAGATTCCGAATGTACCTCAAGGGAGTCATTCCCTTGGACCATGAAGCATTGTGAGTCAGACTCTCCACTAGATTCCTCCGGTTGGATTTGTAATTGAAGCTTGGAGGTGGTGGTTGTCAACATATTCCACACTGCAAATGCGGAATCAAAGTTAGAAGCAAGCATAAGATATTCTTTATTTAATGTGCTTCTAATGGCCTCAAGGGCTTGTGCATTGGCCCCTATATGATTGCGGTGACCAAGATAACATCTCTTGGTAGCGGCAAGGAAAACATGCAATCCTAGGGTTTTTAGGTACATGGACATCCTATACTTCCAAACAACAATGTTGGAAGGGTCAAAACTAGGTGGGGTCATGAAGTCCATGGTAAACTATATAAGTGTGCAAACAAGCAAATGCAAACAATAGATTAGCAAACAAAGGATCTCACTCCTAGGATGTTAAGCCTAAGTATCAGGAGCGTAGGCTCTGATACCAATTGTAAATCACCTAGAGGGGGGTGAATAGGTGATAATGCTAATCTAGAAACTAAATGCGCTAAATGCGGAAGCTTAAAACAAATTTGCAATCACACTTAATACAACACACAAGTGTAGCCGAATTCCCCGTGAAGGGCTCTGGACTAACTCCTCTTGATTTCCCTAAATATGGGTTGAGGTGCTATGTGAAGCTCTTGTGGTTAAGTACAAGTGAGGCACACACACAAGCAAGCCAAGCATATAAGAATGAGCAATATGAAATAATGCAAGGCACAACACAAGTATGAATGATATGGCAATATGAATAATGCAATGCACAATTAAAAGAGAGAGAGTTAGAGAGACAATGGATCAAACGCTAACAACAAGATATGTTTCGAGGTTCGAGCCCCTAGCTCTACATCCCCGCCTTCACCACCGTGAAGGATTTCCAATCCACTATCTCCCACCGAGGAGGATTTGTTACAACAAAGGGAGTACCGAACTCCTCTCTCAAACACCGCCTCACAACCGAGGGGTAGGCCCGTAGCCAAACAACAACCAACAAACACCTCTACCGAAGAGGGTTACAAACCCAACTCCACCTCTCACTAGAGGGAGCAAACCACAATCTCCACCTCTACCAAAGAGGGAGCAAACACCAACCCAATATAACAACCTCAACCTCTACCAAAGAGGGAGCAACTCAAGAAATCAAGGGTTTACAATAAGTGGTATGTCTCAACCACAAACCTCTCCTTTTCCACAAACAAAAAAAAAGATCCTAAATAGATTAGGATAGAAGATAGGCTCAAGTGTGGAAAACAAAGTGTTTTGATCGAAGAAATACTCTTGAGAAAATACCAAATAGATATAGAAATGAAGAACAATAAACCAATTCCCAAAAACCTAATTTCTTTGAAAATAACAAAACACTTAAAAACAAACAAGATGAATTTTTTTGCTCTTTAAACTCTTTTGAAAACTTCTTTTTAAAACCAGAGAGTGGGAAAAAATTAGCTCAGAAAATCTTAGCCAAAATCCCAAAGAAATGGGGTTTATATAGGCCAAAATAGAAACTAGCCGTTAGGCTGATCTGGCAGCCTGACAGGCCTAGCGGTCGGCCGGCCGGCCGACCGCCAACGGTCAGAAAAGTGACCGTTGGGGCAACCCGGTCGACCGCACGGCCAACCGCCCAGATATAGAGAGCAGACTCTCTGATCCGGTCGGCCGCTCGGCCGACCGCCCAGATACAGAGAGCGAAGCTTTCTGGTCCGGTCGGCCGCCCGGCCGACCGTCCCTGAGACTGCCAAACGTGCACAAGCCTGTGCACGTCGGTCAACTGCAAGGGTCGACCAGCCTTTGGTGCGGTCGAGCCGTGCGGTCGGCCGACCTGGCCTGTCAGCCACAATTCTGGGACAAAAACACATGTAAAGAATATTTCTAAAAATCTTTTAAGTCTTTGTAAAAATACCCAAAAATAGTTTTATCATATTGCATTGATATATAAACTTGTGATAAATATTTTAACTCAAATATCAAGCATATGAAACTATATATGTATCTTAACATTTTTACCAAAAACCAAAACATGTATTTTATCAAACTTTGATTTTTCAATACATGAATAGGATAGTCAAAATAAGTTTGTATAAGAAGTTTAAGCATGAATGTATAGAAAGAATATATCTACTATACATAAACCAATTAAACTTGTTTTGATCAACTATTCTTGAAAACAAATATCGGTTAAACAGAAACCGAAAACCAATATCCAAATATAAAACGTGTGTGTTGTGCACTTGAGCATATCAACTATTCTAAGCTTTACACATGGATCTAAAACACACTAAACTAAACTAGGATACCTAAGTCTTCTTGACGATCTTCAATCTTCAAGCCGACTCGATCCCAAACGTGATCCACCGAGTGCAAAGGTATGATCTTGATGCTCGGGCATGGGAATCAACATGTGAAAGCTTCCAAATCATCTTGTTGAAGCTAATTACCTACTAATAACTTGATTAATGATCTGAAACTAAAATCACAAGATTATTAGTAAACATAACTACATGAGTTAATCATCATCTAAACTAGAGTGGAAGGCCTTTGGGCCAACATCCTCCAAATCACATTCTTCTGTTGGACATAGGTATAGACCATGATGACTCTGTGATGATTTTTCAGGACTGGTCATGTAAAGGGAGTAAGTTTCACGATAGGATCTTTCATGATTCTATTCATATTGGGGACTGTAAATATGTAAATATAAAAGCGGTCAATTAAGGTGGCTTCTGTGAACCACCATATTATCTTGATTGGGTAGCAACGCTTGACCCAATCAGACCACCACCGGAACCACCACCTTAAGGTAATATTTTCCTTTCCTTTCTTCTTTTTCATGCATCTATGCATTAATTCATACATTGAGGATAATGCATGAGATAGGTGTGGGAGAGGGTTCTAACATAACTTAGGTTTTCCTTTTTTAAAAAAACAAAAAACAAAAAAAAATTATTTTTAACATTTTCTTTACTTTTAAAAAAACTTTTTGAAAATAGAAACAATATTTTGACATATTTTTTGTAAGAAATTAAGTCAATTTTAAGGAATAGGAAAATCAAAATTAGGATTTCTTAAACTTGGTCAAAATAAGATTATCTGTTTGATTTTAGGGTAGGAAGATAATTTGTCAAAGTAATTTAGTCTTGATCTTTACCTTTATGAAATATGCACACTTCATACACTTACACACTTAGGGTTCAAAAACAAAGATTCTTATGCCTTATTAAAAAAGAGAGAGAGAAAAAATATATCGATGACAGATGAACAAATCTAATTATTGATTAGCTAGGTGCTTTGGCCTAAGTAGGCCTTGGTATTTATGCGAAAGATGATTAGATAAGTTTGAGAAAAAATATAAAAAAATCTTCTGATTAAGCTAGGTATTTGTGCCTAATAAAGCATAAGTATTCACGCTTAAAAGTGGTTCAGATAATTAAATCCTTAGTTTTGTGGCCTTGTTTCCTCGAGTCCTTAAGTCCTTGGGGTGTTTTCTCACCCAGTGCCCTAAGACCGTTTGGTCTGGGAGTCATCGATTAAAGGCTCGTTATATGGGCAGATTAGAAAGCCTAATAGAACTAAGAAATAATACCACCAAAATATATATATATAAATAAATAAGGCATAAGAGTTAGAGTTAAAGAACCCTTAGTCAAAATTTTCACGGTCAAAAGGTGCATTGACTTAGGGTAAAGTAATAGACTAGATGAGAAGTACAATTTGACTCCTTACTTTGATTGATAACAACCTTTTGAATAAGTTTAGGAATGAAAAATTCGGTTTTCCTATAACTTATAGATTACTTACTTACAATAATATTTCAAATATTTTTCTTTCAAAATGTGTTTTCAAAATACTAATATTTTTCTCTTTCTTTACGGATTTTGTGGGTGTAATCCACTGAAAACCCTCACGAGACAAAACTCATCCTCTAGGGGTAACTTAGAGGTCTAACGGCTTGTTGCACATGCTCAGTGCAATCGCGTGACCTGCGAAAGTGATCTAATAATTTTTTTGTTTAGTTGTTTTGCTCGAGGACGAGCAAAAGATAGGTGCGGAGGTGTGATGCACACATTTATTACATTATTCTTTATTACATATCCACATTTATCATGTAATAAATCTGCTAAATTCCTTATTTTAAATGTTTATTTTGCAGAAGATAATCATGGGGAGAAAGAGGATAAAGTCAAATAAATATCAGTTAAATTCAGATTTAACTAGATCTATTTGGTTAGAGGAGGATAATCCCAAATCCAGTTGGTTAAATTCAGTTTTTGGTGAATCATGCGGTTA
This sequence comes from Agave tequilana, assembly GCA_038442645.1. Classification (NCBI taxonomy): domain Eukaryota; kingdom Viridiplantae; phylum Streptophyta; class Magnoliopsida; order Asparagales; family Asparagaceae; genus Agave; species Agave tequilana. The sequence goes on along the minus strand of JAVJIF010032264.1, from coordinate 170,753 downwards.
AAGCTAAAGATCAACTGAGGATAACGTCAAATACAGAGTCCAAATCTAAAGGGATAAATGGATAGAGAGAAGATCAACAGATGAGATGAAGCAATTTTGACTCAGATTCTGACTGGATACATCTCAGTATTTGAATCATAACTTTCGCTACCAGAACTCAAAATCTGATGATTCAAGATGATCCAAAAAGAGAACTTAAAGGGTTACAACTCTTAAGTTGATCATTATTTTTAATTCTGTCAATTGATAAGCTATTTTTAGCAAACAATACGCCAATAAGCTGCAGATCAGAACTGAATATCCATATCAAATCAAGTTTGAAGATAAGGGAAGGATTCAAATTCAGAAATAGCCAGCTTCTCCTATCTTCATACTCCTCTACCCTCTGCATTTCTCTTATAAAAACCTGCAATCTCAAAGGCAATGATAAGAGGTCCAAGCAGAGAGTAGAACTTAGGCTAATTTGTAGTTTGTAACTTAGTTTTTATTTTCTTTCATGTAATTTTTATTTTCTTTATGTAACTGAGAGGAGATGATACTTTCATGGAGGAATGAGAGCAAGCTTGTACTGCAGGTAACACCAGTGTAAGTGATCTCTTCTTCCATTATTATTTGAATTGAATCAAAGTTACTTTTTCTTTTTTACTCTTGTTTTCGTTTACTCTCCTCTAATGTGTTGCAATCCAAGTGAATCCGTTAGCCTCGAGACTGCTTCGCCATTATAAGTTCCCTTGATGGCCTATGCTAATGAACAATCATTTTCTTGCTAGTATAGCGTGCCCTTTTATTCTTAGTGTAGATCGGGAATGGGGAAGATCCTACACACCATGCTTGATCGCCTTCAAAGACAAGGTAAGTCGTAGCTACGAATCCAAGGTATATAAGCACAAAAGGGGTAAGTAACTTTTAGTTTCCTTCTTTTCTTTTAATTCTTTTGTTTAGAATACCACAATCTACTACTTCTTTTATCATTCCTTTTCCATTTCTTTGTACATATTTCTAGTTTTTCCATCTTCTTAATCTACCATCTTCTTCCTAACTCATTTTAACCTAATTTTTCTCTTTTTCTTTACAAGAACTAAAAAAAGAATTTTAACCATCCTTTGTATCTTACAAGAAAACTTACTAAAAAAGCTTCCATCGCTAATCCCTCCTTGTAGATCATGACCTGTATAGCCACTTGCTATCTCGGTAGAATTGAGCACCTTGCACTACTGTTTTAAAAGTTCTGAAATTATGTATTTTTGTGCGAGTACTAACTCAATCATCCTCTAAGAAACAAAATTCAATGGCACTCTCAACCTCTGAGGCAGAGTATGTTGCAGCGGGTGCTTATTGTGCACAAGTACTTTGGATGAAACATACTCTACTCGATTATGATTTGCATTTTGACCATGTTAAGATTTTTTTTGTAATAACACTAGCACTATTCATATGACGAAAAATACAAATCAACATACTAAAACCAAACATATTGAGATTAAGTATCATTTTCTAAGAGATCACTTTAAAAAAGGATATTGATATAGATTATGTACCTACTTCATTGCAATTAGTAGATATTTTTATAAAACCATTGGATTTTAATCAATTTAAATTTATATGTTGTGAATTAAATTTATGCACTATGGACAATTAATTTCATGTTCATCGTTATTATATTCATGTCTCTGGTCATTTTTAGTTTTAACTTTTTGTTTTTCTGTTTAAATTATGTTTCACTATCACTGTCGACAGTTAGAAAAGTACTGTCGATAATCTACAAATATATCTGCTTTATATCTCCTTCTATCGACAGTCAACTAAATATATCGTCAGATGACTGTCGACAATCTTAAAAGACCAGTAGACAGTATCAATAGTCACTGCAAATATCTGGCTATTTATCCTCTTTCCCACTTCATTTCTTCTCACTCTATTTATCCTTTTTCCCACTTCATTTCTTCTCTCTCCTTTGACTTCTCCTCTCAAAATCTTCAAATCCTTGGCTCTCTCTCTCCTGAGTAGTCCCATCAGTTTCTTGAGTAGATTCAACATCTATTTCATAATCTCTACTTTAATTAGTTAAGATTCTCTTCTTTCTCCATTTATATTTCAATTTTAGCCCTAATTTTTTTAATCTTCATCAGGTCTAAGAGATCCAGAACTGATGTTGGACCTTCCAGGACTTCAAGGTTGTTTTCTACTAGATCTAAGAAATCCAATTTTCTCAGAACTAGGACTCCTCCATCTCATTTGAGATTTGTGAACAACATTGCTCTAGAGAAATTCAACACTAGATTTTCTAAGAGGTTTGTTCTCTCTGATAAGTCCATCAATCTGGCTAGTTTTGTTGAGTACATATTGAGGATCTGTTTGTTAGACTAGGTTGGAAGGTATTTCTTGAGATAAATAAGAAAAATCTATCCCAATCTTGTTCAAACTTTTTTCGCCAATCTTACTATAGATGAGAATAATATTATTCACAGTCGACTTGGTGGTATTGATGTCACTATATCAGTTGATGATATAGCTCATATTCTGGCCCTTCCTAGTGAAAGTTTTGATATTTTCTGTGATCATTTGAACTCTTTTGATTTCTACTTTGAAGGGAAAATTCATGGGATTGGCTCCCGGCTTATCCACAGTAATAGTAAGCCGTGTCTTATACTGAATGACAAGGTCTCTCTTGTCACCATCCCTTGTCAAATGTTAGCTAAGATCATCGTATTGAATATTATTCCTAAGTCTGGAGAATATTGTAAAATGAGAGGGTGTATCACTCTCTTAATTTACTGTATCATGAAAGGCTTTCCGGTTAATCTCGCCAAACTAATGTTTGACAATATAACTCCTGAGAACTTTGAGCATAGGAACTTATCCTATGGTATAGTCCTAACTATTTTTTTGACTTTTAAGGAATTGACCTATCTAAGGAACCCTTCATTTCTCCTCCGAAAGCTTCGCAGGAGCTTTGTAAACCATATGTTGAGTCATATCTCTAAATCTACTCAAGATGTTTCTTCTGATGAGTAAGAAGACATTCATGTACCTGAACCCCCAACATACTTCTCCTCCTGTTGTCCCCCCAACGAATCCTTATTTCACACTTCTTATCTCCGTAACGCAACTTACTTTATCTTATAATCAACTCTGTGATGACTTTTATTCCACTGCTGCCCACTTTGCATCCTCACAGAGACTTGTTGAGTAGCATCTCACTCAGATTCAGCATCATTTCGGTTATGAGATTCCACCTCCATCTGAATACATTCATCCCCTTCCCTGGACTGACCCTCCATTTCCACCATATGACCCATGGCTTACTCCTACTGCTGACTATCCACCTCAAGGAGATACAGATTCTGTTGGCGGTGCCTTTGACTCTTTTTGATTGATGATAAAAAGGGGGCGAAACCACTCAAGATGGTGAACATTGTATTGTCGTTTGGATATTGCATTTTATATTGTTCATGTTTCAGTACTTGTTATGTCTATGTTTTAGTTTGAAATTGACATAGGTTTCAGTACTTGTTATGTTATGTTTTAGCTTGAACTTGGTATTGTAAAACTCTTGTTATAATATGCAATCTATTATGGTGTTAAGTTATTATTGGAGGATTTCTTTTTGCATACCATAAAGACTGATGTTATAATTCATGTATACAAATTATTGATGATATATTTCATATTCAATTTATGCATCTTTTCTGAGGGATTTTATTCATAAACTCCTTTCTTAAAATATTCATGAGTTTTGTCATCATCAAAAAGAAAGAGATATTGGCCCAAGAGTACAATCGTTTCTCCATTTTAATGATGACTCACTCATGAATATTTAAGAAAACTAATATATATACCTTTTAGTTTTTAAGTTTCAGGTTATCATATATATTAGTTCATATTGAAGTTATGCTACGGAATCAAAATAGTGATACTCTAGATATTATGAAGATGAGCATGGATGTAATATTATATAAGTTTATTTTATATTTAATAGAATGTTAAAGTTTAGTATAAAGAGAAGAGCTCAAAGGACTACACACACTCTCTTGTGTTTATCAAAAATGTCTTAAAAATATTTTCAAAATAGTGTTTACTCTTAGTTTTCAAAAGACAGCTTGAACTCTCAACAGTTCCCTGTTGGACTGTCGATAGGCTGTCCAAGAACTACCGACAAACTCTATGCAGAGAACTGTTGACAGGATTTTCCTGAAAGTGGGTTTTTCAAAATTATCATGGTGACTGTTGACAGCCATAGTAGACTATCAACAGCATACTGCATATATTAGTATTAGACTGTCGACAATCTCATTGAACTGTCGACAGGTCTCTTATTTTTTAGAACAGTACATTAGGTACTGTCGACAGTCCTATTAGACTGTCGACAGTATATATGACCATTTAGTCTTTTGACTGTGTATTTAAAACATGGTTTGATAGATTTATTCCATAATTAGAGATCTTAAACAGCTATTTTCTCAAAACATATTTATATGAGTATTTTCTTGAGTTTAATTATGAGTTTTTGAGGTGAAAATTATTAGTATGCTCTGAAAGAATTTTAGTGTTCAAAATTTCCTTTCTCCACTATATTTCTCACATACCGTATCCTTGAGCTTCAACCCCTCTTTACTCTAAACTATAGGATCTCTCTGAGAAGCTTGATGATCTGAAGAAGATCATCTCTCTGTTGTTCAATTTCTTGTGTACTCCTATAGTGAGATAGGATTGGGAGTTGCGGCTCTAAGATCTTGCGGGATTTATCTGTAAAAAGTGTAATCGCAATTACATAGTAGAATCCTTTATTGCGGTGAAGGCGGAAACGTAGAGCAGTGGCTCGAACCTCGAGAATAATTCTTCTTGTTTGCGATTGATTCTCTGAGTTTGCTTTCTCTAAACTTTTCTCTCAATATATATAGTGTGTTCATCTATTCTTACTACTTCAAGAAAGTAATTGTGCACCTCAACTCTTCTTAAAAGTGGAATCAAAGAGGAGAAGTTCAGAACTCTTCACGGGGTATTCAACTTCATTTCTTGTTAAGTGAGTTTTAGATTGGTGGCTCTTGTGCTTTAATTTTTATTTGTCTATAGCCATAGTGTATTCACCTATTTACTCCCTCTAGGTGAATTTCATTTGCGAGTATGGATTATTGTGGGGCCTTGAGAAGGCCGCATTCATATGGTTGAGCAACATTTGCTGGGCAAGAAAAATTGGACACTCTTCGAACACATAGTTCATAACTTGACAGTATGTGCAGCCCGAAGTTGGGACCTACATTGGACTGACTTGGTTTATTAGAGTTGAATCTTTGATTTTTAGGGCTTCCAGTCTTCTCATTATGCTAGCAATTTTAGCCTCGGCAGCGATTGATGACTCAATAGAATGGAGACGTCCTTCTGAAGAGATATGGGTTACTATTCCTATATTTGTCGAGAGTGGGTTCCCATTGGATGGTCTTCTCTGTTAAATCCTCAAAAATTATCACCCTTGATTTTCCTCCTTTTGCAAGAATTTTCCTTGGCACATGGATTCTAAGAGAGCCAGTTTGTCAAACCATCAAGAGAATTTAGCATTGTCACCATTTCTCTAAAACGTGATAAGTTTATTGGGCAAGGAGATCTTTGAACTGCTCAAAGCACCTCCAAAAAGGTTAACTCGAGTCTTACTTAAATTGCATGGTGTTCTCTTAATGAAGCAGCTTCGTGGATATGGTAGAATTTCTTCAAGAAGACCCTAACAAAATCATCCCATGATATGACAGAATCTACTGCCAAACTATAAAGTAATTTCTTGGCCAGGTCCTTAAGGGAAAAAGGAATGAATCATAACCTAACAACACCATCTCTGAGCTGGGGTATTCTCATCATAAGATATATTTACTCAAATTCTCTTATGAAGCCATATGCATCCTCAGACTCTAAATCATAAAACTTGAGAAGAGTGTTAATAAATTGAGGCTATAAGCTCAAAATTATTGCTACTGGTTTCGGCGAGCCAAATGCAAGATGGAAGAAAAGTTCTAATAGGATAAAAGCTATCCTGCAAAGATGAAATTTGAGTCATCACTGGATCTAGTTTTAGTGGCGGACTGCTTCTAGTTAGCTTAGATGTAATTGGATCTCTCGACCACACTTGCATGCACAATATGTCACAAACAAGATCACTAAACAATCAATTAAAAAAATCAACCAAACCTATTCTAAGGTAGACTTAGACCTAGATGACTCTTAACTTGTTGACTATTCAGGAGAAGTACATTGCAGTAGCCTGACCACAAGTTAATCGGTCAGATAAGGGCAAAACTCAGTAGAAGGTATCCGTGTAAAGCAACGGGCATTAATTACGCCATTCCACTAGTTTTCAAGGATCTTGCCTCTTAATCCCCAACCTTTGACACTAATTTGACTAAAATCAAATCTAACAGTTTTATCGCAACGTCAATCTCCTAGTGAGTTCGAGATGTCCTTAGGGTCAATTTCTATTCAGATTTTAGTTTAGGCTTATGTAGTGGAGATGGCTTGTGGGCTAAGAAAGGATAATGACTTTTTCACTTTATCTTGTTGGGTTTTGCCCTTAGTTCGTTTGGTGCAAAGTGTGCAAGTAAATATCACCTAAAAATATTTTCTATGCAAGATGAAATGCATATGTACCTTGGCTCCAGCACTCTTCAACAGTAATTGATATAAACGAAATTAGACAAATGCTTAGGATGCAAGTCTAACCCTTTTTTTAACAATTCAAGCAATTGATTACTGTTGAGTTAAGAACAGTGTTTAGAATCAATCAAAAGAAAAACTAACAATAGTAGAAGATTATGGTTGCAATTCTCTATGCCTTACAAAAAAGATTGGTCAGTAGTCCAATTTCTTTGCCACGTAAACACAGCAAAGGCAGAGAAAATGCGGCTAGATCACGGGCTTCTATGCTCTGCTTTCTAGAGCAAAGGCACAGAGCTGCAAGGGTTCTTCTGCACTTAGTAATTTTTTCAGATCTCTTCCTGAGCACTAAAACAGAGAACAAACTTGTTAAATCACAAAAATTTCGTTCCCTCCAAGCAACGACTCCAAAAATTTGATCAGGGAAAACCGAGTACTAAAAACAGGTCTTGAAATTTAGAGTTTAAGAATCATGCTTTGGCTTCCTTGGTCGTGATCCACAAGAAGGAATGCTAAGAAGCATTTCGATATTTTGTTCAAAAATCAAGTTCAGTTTTTTGTTTTTTAAAAGAAAGAAAGAAAAGATTATAGTTTGGTTGAGAGTTTGGTTTAAAGAGAAAGAAAAACAAAACAAAAAAAGTTTAAAATGATAAAGAATTAGGATTTAAGAAAAGCGATGAGAATCAAGCGAAGAAAATGAATTTTAGAAATAAGGAAAGAAATCTGGGCTTACTAATCTACTATTCCACTACATATTACTCTCTTTAAAAGTTTTGTGGCTCAATTTGATCATTGGCAAAAAATTACCTTGAAATATGAAAGAAGTCAAGTAAAGCAAATGAGATAGATTTTGAAAATTCTAACATTTTTTAAATTCCGTTCTTAAATTGAATGTTAAACGATCAAAATATTCAAGTATGAAATAAAAACAATTTTATAGATAATTTTTTAAATGAGAATTAAAACCAGCACCAATCCTCATGTGCCTTTTGCAGAATGCAAGGCTTAAACTAGGTGTGCAAATGATTCAATTGGTTTTCTTTTCAAAAGTTGATCAACAAGAGAAATGAGGAGAGGAGAGAACTAGTGAGCCCAAAAATTGATTTAGTTATCCATAGAATAATTAAAGCAATAAGTAAAATGAAAGAGTATACTCAACATACCAATTAAGGGAGATGATTAAAAAATAATTTGTATCTTCCTTGATTGTCATTTCAATTGCATATTACACACTTTTTTCCTCTCACTTTTCTGGATAAAACTAGAACAAAAGGAAAGAAAAGATAACAATGAATATTACAACTTCAAAACTAACTAACAAGAATATCCTAACCTTAGAAATAAAGCCTAAACCTAGTTATCTTCTCTGTGTATTGTATTCTGCCTCTGGTGGGGTATTTTCAGAAGGAGAGGAGTGCCAAAGCATGGAAAAAGATATAAGTGAAGTAGCTGGCCCAACGACCAGATCTTTGGCCGCGTGATCTCCCCTTTTCATCTGTTTCCATTTTTTCGGATAGGATTTTCTCTGGGTGATGGGATTTCAGATTATCCTCATTGATTTCTCGGGCTAGAAAATCTTATCTTTAAAAATCCAGATTATTTGGGTCTTTTTTAGATTTTCTCCTCATTCTCCAATAATTACAACCTACACACCATTAGATATTAAAATGGTTAAATAGAAAAGTTTAATTAAAAATAAATATGAAGATGTGACATAAACTATGCAATAAATGTGAATAATCAGCTGTCTGATTCATCTTTTCCTAATCTTTTTCAGATGTCTCCTCCTGTTTTCTTCCAGACGTAGAGTCTTCGAGTTTTGATGCACCTGATTGTTCACTATTATTGCATATTTAATGTCACATTCTCATATTTATTTTATAACAAATCCTGCTATTCAATCTTCTTTTTATTTAATGGTGTGCATGCCTTTATTAATGGTGAAGGAGAAGAAATGCGCCCAAAAACCCAATTTATCCTAATTAGTCCGAATTAATTAGAGATAACATTATCTAGCTCAAAATCAATGGGGATAATCTAAAGATCCCAACACCTAGAGCAAATCTTACCAGGATTAACAGAATCAACAGAAAGAAGAAGATCAAGCGCCCAAAACGCTGATCCAACGGCCAGGATCATGCCGCGAAAATGTGGCTTTGGCCACGTTTTCGCGGCATATCTCTGGCGTTAGGTCAGAGATTTTGTTCTAATCTTCTTTCATGTTTTGGCACCCCTCTTCTCCTATAAATACTCCACCAAAGGCAGAGAGGTTAGGCTAGAGTGCTACTCTTAGTTTATTGTAGATTTTGTTTTTCTTTTTCTTTTTAATGTAATTTTCTGTTTACTTCATAGCTAAGATAAGAAAGAGATTCATAAGAAAAAGAGAGAGAGAGTGATTTTAAGAGTGCCCCTTGATGTAAACTTGTTTCTTTTCTTTATTGTTTCTCAATTTAATCAAATCTTATTTTTATGTTATTCTTTTCTTTATTTTTACTTCATGGCTTAAATCTTTTTAACCTTCTAGTTTTCTTCTCTTTAATTGTTTTGCGAACCATATGAATCTGATAGCATCGAATAGGTCTTTCCATTGTGAGTGCCACTGATGGCTTATGATGATGGATTCCCATTTCTAAACATATAAAATCTGTATCATTTCATTCTTGCTTTTGTTGTTTTGATAATATAACATAGGCTGTTAGGAATAAGAGGATAATTTTATGTGCCATGCAGTGATCACCTCTCATTCAAGCTCGGTAAGTTACTAAAGATCCAAGGTGAGTCAAGCTTCAAGAGGTAAGTAGACTAGTAGGAACACTTAATAAATTTTAGCCATTTTATTTTTTTCATTTAATTTATTTTTAAAAACTAAAAACATAAACATTTCTCTCGTTATTTGTTCTTCTCTTCCTAATCCTCCTCTAACTTAGTTATTCTTTCTTTTCCTTTTTCAAAGCAAACAAGGAACTTTTAACTGATTTCGTAATTTAATAATACTAAAACGCTTTTATCGGATCCCTCCTTGTGGTTCACGACCGCTTAGCTACTATAGCGGCAGTATTATGAAAAGCAAAGCACCATTTCTGAACTCTCATTTCTCAATTTTAATTTCTATGCTCTGCTTTTACCTCAATCAAATTTTGACATCGTTGTCTGGGAGGGACGGTAATTTTTTTAATTTACTACTGTTAACTTTTTTGTCAAGCCCTGCTTCTCAAAATACGTTGGAGCGGAGACGCGAGAAGAGTCGGCAACGCATATACGCAAGGAGAATACCTTACGTATACGTGCTAAGCCTTATGTAACCTAAACAAGCTATAAAAACTGACTATGATAAATTAAGATCACTGCAATACTACATATAGGTGTCCACACATGATAACACATGAATAAAGTAATAGAGTGTACAATGAATCTGATATATATAGAATCAAGAGATAACAATAGGAATGAAAGTGAACAAGAATACTGGAATCAAGTAGAGAAAAACTCTGACTCCTTGCAATGCATATAGTCTCATCGAACACCTGACTAATGAAATAAAACATCCACTATCTGGATGTGCAAATCCAGGGTTATCAGAAAGCAACCCAATAAGTGTGTATCAAGAGGGAAAAGGTGCTCGTGCATATAATCAGTGTGTATATATCACTATACTAATATGAAAACAAAGAATAAAGAATGTCATGAATAAATAAGAAGTAACTGATAACTATAAAATAAACAACTGATGTCAAAGAGATGTGATCTACCATATATCTCTAATCTAGTTGGTTATTATTAACCTACTAATGTAGTACTTAGCTGTGCCCCATACCACCACTGTTTTCTCATGTATCAAACAAAGTTATCTTTGTTGTAACTACCTATCAATGTAGTGCATGTGTTTTGGAAGGGTACCGTGCATGCCTGGTGCCACAGTCTAACACCACTGGCACTGAACCAAGATAAGCTGCAAAACTCTAATAACTGAGACCATAGCCCTAAAAAAAAGACAACTAGTGTGACACCGTAATCCAGGCATAGCCCTGACCTAACAACTGAATATCTAGGTAGCTAGTACTACTTTGATTCCCCATGGTGGTACCCACAACTTGGTATACCATCACAAGTCCTTTCAAAATATACGACATGCAATATCAGGCAATTATCCCTTTTCCCTGGGTTATGGTGTCTTTTATTAACAAGCAAATAATATAAATTATTATTAAGAGTAATCGATATCTCCAACAACTGCTGATATTAATACTAACTGATATCTGACAACTGACAACTGATATCTAACAATTGATAACTGGCAACTAACAACTGACATCTGAATACTGAAGATATAGAGTCACTAACATAATAGTCTCACTAACAACTGGTAACTGATAACTAATGATAAATATCTGATATTTGATATGAGCAGGAACCAATCATGAAGTGAACCATGAAATATCCTCGAGATCAATTTAAATCAACAAATATTGAAATCATAACTAAATAGTGAAACATCCTCAACAAAACATGTGATCTGGAATATCTACTTCTGATACTCAACCAACAAACTCGTCCATAGTCAAATAATAGAATCAGTAAATAAATATCAAAATACTCATAATTATAAATCTAATTACGTCAGTATCATCAGAACACTATTCAAAATCCTTTATAAGAAATATAGATCTCGAGTCAACTCCAACTCTTCTAAGTCTGTATACAAAGTCTAAGCATCAAGATATTCAATCTCTTAATAAAGTAAGATCATAGCTAATCCGCCCTCAATATCCAAATTAATTCTTATCTGAAAAATCACCAATTAAACAGACATCATGTCTGATAAATACTCCACATAAAATATATATTTCTAATCACAATCACGAACTAATCTTCTCAAGGTCAATCCCATATACAGTCTAACATTCATACAATTAGATCCAAATCTGAAGTGGTAATCATCAACATATGAAATGATAGAACACTAATGTCTCAGTAAAAGGTATCGACTCCACATACAATATATATATTTGATCCGTAGTCCACAATACATCAATACTCAATATTAGTAAGGTATCTCAAGATACTCGAATAAATTAAACAGTGGTAAATCTAAAAATACTTGCTACCAATAACTAAAAGTCGTGTCCATTGATCGGGGCGGAACTAGCATTGTAAAATGTGTATTTATAAAATTGATGTAAAAGCTCGCATGTGCTAATGTACCCTCGATACTTCCGTTATAGCATTGGCTCAACGGGTCGAATCCACAGGGAAGGGAGACGATAGAAGCATTAACAGTTTCTATTCACGTTGTTTGTTAACAATTCTTCTTTGTTAAAAGAATGAAAAAGAAAGTGAAAAGAAAAGGAAAAGGAAATCCAGAATATGGTAGGTGGAGAAGGCGATGAAAACGTCGATGTGAAAAACCCAAGAGAAGTGGTTTGGAAAACAAATTAGAAAAGAAGAAGAAGCTTGTAGTAAAGAAGATGAAACAAGGGTGAACAAAGAGGATTGTAAAAAACACCGATGAAAAGATAAAAGAATTGCTTTCTAAAACAAGATAAAAGAAAACTCATGGCTACTAACTACTAATTGATCCACTAACCATGCTAACCTCTTAGTGATAGTTGCCTCACATTTGATCCTCGGCCATCACTAATCCTTGGCTTCAAGAGACGATACAAAGCATGGCAAATGAGATGGTTCTTCACATTCAAACTTGCATCAAGAGCAAGCTAATACAAACATTAGATCATCAAACCATTGAAAGCAAGCATGAAATAAGAGAGAGTTAGCTTGGTTAGCAAGTTAGCAAGTTAGATGTTGAACCCATCATCATGAGCCATCAATGGCTCTTGCAAGAACAAGGCCTTATAGAGGCTACTAGATTCATGTGGATTATCAAGTAAGTGGTTGGATGGTTAGTGGTTAGTAGTTAGATTGCCATGAGAAGAAATGTTAGCAAAGCATCATGTAGAAGATGAAGAAGATTACATTAGAGGAGAAAGGAGGCACCTTTACATAGACTGTCACCATCTATTACATCAATCCCTCTCTATCTCTCTCTCTGAATCTCTCAGCCCTAATACATGATCTAAAAACGAAATAACATAACAAAATACAAGAAATGAAGAACACCTACCTACACTACACTAAAACATAGAAACCCTAGCCTAAAAAAAAACTGCCTCGTTCTGGACCTATGCAGGGGTTTTTATAGGCACAGAAGCCTTCTAGAAGATGAGACGGGGCCACGCATCGAAAATTGACGCGTGGCTCCACTCCATTGCAGCGGAAACGCGGCAATTGCCACGTTTCCGTGGAAATACCAGGGACTTAGGTCCCTGATTTTTGTCAGTGGGTCCCTGTTGGTTCTAGCAGCTTCCTGGTATATCCCTTTTCTGGTAACTTCATCCGAATATTCGTCTGACATGCACAAGAGTCTAGGTTCGACGTATCTTCTACATGATCCCTTGCTTGGCCTCCAAGTAATGCCGATTTAATTACCCTAAAAGGGGTTTAATTAAGCTCTAATTACTCCTTTGCCCTTGAACTCTGGGTTTACCTGCAATAGAGATCAAAACACAGTTTAGACCAACAATTATTCATAAATCAGTGGGGAAATGCGATATAATAATGCATAATCGTAGACTAATCACACCCCCACACTTATCTTTTGCTCGTCCCGAGCAAAACAAGAAAAGAAAACTGTACTACAAATGTTATTACACCACTTTCGCAGGTGACGCGATTGCACTGAGTGTGTGCAACAAGCCGTTAAACCTCTAGGTTACCCCTAGAGGAGGAGTGTTGTCTCCTGAGGGTTTTCAGCGGATTGCACCCACAAAATCCATAAAGAAAGAAGACAAATGTTAGTATTTTGAAAATACATTTTGAAAGAGAGACAAGTTTTCAAAATATTTTTGCAAAAATATAAGTGATCTAAGGTCATAAGTCCACCAAAAATCATTCTTCCTTAAACTTAGTCTCTATGCAAGATCTTGTTTTTAATTAAGGTAAGAATTCAAAATTGGATTGAATATTTTATCTTTCATATAACCTAGATAATATGCACTTTGTGATAGTGAAAATTTCTGGGATTTCAACTCCAACCATCAAGCCATTTATTTATATTCATATATATTTTATTTATTTATTTATTATTTTTTCTTGTTTCTTCCCTTAGTTTTCTTAGGCTTTCTAGTTCACCCATGTAGTGAGCCTATAACCGATGACTCCCAGACAAGACGGTTTTAGGGCACTAGATGAGAAAACATCCCTCGGGTTAAGGACTCGAGTAAATAAGGCCACAAAACTAAGGGGGATTATTTGTTTCTTTTGATCACCGTTAGGCGTGAATAATCATGCTTCTTGAGGCATAATTATCCAGCTTAATAAGTGACCATATATTTTTTTCTTTTTATTTATTTTTTGCTTTCTGGCATTTTAGGTCTTTGTTTCCTTCCCAAAAATGTGTAAGTGTGAAGTGCATACTATCTAAGGCAGAAAATTTAAGATAAAATTATCTCCCCAATTTATCTTACTTAGCCTATAATTTTAAATAAGATCCATTATTTCAACTAGGTTTAAGATGTCATAATTAAGGCTTCCTTAATTTCTAAGATCATCTTAATTTTCTAAAAAAATAGATCAAAACTTTGTCTCTTATTTCAAAAAGTTTTTAAAGAAAGAAAAAATTCCTATACAAAAGGGAAGATTTCTAAAAATATCCTAAAAGAAGTGTAAAAGAAAGAAAATCTAAAAACTCTACGTTAGTAAACCCTCCCCCACACTTATCTCATGCATTGTCCTCAATGCATCATGATGTATGTATGCATGAAATAAATAGAGAGGGAAGGAAAAATCACCTCAAGGTGGTGGTTCCGGTGGCGGTCTGATTGGTCCACGAAGTGCGGCCCAATCATTCTTGCGTGGAGTCCGGAGGAACCCACCATAAACCTCTAGAATACAACCCACTAGAATGATGTCTATATGTATGATTTTTATTAAAAACTTTACCCTATCTAATTTTCAAATTTTCAAAATAATTTTAGAGTCAAATTTATCAAGACCCTTGTCCCGAATGGAATGATTGATTTGGACTCAGGAAATACAGGAACTAATATCGACTCAGAAAAAAGACTTAAGTCAAGTAAAGATTCGGGAGTCGAGATCGGTTCAAGATGTGGGTCCAAATCAAGAAGTTGAAACTCAAGTCCACAATCATTTCCCCATGATGGAATGTGACTTTCTAAGATTGGTGATTCAAGTTAAGGAATGACAGGTATGGGAATCAAAACTGACTCTAAAATGTTACTCAAATTGGGTAATATAACAGGAGTCAATAAAGATTCAGGAATTTGAACTGGATCACAAATTTGAGGATCAAAGTCACATTCCTCATTAAGTTCAATTCCATAAAAATGAGAACTTGCCAATTTATCAATGGGATTTTCAAAAGTATGAAATTGGTCAAGTTCAATATGATCATCAGAAAAGATTGGTGATTCAATTTCACAATGGATTGGTACAGAATCCAACACCGACTCGGGAAAAGGCCTGAATTTAGGTAAAAATACCGAAGTCATAATTAAATCAGGAAGTAGAATTGAATCACTAATTTGAGGTTCATGATCATATTCATGCTCAAGTTCAATTTCAGGAAAAAGATAACTTGCCAAAATGTCAATGGGATCTTTAACATTTAAAGTTTGGACAAGTTCAGATTGGTGTGCTGAAATTGAATCTTGATTTCCAAATTGACAAGAGTCTTGGGTCAGATCAATAGAGTTTGGCATAGTTGAATTGGTCAAAGGTTGATAAGATAGAGTTTCCTCATTCCTATAAATGCTAACCAATTGACTCAATTGTGTTTCCAACCTGTTGACAGACTCGGCAGATGATTTTTGAAATTGTAACATAGACTCCTAAAAGATTTCTATACTCTTTTCTAGACTTGATTTTTCTACAAGTGGATGCTCTAGAATGGGAGTATAAGAATCTTGGTTTTAGAAATTTTGTGAAGAATGTGAGTCAGAAATATTTTGAGATTGAAGCTTGGACTCACACAAGAGTTCCTTACTCATTTCCAGGGCAGATGGTTGTTTATTATGAGGAGGTGGAACTGAGTAAGACTCTTGAAAATACTATGGAATTGGAGAGGCCAATGCTTTCTGAAGTTGTTGCTCGGCGTCTTGTAGATTGGCTTCTATACTCTTTTGTAACTCAGATTTTTCTTCAATTGGTGGTTCAGAAAAAGGAGTATAGGAAGCAAAATCGGAGAATGAACATTATGTAAATTGTGGACAAGGTGAACATGGGGGACAAGGAGTTTGAAAATTAAACTCGGGGAAAGTGAATCCCCATTGACTCTGTGACGAGTTGAAATTATTTTGAAAATTATAGTCATAAGAATGTGGGTATAGGTTGTATTGATTCGGATAAGTCCAACCCAGTGTATTTGGTTGGTGCATATTGTAAAAAGCCGGGTTAGAATTATCCGAATCGAATGGGGTCGGTGTGAAATATGAATTCATATTCGGATTGAAAGAATTGTTATTGTTGAATTCCATTTCACAAACAATCACAAACAAAAAAGAAAAATCAAACAACAAATAAAAAGAAAAGAAAAAATCAAAACCAAGCCTATAGTAGGGTTGACCTAGACCTAGACGACTCCTAACTGGTCGACTACCCGGGGGAGGTTGTTGTTTGAATCCAACCATAAGCTAATCGGCCAGGTAGGGAAAAATACGGTGGGAGGTATCCGTGCGTAAGCAACGGGCCTTAATTACGCCAAACCACGGTATCTTCGAGGCGTAACCTCTTAATCCCCAACCTTAGACACCGATTTCACAAGAGTAAGATTCAAAACAAGTTCCACCCTCGGTCAATCTCTTAATGAGTCCGAGATGTCCCTAGGGGCCAACGTCTATCAATTTTTATTAGGGCTTGGGTTGTGTGAGTGGGGATGTGATTTTTGGGTTAAGGAAGGGTGATAAAATCCCCACCTTATCTTGTATGAGTTTTGCCCTTAATTTCAATTTGTGCAAGTGTGCAATATAGACAATAGTATAACACAAAGCGATAAATCACCCACGTGTTTGTCCTATACTATATGCAATGCCATATGTACACCTCCATCTAGATCACAATAATAGAACAAAATACAGAATATTGGAATTGAATTGACACGTGCCTAAATACAAATGTCTAAACCGTTTTAAAAGCGTCCAAATACCATATTTTAGTTCTTTAATTTATTGTAGTGTGTAGGCAATCAAAGCAGGAAAATAATAATACAGATCAACTAGCTATTACATTGAACACATCCCAGCACAATAAGATATACAATTATCACAAAATGGCTGCGTTTTTGCGGCAAAAGTCGCGTTGGCGCGGCAGTTCTTTGAAAGCTGGGTCCCTGCTTCCAAGAGCAGGGAGATGTAAAGCTAGTATTTATTCTGCAATGTTAAAATCCTGTAAAGAATACCCTGCACACCAATACAGAGAAGACAATGTTAACAAAAACGTGAAGTCAAAACCATTCCCGTTCCCCGGCAACGGCGCCAAAAATTTTGATCGGGGTAGAACTAGCACTCTAAAATATGTATTTATAAAATCGATGTAAAAGCTCGCATGTGCTAATGTACCCTCGATACTTCCGTTATAGCATTGGCTCAACGGGTCGAATCCACAGGGAAGGGAGACGGTAGAAGCATTAACAGTTTCTATTCACGTTGTTTGTTAACAATTCTTCTTTGTTAAAAGAATGAAAAAGAAAGTGAAAAGAAATGGAAAAGGAAATCCAGAATGTGGTAGGTGGAGAAGGCGATGAAAACGTCAATGTGAAAAACCCAAGAGAAGTGGTTTGGAAAACAAATTAGAAAAGAAGAAGAAGCTTGTAGTAAAGAAGATGAAACAAGGGTGAACAAAGAGGATTGTAAAAAACACTGATGAAAAGATAAAAGAATTGCTTTCTAAAACAAGATAAAAGAAAACTCATGGCTACTAACTACTAATTGATCCACTAACCATGCTAACCTCTTAGTGTTAGTTGCCTCACATTTGATCCTCGGCCATCACTAATCCTTGGCTTCAAGAGACGATACAAAGCATGGCAAATGAGATGGTTCTTCACATTCAAACTTGCATCAAGAGCAAGCTAATACAAATATTAGATCATCAAACCATTGAAAGTAAGCATGAAATAAGAGAGAGTTAGCTTGGTTAGCAAGTTAGCAAGTTAGATGTTAGAACCCATCATCATGAGCCATCAATGGCTCTTGTAAGAACAAGGCCTTAAAGAGGCTAGTAGATTCATGTGGATTATCAAGTAAGTGGTTAGATGGTTAGTGGTTAGTAGTTAGATTACCATGAGAAGAAAAGTTAGCAAAGCATCATGTAGAAGATGAAGAAGATTACATTGGAAGAGAAAGGAGGCACCTTTACATAGACTGTCACCATCTATTACATCAATCCCTCTCTATCTATCTCTCTGAATCTCTCAGCCCTAATACATGATCTAAAAATGAAATAACATAACAAAATACAAGAAATGAAGAACACCTACCTACACTACACTAAAACATAGAAACCCTAGCCTAAAAAAAAACTGCCTCGCTCTGGACCTATGCAGGGGTTTTAATAGGCATAGAAGCCTTCTAGAAGACGAGACGGGGCCACGCGTCGAAAATCGACGGTGGCTCCACTCCATTGCCGCGGAAATGCGGCAATTGCCGCGTTTTCGTGGCAATACTAGGGACTTAGGTCCCTGGTTTTTGTCAGTGGGTCCCCGTTGGTTCTAGCAGCTTCCTGGTATATCCCTTTTCTGGTAACTTCATCCGAATATTCGTCTGACGTTCGCAAGAGTCTAGGTTCGACGTATCTTCTAGATGATCCCTTGCTTGGCCTCCAAGTAATGCGGATTTAATTACCCTAAAAGGGGTTTAATTAAGCTCTAATTACTCCTTTGCCCTTGAACTCTGGGTTTACCTGCAATAGAGACGAAAACACGGTTTAGACCGATAATTTATTCATAAATCAGTGGGAAAATGCGATATAATAATGCATAATCTAGACTAATCATCCATAGTACACGCCAAAGTAAACGAGAAGGTATTCATATATATCATCAAATCCATAATTATTTTTACATACTAGAAATTAAACAATTTAGCTAACTAACACTAATTAAATAGCCACTATAATTTCATTACCACAGTTAAATATAAATCATGTAAGGAGAGCTAAACACTCACTAACAAATCATAATTAAATAATAACACAAAGTAAACACTCACATGAAATGACGCGGTTTCGGATCCGAATCGCCCTCTGGTCTGCACTGCACGAACTGGTATTGATCTCTGAATTATCTCATACGTCGATCTTTGAATCGCCTGGCGTATCTGCACTCTGCGAACACGAATTCGGATCAAATTTGGGTCTTCTGTAAACGCGACTCCGGTTGAACTACTATGACACATATATACTCATACATATATACAGACCTGTACACAAATGCACACAATACATACATACATTTTAATACACACAATACATACATACATGCATACTCGTTCAACTAACACACAAATAACACACACACACACACACACAACACTCATGCGCACATCCGCACACAACAGAGAGAGAGTGAGAGAGATCAACTCGCACATTCATTCACATACTTGTAGATATAATTAACACATACATAATTAAATAATTAACCACAAATATACATTTATACACACTAAACACACAAACATCACATTAAAATACACTCATGCACTCAACCAACAAACACACAATTACATATACAGAGAGAAAGAAATAGAAAGAGGGAGGGGAAATTACTCACGACGAAGGGGAGGCAGGCCTGGGGCTCCGGCGTGCCACTGGAGGCCAAGGAGGGGAGAAGCATAGCTCGGGTTCACGTGGCAGAGGGAAGGTGTTGTCGAGGAGGTGGTCGCGGCTCGAACGGACAAAGAGGCTCGGCCAGGAGTGATGGAGGAGAGAAGGTTGCACAATTGGGGAAAGGGTAGCACAGGGATGGTGAATGACAGGATGTGGCCAGGGGATGGAGCTGTGCAGTTGGTGCTAGAGAGTTGCGGGTTACTATAGACATGGTGAAGTGCGAGCTCGGCTTCGCGAGGGGGGGAGGATCTGCCGGCGGTTATGCAGAAGGTAGCTTGGTGGTTGGGGGTGTACGGGTATGGTGGAAGCAAGAAGAAGAAGAGGGGAATGCTGTGGTGTTGGAGGAGAGGGTGGAGGCGGCTATGGTGAGAGGGTGCGGCTATGGTAAGAAGATGATGAAGATGGAAACTCGTCTCTGGCCTAGGGAAGGAGGTGCGGCATGGGGTGATGGGAAGCAGCTGTGAAGGGAAGAAGAAGAAGAAGATAGATTAGTTTAAGGTTTGGTTTAGAGAAGATGGAGATTATATATAGGGGATGTTAGTGGGTTTTAGGTAATGAGTTTTGGTAACGGGTTTGGGGATCGAGTTATTGGGTATGGATAATGGGTGTATGGGTTAAAGGGTTTGGGATTAGGAACAAAGGAAAAATAAAAGATAATTAATAATACTAATTAAAATAATATTAGTAACAAACTACTAATAATAATAACAATAATAGTAGTAGTAATAATAATAACACCAATAGTAATAGTATTTAATTATAGCAATAATAATAATAAGCACTAATAATAATAACAATGATAACAATATTAATAATAATAACAATGATAATAATAATAACACTAGTGATAATAAATAATAATAATCATAATGAAATGATAATAGCAATAACAACTACTACATAACAATTAATAATAATAGTAATTAGTAAATAATAATAATAGTAATAACACCTAAAGCTAACTTATCATATAATATCTAATATTAATTTGAATATTAATATTAATAATAATCAGAAAAGAAGAAGTCATAAAGTAAGTTAAAAAAATACTAATAAAATAATAAGATGATAAAATAAATAATCAAAAAATAAAAATACAGTTTTATTAACTAGAGATATTATATTTTTCTTCTCTATTTTTATGTGTAGAGGCTGATTTCAAGAAATTAATAACTGCAGAATACATAAAAGAGTAGAATATATATAAGAGTTTCTAGGCCCCTATTCTAGAAAGCAAAACCCAGAAACTCCTAGTCTTGCTGCGCAAACGTGACAAGTTGAGTGAACTACTCACTTGTGTTTTGTGCAGGGTGGTTGAGATGGAAAGATACAGCTTTTGTAGTAGTTAAATTTTCTTATTAAATTAATCTGCACGTTGTTTGACTTCAAAAGTAATTGGTTGTTTGTAAAAATCTATAAAACGGTTTAGACTTTGCATTCTAGGGCATTCGTCTAATTTCGTTTACATTTTCATTACTATTGAAGAGTTTAGAAGCCAAAGTATATGTGCATAACATTTAGTATATGGAACATTCTTGAATGAGATATTACTTGAATGTTACTTTTTGCTGAATACTTGTACACACGCACTAAAACGATTAAGGGCAAATCCTATAAATAAGATAAGGCGGGGGAGTCATTACCTTTGCTTAGCCCAAAATCATCTCTTCACTCACTAACCCAACCTTACTAAAAACTGAGTAGATACTGGCCCTAGGGAAATCTCGGACTCAATAAGAGATTGACATCGAGAGAAAGTTGTTAGAGTTTGACTCTGGTCAAAATCGGTGTCTAAGGTTTGGAATTAAGAGGCAAGATCATCAAAAACTAGTGGTTTGACGTAATTATGGCACCTTGCTCTACACGGATACCTCCCAATGAGTTTTGCCCCTACCTGATTGATCAACTTATGATCAGACAGCTGTAATATACCTCTCTTGGACAGTCAACCAGTTAGGAGTCGTCTACGTCTAAGGTCTACCCTAATATAGCTTGATTTTTTATTTTTTTGTTTGCTTGTTTTTTTTATTTTTACTATTTCATGTGAAATGGATCATAACCCTAATTTTTTTCCATACTAATATGAATCCATATTTCACTTTTACCTCTTTTGACTTAGATATCACCAACGGGACATTAACTCACATCAACCAACCAAATATGTCGGATTGGTTTTATCCGACTCAACATACTCCCTAACCCCAGTATTATGAACAAGATTGAAGATTTCATCTCCACTTTTCATCAAGTCAGTGGGGATACACCTCCCCCGAGTTATATTGTCAATCACCTTTTCAACATTCAGCTTCATATATGCCTTTTCTAGAATAACC
This sequence comes from Agave tequilana, assembly GCA_038442645.1. Lineage (NCBI taxonomy): Eukaryota > Viridiplantae > Streptophyta > Magnoliopsida > Asparagales > Asparagaceae > Agave > Agave tequilana. Next base: position 148,884 of record JAVJIF010032264.1, on the reverse strand, counting down.
AATTGAAGAAATATATGAGTTAGAAAAGAGACTAGAAGTCTTGCATGAGTCTAAGTGCTGATGGACTCACAATTTCAACAAAATTTTCAAAATCAACTTTTATACTCATCTTTTCAAGAAGAACCAATTGACTTAAAAAAGAGTATGAAAGACATGATTCAGCCTCAAAATTTTGTTACCTAGTTTACCGATAGGTTAGAAGCAAAATTAGTCAATTGGTTAATATTTATAGAAATGGAGAAACTCTCCTTTATCAATATTTGACCAATCCTGATATCTCTAACCCTATTGATCTGGCCCCAGAGTCATGTTATTTTGGAAACCAAGATTCAATTTATCACACCATCTTTACCATGATTAATACTCAATCTTTGTCAAATTGGCAAGTTATCACTTCAATGAGATTGAACTTGAACATAAATGTGACCCTGATCCCCAATTTTGTGATTCAATCCGATTATTGACTCAATGTTGACTCCTGTTCCTTACCTGATTTGGATCACATTCTTGAGCCAACATTAATTTCCGAATCTATAAATCTTGAAATGAACCACCACTTTTGAAAAATCACATTTTATTGATAGGAAAAGAATGTGAAAATCATTTTATTGATTTGGACCCAACTCTTGAACCAAATCCGACTCTTGAACCTAAACTTGATTTAAGTCAACTCCCTGAGTCAGTATTGGTTTCCATACCATTTGAAATTACACCTAGAGGGGGGTGAATAGGTGTAAGGCTAATCAAATCAATATTAAATGTAAAATAAAAATGAGATGATGCAAACGATTACTGAAAGCAAGATTAGAAGCCGTATACCCTGTGAAGGATTCTGAACTTCTTCCTCGTGATTCCTCTAGATAAGAGTTTGTGGTACTCAATGCAATTTTGTTGTAAGAGTATAGATCGACAATAAATGAATGGATATAAAGTAGATAAGATAGACAAATCAATCGCAAACAAAGTGATTTATTATGAGGTTCAAGCCATCGCTCTACGTCCCCGCCTTCACCACCGTGAAGGATTTCCAATCCACTAGAACTTTTCACCAAAAGAATTACAACCACTATGGAGTACACAACTCCCAACACACTCCTCTAGTCCAGAGATAGCGTAGCAATAATACAATAAGCACTAGGTGATCAAAAGGCCACAAACTCTCTCTTGAAAACACTTCTTTACAAAAACCCTAGAGAATAATTATAAGATTGAAGCTCAAGATTTTGTATGTGAAATATAAAAATAGAAGAGAGATTTTCAGAACCAAAACTTGAAGAGAATTTCAGAGAATAAAAGCACAAAAACTGAAACAAAAACTTTTTCTCAAGTAGGCACAAAATATTGAATCTTTTCAAATTGTTGTAGTGATAAACTTAATCCTAATGACCCTTTTATATAGGTCTTAGGAAGGGCAAACTTAGAATAGTTTTACCAGTATAAAAGAGGCATAAATTGACCCTCAAAATCAACTATCCACGTTTTATTTTTAACATATTTTAAAAAGAATTAAAATAAAACATTCAGAATTGCCAATCTGGCATACTAGCGGTCGACCGACCGGTCGACCGGTAGATTCAAAAATCTGACCGTTAGCACTCCCCGGTCGATCGGTCGGTCGACCATGCCAAACCGAGAGTTGGCTACTTACAGTCGGTCGACCGCCCGGTCGACTGTAACAGGGATCGGTCGACAGCCCATGCACAACGTGCACACCCCCAATTGTCAGAACTCTGGTCGACCGTGCGGTCGACCGTTCTGGCCTGTAATAGGCACGGTCGACCGCCTGGTCGACCGACCTTGGCCAAAACAGTTTTTGAAAAAATCTTTTTGAAGAAATGTGAAATTTGGAATATTTTTGTTTGGATTTTGGAAGATAGGAAACATATATAGCTGCTAGATATAAGTTCAAAACTTGATAAAAAAAATATTTTAGAAAATTTGAGAACCCAAAATCATACTTTAGAAAAACGTGCATTTTTGTGTGTGTGAGTGTATTTTTGAGCTTCAACCGTATATACTAATCTTTAACAAAAATTATTTACAAGATGAGTCTACAAGCAGGCGTCTCTAAAACTTGATGCTGAACAGGATTGAGCTAGAGCCTAATAACCCATGCTTGAGCCATCCATACCTGTACCAACCTGAAATTCATTCTTGAACTTCTATTAGTACTAAATAGCTTTTATATATTTTGTTATCATCAAAACACATAACCCGGGGATTGTAACCTTTGGGCCAACAATCTTCCCCTTTTTGATGATGACAAAACATATAAGCTATAAAATAAAATGTAGGAGGGAGGTAAGAGCTCTCCCTCAAACGATGCTCTATTATCAAGTATAAAACATATAAAAAACATATATGAGATAAACATGAAATTAAAATATGAAACCACCACAAATACTTCTCCCCCTTTTTATCATACATCAAAAAGGGTTAGTAGACAAATCTCATCAATCAATAATACAAACATTTAGTTCTGCAATCTAGATTATACATATCATTAATATAAACATTATTTTCATGAAATCCGGTGAGAATACAATCATTGGTTTTACAATCAAAAATGTTACAAGAAGATTCATCAAAAATAACTTTAAAACTACGATCACATAGTTGACTAATACTAAGTAGATTATTTTTAAGATCATCAACTAACGCAACATTTTCAATTAAGGAAGATGTACCAATCTTGATGTTACCTATACCGATAATATTGCCCTTGGAATCATGTCCGAAGGTCTCGGTGCCACCTTCAGCGTACCTTGATAGGGTTGCAAAATTGTTGATCTCCCATGTCATGTGCTTTGAGCAACCACTATCAAGGTACCACCGCTCCCTACGTCTTGGAGCCTTGGTGTGTACCTATATCATACAATGAAGTTGTTGACTTTGCTACCCATATTTTCTTAGGTCCTATTATGTTAGTACTTCAAACCCAAACATGATTATTAGTACCATTTATACTATCATAACAAAATTTAGTTAGATGACCATTTTGGCCACAATAAGTACATTTATAAAATCTCTCATATTTGAAAGCATGATGTACATGATGAAAATGTGGTTTATGAGCATGGTGAACATGTGGTGTAAGAACATGCTTGGTGTGTGTGTGAGCATGTGTAGTATGAATGTGTTTCTTTGAAGCATTTTTCTTTGAAAACATGTCTTCTAATTTAGCTTTGTTAAACTCACATTTCTTTAAAATATTTCCCAAATTGTTAATTTTAGTTTTTAAGATAGAAATTTCATTTTCATCAATCTTGAGAAACTTAACTTTAATGAAACCTTATATGCATCAAACTCCCTTTGTGTTGATAAAAGAGTGGAAGACAAATCATCTTTTTCTTTGGAAAGAATAATAATTTTGTTTTGAAGAACTTCATTTTCCTTTTTCATTGTTTGACAATTTTTTTTTAAAGAATCATAATTAACTGAAAGTTCTATAAAAGCATGTAATAAATCTGCTTGAGTTACTCCACTATTATCAAAAGATGGTTCAGAATTTACCTTGGGTGTGTTTGCCATAAAACACACGTTTGCAGTGTCCACCTCCTCCTCGGATTCACTTTCTGAATCCCAAGTGGCTTTGAGAGCTTTCTTCATAAATGGCTTCTTTTGCTTGATAAAAGAAGATATCTTGTTTCTGAAATCTGGACGATATGTCCGGGTTTTCGACAGTTGAAGCAAATGATTTTCTTTTCCTCCTTTCCTTATCGTCATCTCTTATGGTTGTATTTTTCTTTTTTGTATGCTCTTATTACATTTCTTACAAGGAGAGATGGCTCTTCATCTTCTTCTTCTTCTTCTTCTTCATCGTGGAGATAGCGGGAGCAGACTTGAAAGCGATAGTCTTCTTCTTTTGTGGCACCATTTCTTCTCTTGCTGCTTTCTCCATCTCATCGGTCTTAAGGTTGCTGATAAGACCAATGAGCTCCATCTCATCTTTATCGTTCAACTCCTTCAATGTGGTAGCTTTGACTTTCCAAGACAATGGAAGTGCGTGAATAACCTTTTAGAACTTTTGATCATGTGTTGATTTCATCACCTAGAGAAGCAAGACCATTAGTTATTTTAGTAAACTTTGTAATCATATCATCAATAGACTCATTTTCATGCATTTTAAAGTTTTCATATTGGGAACGTGAGAGATCATTTTAGCTCTCTTGACTTGTGAAGTTTCCTCATAAGTGACCAATAAGTGTTGCCAAATCTCATAGGCGGATTTGCAATGAATGACCTTGTCATGTCATCCTCATTCAATGCTAAAAGCAAGGCATTTTGAGCCTTTGAATTAGGCTCATATTCCTTGGAGTTAAGATCGGACCAAGTGCCCCCTGAAAAACACTTAGGGGCCGTTTGTTTCGCGTAAAAGTCCGTAATTTGTAAATGAGTTACAACCCAATTACAACTACGGCGTTTGTTTGGACCGTAATTCGCAAAAGACTTACGTAACTCAACTAACACTCACTTGCAAATCAGTTACCACTCACTTACAGCCCAGTTACAGTTAATTTTGTGGTCATGCAAATTTGTATTATTTTTTTATGTTAATATTAATTTTTTTTAATATTTAGCATTTTTAATATTTATTTGAAATATTAAAACTTTTTAAATCACCAAATAGTTAATTTTGTGGTCAACTTTTTCACTTACGACTTACACATTACGACAACCAAACACCGTAAAACACAATACACTTTTTCACTTACAACTTTATTTACCAACCAACCACCATAAAACTTACATGCATGTAACTCATTTACAACTGTAAAAGACTTTACCAATTACGACTTACGAATTACGGCCAGTTACGACAACCAAACAGGCCCTTAGAGGGGGGTGAATAGGTGTTATGCTAATCAAATGCACTTTTAAAAACTAGTTATAATGTATGATGCAAGCAGTCACTCAAAAAAAGAAATTGAAGCCAAATTCTTGGTGAAGGGCTCTAGAACTTCTCCTCTTTGATTCCTCTAGATGATGAGTTGAGGTGCTTAATTGCTTCATTGTTGATATGAGTATAGAACGAAAATGTAAGAAGATGAAGTGAATGCAATAAAGAAAAATAAGACAAATAATATCACAAGTATAAGAATGTAAAGCAACAAAGAGCAAGAAGAAATCAATTGCAAACACTGTTTCGAGGTTCGAGCCACTGCTCTACGCCCCCACCTTCACCACTATGAAGGATTTTCACTATATCCATAAAGGGAACTCACACAGGAACCTTACACCAAAGGGATTACAACTTAGTCTACTCAAGACCGGAGTACCCAACTCTAACAATACTATCCTCCACACAAGAGGAACCACAACACAATGAAATACAAGTCAATTGGTGATCTAAGAAGACCACAAATACTCTCTTACAACTTTTTATAGAGTGGAGTATGATTTTAGGCTCAAGAAGCTACGTGAGAGGAGAAAATCAGCTGAAGAGATTTTGAAGACTTAAAAACAAACTGAAAAGCTTTTGAAAAAGAAGAACTTAGAAATGGAAAGCAATGAAACACTTCTCTCTTGAAAACAATTGAAACTTGGATATTTTTGTTAATGAAAACCAAAACCCGTGCCCTCCATTTATAGGCAAGGGATAAACAACATTCAGGAGTGAAGTCAGGAGATTTGAAGTGAGTTTGACCTCTTGGAAGCATAAAATGACTGTTGGAACTTATTAAAATCAAAATAAATTCGAACTGTACCATTATGCCAACCTGGACGACTGCCGGTCGACCGGCACGTCATTTAAATATAGCCGTTGGCTCCGGTCGACCGCCCGGTCGACCGCAGGTCAATTTAAAAAGAAATATTTGAACTGCCGGTCGACCGGGCCGATTGACCGGCATAAACAGAGAGTGAGGCCCATGCAGTTGGTCGACCGATCGGTCGACCGCATGGGTTGACGGTCGACCGACAAACGTGCACAGACGTGCACGCCCACGGCCAAAAGGCGATCGACCGGCCAGTCGACCGCTGTTTTAAATCTATTTCAGGCCATGACGGTCGACCGACCGGTCGACCGTTTTGGCCTGAAATAGCTACGGTCGACCGGCCAGTCGACCATTATGGCCTGAAATAGATTTAAAACAGATTTTTGAACTTAAAAATATTTTTAAAATATTTTAAATTGGTTTGAGGGTTATGTAGCATAGTACAGGAGATAAAATACATGTTCTAAACTTGATATAAAAATTTGAAAGATTATGAAACATGCTTGTATTTTTGAAAAGTGTATTTTTGTATGTGTAACCTCTTGAGCACTCTATCATATTTTATTCTTTAACATACTAAAATCTTACAAGGGCCTAGGTGATAACAAGATCTTCAATCGGGTTTTTTCATTTGCATCGTTGAGTTGCTTGAATTCTTGATCCCGTATTTGAGTCATCTTGAGTCAACACCACCTTCCTTTAGGGGAAGAAACTTCTTGTATCCTTAGAACCCTAAAATAAACTTAAACAATTAAACTTGATTAGTACAAATAACTATATATGTTTTGTTATCATCAAAACTCTAAAATCGGGTGATTGTAACCTTGGGCCAACACCCTCCTCACCGGTGGGTCCACCATAGGGTTTGGTCATCGCCTTTGTAACCCAGCATCCTAGGGATTGCAAAAATAAGGTCATCCTAACTTTCCATATAGGAAAATTAAGGCCATCAAACTTAAGAGGGATCCTAATACTGTCAGCCATTTTTACTAGTGGATGAATGAAGAATTTTATATAATGATTAGCAAATTAGGATCTCTCTAAGGATGTTAAGCCAAAAACTAGAGACCTTGCTCTGATACCAATTGAAATTACACTTAGAGGAGGGTGAATAGGTGTAAGGCTAATCAAATCAATATTCAATACAAAATAAAAATGAGATGATGCAAACGATCACTCAAAGTAAGATTAGAAGCCGTATACCCTGCTTCCTCGTGATTCCTTTAGATAAGAGTTTGAGGTACTCAATGCAATCTTGTTGTAAGAGTATAGATCGACAATAAATGAATAAATATAAAGTAGATAAGATAGACAAGTAAATCAATCGCAAATAAAGAGATTTGTTTCGAGATTCGAGCTACCGCTCTACGTCCCCGCCTTCACCACCGTGAAGGATTTACAATCTACTAGAACTTTTCACCAAAGGAATTACAACCACTATGGAGTACACAACTCCCCAACACACTCTTCTAGTCCAGAGGTAGCGTGGGAACAATACAATAATCATTGGGTCATCAAAAGACCACAAACTTTCTCTTGAAAACACTTCTTTATAAAAACCCTAGTGAATAATATATAAGATTGAAGCTCAAGGTTTTATAAGTTAAATATAAAAATAGAAGAGAGATTTTCAGAAACAAAACTTGAAGAGAATTTCAGATAATAAAAGCATAAAAACTGAAACAAAAACTTTTTCTCAAGTAAGCACAAAATTTTGAATCTTTTCAAATTGTTATAGTGATAAACTCAACTCTAATGACCCCTTTATATAGGTTTTAAGAAGAGCAAACTTAGATAGTTTTACCAGCATAAAAGAGGAATAAATTGACCCTCAAAATCAACTATCTACGTTTTGTTTTTAAACATGTTTTAAAAACAATTAAAATAAAAAGTCAGAATTGCCAATCTGGCATACTAGCGGTCGACCGGCCGGTCGACTGAACCGTTAGCACTCCCCGGTCTACTTGTCGGTCGACCGTGCCAAATCGAAAGTTGGCCACTTACAGTCGATCGACCGCCCGGTCGACCGCAACAGCGCCCGGTCGACCGACCTTGGCCAAAACAGTCTTTGAAAAAATCTTTTTGAAAAAATGTAAAATTTTGAAATATTTTTGTTTGGATTTTGGAAGATAGGAAACATATATAGCTGCTGATATAAGTTCAAAACTTGATTAAAAAAATATTTTAAAAAATTTGAGAACCAAAAATTATACTTGAGAAAAATGTGCATTTTGGTGTGTGTGTGTGTATTTTTGAGCTTCAACCGTATATACTAATCTTTAACAAAAACTATTTAAAAGATGAGTATACAAGTAGGCGTCTTTGAAACTTGATGTTGAACAGTGATTGAGTTAGAGTCTAATAACCCATGCTTGAGCCATCCATACCTGTACCAACCTGAAATTTATTCTTGAACTTCTATTAGTACTAACTAGCTTTTATATGTTTTGTTATCATCAAAACACATAACCCGGGGATTGTAACCTTTGGGCCAACACCTTTAACTCTTGAGCTCAAATCAATCATTTCACTAAATCACATTCCATTATTAGATCAAGGTGATAAACAATATAATTCCAAGATGATTTACCAAGACTGGTCATTTAACTGGGATAATTTTCACGATAGGATCTTGCATGATCCTATTCAATTTGTGGGTTATAACAGCGTTAACAGGTTAGAGGTCAAAAGTGGATTCCTTCGAACACCATATTCATTAGATTGGGCAGCAACAGTTATACCAATCTGACCACTACCAGAACCACCACCTTGAGATGACATCTTTCCTTCCCTTTTTCTTTTTCATGCATATATGTATTTCATTCATACATTGAGGATAATGCATGAGATAGGTTTGAGGGAGGATTTTACTAACATAGGTTTTTTATTTTTGTATAAATTTAAAAAAACTTTTCTTTTAAAAAATATTTTGAAGTGGCAAAAAATATTTTATCCTATTTGGTCAGAAATTAAGTTAATCTTAAGAAATAGGAGAATCATAATTAAGATTTCTTAATACTTGATCAGAATAAAATTAATTGTTTGATTTCTACATTAGGAAGAAAAATTAGAAAGTAATTTTATCTTGATATTTACCTTGATGAATTATGCACTCTTTACATACACTTACACACTTAGGATTTAAAACAAAGGCTCTTGTGCCTTATATATTAAAAAAAGAAAAATATTATATATTCCACTGATTAAGATGGGTATTTGTGCCTTAGAAATCATAAGTATTCACGCCTAAGAGTCATTAATATCACCAATTAAATCCCTTAGTTTTGTGGCCTTATTTGCTTGAGTTTTTAAGTCCTATGGGTGTTTTCTCAACGGGTGCCCCAAAACTGTCCGTTAGGGAGTCGCGGGCTAAAGGCTCATTACATGTGTGAATTAGAAAGCCTAGTAGAGCTAAAGGAAATATCGCCATAAACAAATTAATAAGATATAAGAGTTAGAGTTGAAAAATCTTGAATCATATATTCGCGATCACAAAGGTGCATATGATTTTGGGTAGAATAATAGACTAGATGAGAGTACAGTTTGAATCCTTACCTTGATTGATAAGAAGTTTTTGCAGAAGAGACTAAGTTTAGTAATAAATAGTTTAATGATCCTATAACTTATAGATCACTTAAAGTTTTGCAATAATTCTTCAAATATTCTTTTCTCTTTCAAAATACATTTTCAAAAATACCAACATTTTATTTTTCCTTATTTTATAGATTTTGTGGGTGTAATTCACTGAAAACCTTAGGAGATTATTATTCCTCCTCTAGGGATAATCTAGAGGTTTAAAGGCTTACTGCACATGTTCAGTCTAGTCGCATGACTTGCGAAAGTGACTTAATATACGCTAATTTAGTTTTCTTGTTTTGCTCAAAGACGAGTAAAAGATAGGTGTGGGGATTGTTCACTAATATTCCATATTTATTATCAAATTCTCATATTTATTTTATAATAAACTCTATTATTTAATCTTCTTTTATTTAATGGTGTGCATGCCTATATTAATGGAGAAGAAAAAGAAATGAGCCCAAAAAGCCCAATTTATTCTAATTCGTCTGAATTAATTAGAGATAAGATTATCTAGCTCAAAATTAACGGAGATAATCTGAAGATCCTAATACCCAGAGCAAATATTATCAGGATAAATGGAATCAACTAAAAAAGGAAGATCACGCGCCCAAAACACTGATCTAGCGGCCAGGCGCGACATATCTCGGGCCATTGTGCTAGAGATTTTGCTCTCATCTTCTTCCATGCTTTGGCACACCTCTTCTCATATAAATACTCCACCAAAAGCAGAGAGCTTAGGCTAGAGTGTTACTCTTAGTTTAATGCAAATTTTTTTTCTTTCTTTAATGTAGTTTTATGTTTTCTTTATAGTTAAGATTAGAAAAAGATTAATAATAAAAAGAGAGAGTGGTTTCAAAAGTGACACTTGATGTAAGCTTGTTCCTTTTCATTCATATTTCTCAATTTAATCAAAACTTGTTTTTATGTTATTCTTTTCTTTGTTTTTACTTCATGGCTTAAATCTTTTTAACCTTCTAATTTTCTCCTCTTTGATTATTTTGCAAACCATATGAATCTAATAGCATCACATAGGTCTTGCATTGCGAGTGCTACTGAAAGCTTATGATAATGGATCCTTATTTCTAAACGTATAAGATTTGTATTATTTCATTCTTGCTTTTGATGTTTTGATGATATAATATAAGCTATTTGGAATAAAAGGATAATCTTATGTGCCATAGGGTGGCCGACTCCCAGTCAAACTCGGTAAGTTGCTAAAGATCCAAGGTAAGTCAAGCTTTAAAAGGTAAGTACACTAGCAGAAACACTTAATAGATTTTAGCCATGTTATTTTTTTCTTTTAATTTCTTTTTAAAAACTAAAAACACAAACATTTCCTTCGTTATTTCTTCTTCTCATCCTAACCCTCCTCTAACTTAGTTATTCTTTCTTTTCATTTTTCAAAACAAAAAAGAAAGTTTTAACTAATTCCATAACTTAAGCAACACCGGAACACTTTTATCGCATCCTTTCTTCTGGATCATGACCTGCTTAGCCAATTTGCTATAGCAGTAGCATTGAGGAAACCAAAGCACCATTTCTAAAATCTCATTTCACAATTTCTAATTTTTGTGCTCTGTTTTTGCCTCAAACAATGTTGTCAGGACATCCATCACCTCACACCTCCACATCTCAAAATTGATTGTGTCGTCAAACTTCACGATATCAATCTTTATCAGAAGATAACTCACGGATTTCACTTATGATTGACTTAAAATACACCTAGAGGGGGGTTGAATAGGTGTTTTGCTAATCAAATGTAATTTTAAAACTACTTATGATGAATTATACAAACAGTCACTCAAAACAAGAATTGAAGCCGAATTCCCCGTGAAGGGCTCTAGAACTTCTCCTCTTTGATTCCTCTAGATAATGAGTTGAGGTGTTCAATTGCTTCCTTATTGAGATGAGTATAGACCGATAATGAAAGTGATGGATTAAAAGCAATTACAAAATACAAGAGGTATGAATAATGAAAAGCAATAGAGAGCAAGATACAAGCAATCGCAGACACAAAAGAATTGTTCTGAGGTTCGAGCCACCGCTCTACGTCCCTGCCTTCACCACTATGAAGGATTTCACTATCCTCTAAGAGGATCTTCCACAATGGGACCTTACACAAAGGAATTAAAATTTGGTCTACACAAGACCAGAGTACACAACTCCACCACTCAACCCTCTACATAAGAGGTAGCACAAAGCCAATTGAGGTTACAAAGCTCTTGGTGATCCAATAAGATCACAAACACTCTCTTATAACTTCCTATAGAGTAGAATATGAAGTGTAACTCAAGAAGTTAAGTGAGAGATAAAATTCAGTTAGAAAGAATAGAAGAGCATTAAAAATCAACTGAAATTAGCTTTGGAAAGAAAGAACTTGAAGATTGGAATCTCTTTTGAAAAAACTTGAAAACTTAAAAACTTGTGTTAACTTGTTATGTAAATACCAAAACCAATGACCCATATATATAGTTAATAGATAAATATCATTTGTAAATCATACCAGGTCATTTGGGGTGTGTTTAGACACTTGGAAACCAAAAATGCCAGTTGGAATCTACTAAAAACAAAGCAGATCCAAAAAATAGCCGTTATGGATAACTGACATGCTGTCAGTTTATCGGTCGGTCGACTGCCAGCTCATCCAAAAAAAAGCCGTTGGCTTCTGTCGACCGGCCTAGTCGACCGCCCTGCAGTTCAAAGGGACTAAACAAAAGGTCGGTCGACCGACCCGGTCTACCGGCCCAAACCAAGAGCAAAGGCCTTTCAATCGATTGACCGATCGGTCGACCATAAGGGTTAGCAGTTGACCGGTCGATCTGCCGACAATGTGCACAAACATGCACGGCCCTTGGCCAAAGACCCAGCGACCGGACGGTCGACTGTTTTGACCTGCCATGGCACCGGTCGACCGACTTGGCCTAAAATAGTTTTCTGAATAGTTTTTAAGTTTCAAACATTTTTCAAAATATTTTGTACTAATTTATAAGTAATATAGCAATGTATTCATAATAAAATACATGTTCTAAACTTGTTATAAAATTTTGGAAAAATTATACTACATATATCAAAACCAAACATGCAAAATACCAATACTATCAAAACTTGTATTTTTTGAAATCATGCATTTGTATGTGTAACTTCTTGAGCATTACGACTATATTCTATACTTTAACAAAATAATATTTTACAAGACTCTAGGTGACTATAAGATCTTCTAGCGGGTTTCTCCTTTAGCAACATCGAGTGCATTGAGCTTAAATCCCGTACTTGAATATCCTTGAGGCTTCAACACCCTCTTTTAGAGGAAGAAAACTCCTTGAATCCATTAGAACCCTGAAATATACTTAAACACTTGAACTTGATTAGTACTAAATAATCTCATATGTTTTGTTATCATTAAAATTATAAAACCGGGTGATTGTAACCTAGGGCCAACATTCTCCCCCTTTTTTATGATGACAAAACATATGAGTTATTTAAAATAAAAGATAGGAAAGATCTTGGAAAAGCTCCCCCTCAAGTTATACTATCTTATCAAGTACAAGAAAACATTATGACTTTAAATGGATTTAACAATATAATCAAGTCACACATATATGCATATATAAAAATGATTCCAATTTAGGAAATTATGCATATATAGCCTACCATCCTTCAATCCTCCTTCCTCCAAAAACAATATGCAATAAATGAAAACAATAAATCATGGCATTACTATAAGCATGGTAATGGAAATGGATATACATGAAGTTCACAAAATACCAAAACAACTTAATAACTCAAATATCTCTCCCCTTTATTGTCATGCATCAAAAATGAAAACGACATCAACAAAAAAGAGATATTTAATTTGAAAAATACATATATAGATGATTTTAAAATACATGAAACAATTTCAAAACATATGAATACATAATAAAAATATTTAACTCACCAAAAATATATGAAAATCGATTATAATCTAGTGGTTTAGTAAAAATGTCCGCTAGTTAAAAATTGACGGAAACATAATCAATTTCAATATCGCCTTTCTTATAGTGATCTCTAAGAAAGTGATATTGAATATCTATGTACTTGGTCTTGCTATGTTGATTTGCATTTTTGGTCAATTGAATGGTACTAATATTATCAAAAAATATTTTAATATGGTCATAATGCAAATCATAGTCAAGGACAGTTGTTTCATCCAAAGGACTTGTGCACAACAAGCCCCGTTCGCAACATACTCCGCCTTGGCGGTTGAGAAGGCTATGAAATTTTATTTCTTGGGAGACCACGAAACAAGGCAATTTCTTATAAATTGATAAGTACTACTAGTGTTCTTTCTATCCACTCTACAACCGGTATAGTTGGCATCCGAATAACTCGTCATGAAAAATTATCCGGATTTTAGATACCACAAGCTCATTCCAATAGTGCCCTTAAGATATCTAATAATGTATTTTACCGCAATTAAGTGAGAATCTTTAGGATAAGATTGAAATCTAGCACATAGATACACACTAAACATAATATCCGACCTCTAGTCATTAAATAAAGTAAACTATCAATCATACTTTTATAAAGTTTAATGTCTACATTTATACCTTGTTTATCCTTTTCAAGCTTTGTTATAGTGGCCATGGGAGTCTTACTTAGCTTTGCATCTTCAAGCTCAAATCTCTTGATGAGTTCTCTTGTGTACTTAGCTTGATTGTTGAAAATCCCATCACTCATTTGCTTGACTTAAAATCCAAGAAAGTAGCTTAGCTCTCCCATCATAGATATTTCAAACTCGTTCTTCATGCATGATTCAAATTCTTTACAAAGCTTTTCATTAGTGGATCCAAAAATAATATCATCAACATAAATTTAAACAATTAGGATATCACTATCAACATGCTTTGTAAACAAAGTGGTGTCAACTTTCCCTTTAATAAAATCATTTGAAATTAGAAAAGTTGAAAGCCTTTCATACCAAACTCTTAAAGCTTGTTTTAAATCATATAAAGCTTTATCAAGTTTGAAAACAAAATCTGAATGTGTAGGATTAACAAACCCGGGGGTTGTTCAACAAACACTTCCTCTTCTATAAAACCATTTAAAAATGCACTTTTGACATCCATTTGAAAAGGTTTGAAATCTTTAGGCAAGAATCAGTATGGCTTCAAGCCGTGCTACGGGTGCAAAAGTTTCTCAAAATCGATACCTTCAATTTGGGTGTAACCTTGGGCCACTAACCTAACTTTATTTCTAATAACATTACTCGGCTCATCCAACTTATTCTTAAAAATTCATTTAGTACCAATGATTGGTTAATCATAGGGTCTAAGAATAAGATGTCAAACTTGGTTGCGCTCAAATTGATTGAGCTCTTCTTATATTGCAAGCAACCAATATGAATCGACCTCGACTTCAAAGATATTTTTGGGCTCAATATGTGAAATAAAAGCAAAATGGCCACATAAATCATGGAGTTTGGATCGAGTAATTACCCTTTTGGATACATTACCTATGATGAGGTCCTTGGAATGATTTGAAGTGAATCTCCAATCCTTTGGAAGTGGTTGTGTTGGCTCCACTTCAACCTCTTGAACTTCACCTTGTTAATCAATTTTTGGCTTTTCTTTTTTCTACAGGTAAGTCCTTCAAGGTTATCTTCTATATATCTTCACCTAAGAAATCAATTTCTATAATATTCTTCACAAAAATATTAAATTCCTCAAACTTGACATGTATAGGTTCTTTAATAGTCAAAGTAGATCTATTGAAGACTCTATAAACCTTACTAATATTTGAATACCTAACAAATATGGCTTCATAAGATTTGGCATCAAATTTTCCTAAATTATCTTTAGTATTTAAAGCAAAGTATTTACAATCAAAAACTTTAAAATAAGAAACATTAGGTTTTCTCAAATAGTAAATTTTAAATGAAGTTTTAGAAGTATTTTTACAAAAAAAAATTCTATTTGAGATGTAACATGATGTGTTTATGGCCTCGGCCCTTAAATATTGAGGGACTCCGTATTCATTTATCATTTTCCTATCCATTTCTTGAAGAGTATAATTCTTTCTTTCAACGACTCTATTTTGCTGTAGAGTTCTAGGACATGAAATTTCATGTTTGATTCAATTTTCTTCACAATAAGTGATAAAAGATTGGTTAATAAATTCACCACCTCTATCACTTCTTATGCGTAAAATCGGAAAATTTTTTTCTATTTTAACTCTTTTTCTAAACACTTGAAAATATGAAAAAAAAACTTGATCTTTGTGTTCTGAAAAGAAAACTCATGTAAAATGAGAAAAATCTTCAACCAAAACAAAAACAAAACGATTTTCACTTAGACTTTTGATTTTTGTTGGACCAAACAAATTCATGTGAATTAACTCCAAAGGTCTTGATGTTATGATATCCTTGATAATTTTGAAAGAGAACTTGATTTGTTTCCCAAGTTAGTACGCATCGCAAATGCGGTCCTTTTCAAATTTCAAATAAGGAATACATTTTCCCACTTTCTTATTGTTAATTCTAGATAGATGGTCAAACGAAACATGGCTTAGTCTCCTATGTCATAACTAAGAATCTTCATTAAAAGCATTTAAACAAGTAGCATTGCAATGTAAATTAGATATATCAATTATATACACATTATTTTCACAAAAACTGAAAAGCACACATGCATTAGTTTGTCTATTTATAATATTGCAAGATAAATCATTAAAACCCACTTTAAAACCTCTATCACAAAGTTGACTAATACTCAAGAGGTTATGCTTGAGACCATCAACTAGAACAACATTTTCAATTAAAGGAGATGAGCCAATTTTAATGTTACCTATATTGATAATTTTTCTTTTGGAATAATCTCTGAAGGTGACGGTGCCACCTTCATGGTACCTTGATAGGGTTGCAAAATTATTGATATCCCAAGTCATATACCTTGAGCAACCGCTATTAAGATACCACTGCTCCCTACGTCTTGGAGCCTTGGTGTGTACCTATATCAAGTAACGAATTGGTTGATTTTGGTACCCAAATTTTCTTGAGTCCTATAATGTTATCTTTTCGAACCCAAATAAGATCATTATAATCATGTATTATATCAAAATAAAATTTGGCTAAGTAACCCTTTTGGCCATAATAAGTGTATGAATAAACTCAACCATATATAAAAGTATTATGAGAGTGTGGGGTATGAGCATCTTGGTGTGTGTATTATGTCTAGCATTATGTGTATTTATATGTTGTGATTTAGGAGTATGGGTATGTGTAGTATGATGAGCATGTGTAGTATGAATATGTTTCTTTGGAGTATATTTCTTAAGAAATATTGCCTCCAATCTAGCTTTATCAAACTCATATTTCTATAACACATCTTTCAATGAGCTAATTTTATCTTTCAAAATAGAAATCTCATTTTTATCAATTAATAAAAATTTTGCTTTACATGAAATTTTGCATGCATCAAAATCTTTTTGTGTGGATATGAGTGTGGAAGATAGATCATTTTTTTCTTTAGAAAGTGTGATGATTTTATTTTGAAGAGTTCTATTTTCTTTTTTCATTTTTAAATACTTCTTTTTAAGGAAATCATAGTTGTTAGACAACTCTTCAAAAGTCTCACCTAATTCGTTCATTGTTAATTCACTATCATCAAGTGGTGTGTCATCATTAGCCATGAAATACACATGTGTCGTATCCACTTCTTCATCGGTTTCACTCTCCGAGTCCCAAGTGGCTTTGAAAGCTTTCTTTTCTGTTAGGCTTCTTGGAGGTTGATGGCTTGCTCTTGGTCTCCAGAAAATCGACAACCATGTGGCTCAGCTTCTGGCAATTGAAGCATATGATCTTCTTGTCTTCTTTCCCTTGCCATCTTCTTCTATAGTTAAATTTGACCTTGTTGTACATCCTCCTTACATTTTTCACTAAGAGGGAGAGTTCTTCGTCATCCTCTCTTCATTATCATCGTCGGAGATGATGGAAGTGAATTTGAAGGCAATCATCGTCTTCTTCTATGGTGCCATCTCTTCCCTTGCCTTCCTTTCTATTTCATGGGTCTTAAGATTGTCTAAGACCGATGAGCTCCATCTCTTCATTATCGTTTAGCTCCTTTAATGTAGTAGCCTTGACTTCCTATGAGGGCGGAAGTACACGAATGACCTTCCTTATTTTTGATCATTGTCAATGGCATCACCTAAATAAGCAAGACCATTAGTAATTTTAGTAAATCTTATTATCATGTCATCAATAGTGTCATTTCATGCATGGTGAAATTTTCATATTAGAAATGCAAAAGATCAATTTTTTCTCTCTTGACTTATGACGTTCCCTTGTGTATGACTACTAGTGTGTCCAAATCTCGTAGGCGGATTTGCAATGGATAACCTAGCACTATCGTCATCGTTCAAAGGTTGAAGTAAGGCATAGTGTGCCTTAGCATTTACATCAAACTCCTTAGTGGCAATGTCGGACCAAGTGTCCTCAACACCAATGGGTACACTAAAGGGTTTAGTCACCGCTTATGCAACTCGGCTTCTTAAGGATTGCAAAAATACGGTCATCTTAACTTTCTATATTGAAAAGTTAAGGCCATCAAACTTGGGAGGGCTCTTAATACCTTCGACCATTTTTACTATAGTTGAAGAAAATGAAATTGTGAATGAAGTGGTTAGCAAATAGGATCTCTTTAAGGTGCTTAAACTAAAATCTAGAGACTAAGGCTTTGACACCAATTGAAATACACCTAGAAGGGGGTGAATAGGTGCTTTGCTAATCAAATGCAATTTTAAAACTACTTATGATGAATTATGTAAATGGTCACTCAAAATAAGAATTGAAGTCGAATTCTCCGTGAAGGGCTCTAGAACTTCTCCTTTTTGATTCCTCTAGATAATGAGTTAAGGTGCTTAATTGCTTCCTTGTTAAGATAAGTATAGATCGATAATGAAAGTGATGGAATGAAAGCAATTATAAAGTGCAAGATGAATTACTACACAAGTATGAATAATAAAAAGTAATACAGAGCAAGACATAAGTAATTGCAAACACAAAAGAATTGCTCTGAGGTTCGAGCCATCGCTCTACGTCCCCGCCTTTACTACTATGAAGTATTTCACTATTCTCTAAGGGATCTTCCACAAAGAGACCTTACACAAAAGAACTATAATTTGGTCTACACAAGATCCGAGTACACAACTCCACCACTTAACCCTCTACACAACAGGTAGCACAAAGCCAATTGAGATTACAAAGCTCTTGATGATCCAACAAGATCACAAACACTCTCTCTTACAGCTTCCTATAAAGTAGAATATAAAGTGTAACTCGAGAAGTTAAGTGAGAGATGAAATTTAATTAGAAAGAATAGAAGAGCTTTAAAAACCAACTGAAATTAGATTTGGAAAGAAAGAACTTGAAGATTGGATGCTAGAAAAACTTTTATCTCTTGAAACAAACTTGAAAACTTGTAAATTTGTGTTAACTTGTTATGTAAAAATCAAAACCAATGACCCATATATATAGGCAATAGATAAATATCATTTGTTAATCATACTAGGTCATTTGGGGTGTGTTTAGACACTTGAAAATCAAAAATGCTCGTTGGAATCCACAAAAAACAAAACAGATCTAAAAACTAGCCATTATGGATAACTGGCAAGCTGTCGGTCGACGGCCAGCTCATACAGAAAAGATCTGTTGGCTCTGATCAACCGGCCTAGTTGACCGCCCTGTAGTTCAAAGTGAAACTATAAAAGTTCAGTCGACCGACCCGGTCGACCCGTCCAAACCAAGAGCAAAGGGCTTTCAGTCGATCGACCGCAAGGGTTAGCGGTCGACCGGTTGATCGACTGACAACATGCATAAACATGCACGGCCCTTGACCAAAGACCCGGTCGACCAGGCGATCAACCGTTTTGGCCTGCCATAGGCACCGATCGACCGTCCGGTCGTCCGACTTGGCTTGAAACAGTTTTCTGGATTGTGAGTTTCAAACATTTTTCAAAATATTTTGTATTGGTTTATAAGTAATATAGCAATGTATTGGTGATGAAATACGTGTTCAAAACTTGCTATAAAATTTTAGAAATATTATGAGGCATGTATCAAAACAAAACATGCAAAATATCAATACTATCAAAACTTGTATTTTTCAAAATCGTGTATTTTGTGTGTGTGTGTGTAACTTTTTGAGCATTACAACTATATTCTACACTTTAACAAACTAATATCTTATAAGGCTCTAAGTGACTATAAGATCTTCAAGCGGGCTTCTCCTTTAGCGACATCGAATGCATTGAGCTTCAATCTCGTACTTAAATATCCTTGAGTCTTCAACACCTTTCTTTAGAGGAAGAAAACTCCTTGAATCTATTGGAACTCTAAAATATATTTAAACACTTGAACTTGATTAGTACTAAATAATCACATATATTTTGTTATCATCAAAACCATAAAATCGGGTGATTGTAACCTTGGGCCAACATGCCTATCTCTGATCATCTCCTTAGTAGATTCCTCAAAGCAAATACTAAAATTGATTAGTAAAAATAAATCTAAATAGGAAAGATAAGATCTTTATGTCCAAGCGAAACTGTAGACAGTCTCCAAATCGATTTGCTCCACCAGAACGAAACTCCACGTCGAAATCTAAAAAGATTTGATACCACTTATTGAGAATCGAGGAACCTAAGAAATAGAGGATTGCAACAACACCAGAGACTAGTCACCAATTGCATAAACAAACAAACAAGAGAAGAAAGCGAGAACCAAAGATTTAATGAGGCTCAGCAATTGCCTACATTCTCGAGGCAGAAAAGGAGAGAGATCTTATAAATCAGTCAATTATGAGATACAATCAATGGGGTAAATACTCCTCTTTATATAAACAGAATCCTTGAAGAAAAAGAAATCGATGGATCTTAAATCAGATCAGAAATAAAGTCAAAAATATATTAGGAAATCGCCCAAACCCAACATGTAGTCGACCGGGCGGTCGACCGCACTCTGTGCAGTGCAAACTTGTACTCTGTGTGGTCGACCAGGTGGTCGATCACTAGTTGTGCAGAGCCACAACATGTCTTTTAGATGATCGACCAGGCGATTGACTGCTCCTGTTGTCTTTGGCCAGCTTCTCTGGGTGGTCAATCGGGCGGTCGATCGCTACACCTTGAACTTCAAGTGCACGTTCTATGCATGGTCGGTCGACCGACTCTCTATTTCTGGTTTCGTCTGATCTTCTACCTTGCACCGTTGATCTCTGATCTCTGTGCTATTTTCTTCGATGAGTTTAAAAAACTCTACTAATAAGATTTTACACTATCTCCCCACACAAATTATAGAAAGAAGAGGCTTGATCTACATGATATAATGATATTTACATTCTCTGACACTATTCTATTATTGTGCATAGGGATATGAAACTGTAGAAGAGTATCTTGATTTGCTAGAATACAATGAAATTCATGAGACAAATATATCCTCAAGAATAAGAACCTTAATGGTTGGTCCAAACTGGGTATGAATAATAGAAATCTTAATAAATTTGAGAAAGTATCGAACGATGATGCATAAAATAAATCCAAGTATAATGAGTAAAATCATCAATAAAAATAACACAATATTGGTTTCCATTATAAGATGAAATAAGTGTTGATCCTTAAACATCGAATTAAACTAACTCATAAATTGAATTAGACTAATATTGACTAAGCAGAAAATGTTAGGTGCAATGTAAAGCTAAGTTACACCAAATAAAAATATCAATAAAAGAAAACTCATAAAACACCTTTATAGACCAAATCAAAGATTTTATGTAGATAAATGACAATCGATGGTTCTAGAGATCACTTGTGGATGGAGAATGAGGAATATAAGCAACACGAATTAAAGAATACTAGTCACTATAGATGTGGTTTTAGTTCTAATAACCAATCAAAAGCAACTAGTCTAATTAGCCAGGTCGATAATAATCAGGTAAGAGGTGTTTTGTTCGATAAAACATTTCTTAATTTAAGAACAAACTATCAAATCCCTTCCTTAGATACCAATCGATTGGTATTAAGTCAGTCTCGTATTAATAATTATTTTTTTAAGATAAATAATTGAACAATAATTCCTGCAATAAGAACGTTAATTCAAATATACATAATATGGAATGAGGTACGCGTAAAGCGAATCTCCTTAACACAATTACGCTCCCCGTTACTATGCCTACAGAATAATGGTTTGCTGATCTTCCTAAATACAATACTCCTTCACGATATTTGCAAAGCACAATGCAAAAAGCTCTCATAGTCGAACCAAACATTAACCCGTACCTTTCACTAATTGGAAGATGAAAAATTTCAGACCAAGACAAAGTTCGGACAGAGAATCTTTGTCTTAACATTTAGTGGAAATAATTTAAGGGAGAGAAGTAGGAAGAGAATAGGCCGATTGAGTTTGAGTTGTTCTCATTTTTTTTTGTGAGGAGAAAACCCCGCTATTTATAGGGATAGGAACGAGTGGTTACAATGGTTCTGTTTGAATCCTTGTAACGGTTCTGTCTGAGCCATTATAACGGTTCAGGTAGAACCTTCACAGTTGTTGAACACAACGGTTCAGAGAACTATTTTGCCCATTGGGCGGGGTAGCCACTTCGGGTCAGGCACGTATGCGCCCGCACCCACTTCAAATGTGAAGTGGGCGGGTTGCAGCACGGCCCAATCCAAAAAAAAGACTTGACCACGTGCAAGCGGCCCACTCCGGTGACCCGATCGAGTTCAATCCGCACGCTCAAGCGCACCAGCGCCGGCGCGGGGCTAGGATGAGGTAGGTGGCGACTCGCGTGTGGGCATGGTTTCCTCCAAACACGTGTGAAAACTCCAAGTACCTTAAAGACACTTTTAGCTCCCAACTTTTCATATTGAAATCACCCAACTGTCATTACTACTTCCTATTTGAGAATAAAGAGTTTTCATTCTTTTTTGTCCCATTTAGCTCTTGTTTTAAGTTAACTTTCAACTTTAATATCCCATTTATTTGGAAATAAAATTGATCATGTGAATATACCACGTTCATCACTAATGTAGAAGAACACATTCCAACCATTTTCCTTGTGTTTTGAGCAGCGGGTGCCGCCTAAAATTTCAGCTTAAGTTGTCTTAAACTCACTTGGACAATTCCAAGTTTCCCAACATGTAGATGCATGTAGGGAAGGTAAATGAAGGCGATATGTGGTATAAAGATCCTCATGGTTATGGCCATGTACAATCAATACTTCGATATGAGGATCTTGGTCAGAGCAAGAGATAGAATCAAACGTAACAATAAAAATGATCAATAATTTAAGCTATAAAAGTGTAACACCCCGCTCCCAGAATACGTACTTAGTTGCGTATTTGTATTTTTCGATTTACTTCCTGTATTTGTTTTGTATTATGAATTAATTATATTATTATTTTACCTTGGATCTGTATTGCTCGATTTGGTCTTTCTGCCATCATGATTTGATCGATTTTAGTTTCAAATATCGTTTTCCAATATTTTAGATTTTTTATGATTTTCTGGAATTTTTCTGAATTAAATTGGAAATCTTCAAAACCGGGGTTGACTAGTACCGCTGTTCGATTCTCGGATTTTTAATTTACAAATGGAGTTAAAATTCTAAAAATGACTTTCCCATAACTTCTTAAAATTACATTTTCTATCTAAATACTTTTTCTGGGATTTTTCTAAATTTATCGAAATTCCACTGGATTTGGTGTCGGCCAGTATTGGTGGTTGATTATAGGAATTTTAGTTTACAATTGGAATTAAATTTCTAAATTCCGCTTTCATATTTCTTCTTAGAATTATATTTTCTCCTTTCTGGCATTTTTTGAGATTTTTTAGATTTTATCAAAATCCGGCCGACCAGGTACAAACCGGTATTGACGGTTAGCTTCAGGATTTTTATTTTGAAAATTGGATTGAATTTCTGAAAATTGATTTCACCAAAAATCTTTAAATAATATTTATTATTTTTGAGAATTTTTGGGAAGCTTTTCAAACTACTTCATTTTTTGGACTTTTCCGGAGTTTTCGGTGTTTTCCCAGATACCGGAATTTTATCCAGATATTTTACTTTTCTCTTTTTCCATTTTTCTCTCTCCTCTCTTGATGCGAGTTTCACCAACCTGGGTTCAATATTTAATGCAGGGACGCTCTCCATACTGCATTTAATGCTTGTCCTGCAAGATCAATTCTGAATCTTATCAACCATGCTTTCTTGTCTTTTCTGCCTAACGCGATCTTGCGTTTTTCCTTTTTGGACGCAGAACTAATCTCCGCGTCTAGCTTGGTTTGCCTAGACGCGGACTTCATTAAAATGGAGACGCAAGTCTCATTTGTGCGTCTAAAGGATGGCAAATTGGTAATAATCAAACCACTCCTTTATATATATTCCTCCTCCCTTCTCTCTCTTTCATTATTTTCTTTCCTCCTTCCTTTTCCAGCCAGCAGGCCAACGAACAGCCCAAGGAACGCAGCCATGGTGCTTCCCTTGGCCAGCCACCTTCTCCTCCACCATCTCCACCAACTTCTCCATCATTCTCTCCTCCATCTCCTCCACCATTCCAACAACAACAACACCATCTCCACCATCTTCTTCTTCCTCTTTTCCACCAAGAAACCCATTAACCTCCATAGCTTCACCACCATTCCACCACCATCTACACCACCTTAGCCACCACCAACTGCGCCATCTTCCTCCCCTCGAAGAGATCTTTCTAATGAGCTATAGCTTCGCTCTCCGAAACTCCTTTTGCAAAACTCCAAAAATCTTAAATGAACTATACTTGCACCCCATTTGATGACTTGGGCTTGGAGCCTTGGCCGCCTTCTCCGGCCAACTCCGGCCGCCGCCGGTGACCGCCGGTCATCGCCGGCCACCATCCCCCTTCCCTTCTCCTTTCTTTTCCTTCTTTCCTTCTTTCTTTTCTTTCCTTCTTTCTTTCTTTCTTTTCTTTTTCCTTTCTTTTCCTTTCTCTTTCCTTCTCTGTTTTCCTCGCAAACCTGTGTCCCACTCTCACTCTTTCCCTGCGTCTCTCTCACTTCTCCCTGTCTCCCTTTTTCTCTCTGAAAATTTCTAACGCGGATCTCACCCCACGTCTAGGCAATTCCTTAACGCGATCTTCACGTTCTTGACATTTGTATAACGCAGCCTTCGCGTTCTTGTATCGACGCAACGCGGAGCCCATGCCCGCGTCTGTGTCCTTCTCGTGTCAACACGACGCGGAGCTCATGCCCGCATCTGTGTTCTTATCGTGATAACGCGACGCGGAAACCCACGTCCGCGCCCGCGTTCTTCTCATGTTATAACTTGAACGCGGGTCTCGAACCTCGCGTTTGTGGCATCTACGCGACGCGACTCCCGCGTTTGAGACCCCCGCGTCTCACTCTCAAACCCGCGTCCCCCTGTACATACTCTCTCTCCCTGTACACTCTCTCTCCATGGGCTTCTCTCTCTTGCTCTCACTTTCTCTCTCCTCTCTCTCATTCTCTTTCTCTCTCTTAATTTTCTCCTCTCTCTATCACTTTCTCTCTAACGCACTAACGCGTTGAATACCTGGATTCTGGAGATCGGGGATTTTACTGTGCTTTCTAAAGATTTAGGCGAGTGTTCTCACTTTCCTCTTGACTTTTTTGCTTTGTTGGATCGACCTGGTTGTCTTATGTATTTGTGTCTGGAACTAACACCTTCTCTGCAGGTACCCTAACCTCTGGGTACAACCTTTGAGGTTTGAAGTCCTCTGAACTTTCTCTATGCTACGCCTGGTAGGCGAATTTAGCGTCAACACTTTACCGCTTACTCCGTTCGAGTGTAATTACCCCGTGAGCATGGCTTTCCCGTGAGCGGTAGTATGGCGTTCCTACGCTTACTGCGACACGTGCGTCTAGCTACGCTACGAGCGGTAACCACGCCAAATGTGATAGCATTTAGTATTGTACATTAGCTTCGCTCCAGCTTGCTCAGCTCTGCATGATTGTGCTCAGCTATTATTCTATCACTTGATAAGTACATGCTCGATATGTTAACACTTGACATGCTATTACTTGATACCTATCATCTACCGGCTAATACTGGACACATGTCTATCACTTGACAACTGATGTGTCATCACCTGACACCCAACTTGCTACTTGACACTTGCTTCTTACTATAACATGACGTATCACCTGCCTCCTGACATATTAATACTTGACCTGTGATTATCACATTTACGGGAATACTATACTCGTTATCCTGTATTATGTATACAGTGACCTGAATCAATAGTACTCATGTACTCATGAATTCCTGATCATGTCTTGTACCTGCTATTCCCGTAAAATTGATAACTACATAATAAATCATAAAAAGGAACAACTTGCATCGGGTCGGGGAAAACTTGCGGCTATTAATATATGTTCGTATTTACAGTGGTACTAGGCATGTTGTGCAACTAAAACTTCCGGTCTGACCTTTGGGCCTCCAGGCGACCGAGGGGAGTGCTGGCTCCCTCCTTCTTGGTACCATCTTGATAAAGGGCATTCTATAAGACCCTCATGATCGCCTTGCGGCAAGTTCCGTCCACCAAGCAACGGAACAATCCTGAGCCGTGGTCCCGGGTCCACTGTAAACATTGTTCGTTGATACCCCTATTAGTTTCCAATAACAACCTTGCTTTACTCAGATGTGGATATATGTGCGCTGGGACGCTAGTTCACAAATCTAGACATCAGGGTAAGACGAGTAATAATAATAATAAAAGATGTCAGCTATGAATCTGTAGTATGCCTTGCCATGTTTGCTTGTATCGGATTTTACTTTGGATTTCTGGTTTTATGATTATATACTATACCTGTTCATATCCAGCCTTTCTACTTATGTTCTATCCCACCTGTCTCCTGCTCTTATCTGATCATACAATGAGTCTTCCCTGCTTGATATCATATGTTGTATATCTACTTGCTCCTGTTTGCTTGTGCCCACGACATGGTTTTCAATGCATGTTTATGATTCAGATTTATCGATACACGTGTGCTTACCTATGCTCGCCATATGGCTTTCGCATCACCACTCGCCGGGGAGTTCTGACTCCTCTGGATTCTCTTGTCCAGGTTTTGGAGCTTGGAGCGTGTAGATTCTCCCAGTTGCTGATCAGAGTGGCGCAGCGGTAGCATGGATCTCCAGTAGACCGTCCTGAGCCCCATCCTTCCAAGCCCCCTGCTCGGCTCTAGAGTTTTCATGTTATGACTCTGAGCCTCCATTTGTACTATTCATACTTATCACCTTGTATTCTCGCAATTGCGCCATATTGGTGATGTAATATTCTTGTAATATTTGTCACATCTGGTGATAACCTTGTAATTGTACTCTTATGTTGGAACGTATAATGCACCACGTGCTTCCGTACTCTGATTCTTGCCTGTACTGATGCTTAGCATATATATGTGAGGGTATTTCTGACTGGCGCATATATGTCGCAGTGACGTCTCCGTACCCGCAGGATCGGGGCGTTACAGGGGGATCAGAATGAGATGCAGATAAAGTTGGCGAAGCGATACTCTCAGTTGATGGAAGTTGAAGACTCAGACAGGCCCCTGGATGCCCCACTAGCTAAGCCATCCCTCCAACCTTGCCCTCAACATATGACATGTGGGTATTGTCTGAAGCTGGGCACCCACAACACAACCGCTAGAAAGGTTATGAATTATGTCGTATATGGGTCCGAAGATCAGTTGAAAAGTAACTGTTCGTTCGAGGAAACAGAGAACATTACATCGATCTGATCAACCCATCAAGTATCACCATTGGAAGAGAATTCAAGACCTACTGGCAGAGTACACTCACTTCATCCTCCAACATCAAGCATAAGCCAGGTACAAAAGAGATCAAGAACTAGGGTACATGGTAAAAGGAGGCAAACATAAAATCTGACTGAAGAGGAAGTCAAGATACGGATGGAGTGAGAACAGGAAAGGATGCTCAATATCTGAAAAAGGAACCCGGTGCTGACCGTAACTATTTATCCCCATTTTTAGCATGTTCGGGAGTTGGTAAGTTCTCTATATCATATCCTTATCATTGCACTATCATCACCAATCTTAGTCTGTCCGTGTCTACCTCCCTATTTCATGATTCCTATCTCTTCTATTTTTACTATTCTGATTTTAGTAATCTTTATGCCAATAACAACAGAGCAGATGTGGTTTGCTCTCATTATGTTCTGACGTTCCTCGACTCTGGTACATCACATTGTCATATATTGGACAGATCTTCGGCCTCGCATTATATTCTTGTATTTATGGATACATCATAGGAGACCAAGTACATCAAGCGGAGTAGTCATCGCTTATATAATCAGATAGACTGTACATGAGAAGTGTCTATATAAAGCAGTATCCCGGATTCAGGACTTCTGGCAGACAGAGTTATGGTATTTTTCATTTCTATTACTCTAATAACGATCATGATTTCTTCGACTATGTTCATGGAACTCGGGTATTCTCAGAGCTAATCTGCAGTCAGGTTATTATTTAGAAGACAGCATTCGGCACACGTTTCAGTTATTATAATTTCTTGATCATTTTCTCAGAGCCACTAACTTCAGGCAGTCTTTATTGATTTGGTGGACTAAAGGCTCCGCTAGCCTCGCCAAGCGAGGGTCGTGTTCTAGTCACCCGTAGACCTCACCGGGTGTGGGCTTTGCTGCACCCTGGTGCTTAGCATTTAGCGTTGTGTTATGCGCTGACTTCGCCGCGTGAGCTTCGCTATATGCGAGGCTCGCAGAGCGTTAGCTTCGCTGCACCCTAATGTTTAACACCTGAGCTATGCTACGCGATGGCCTCATCTAGGCTTGGCTTCGTCTGTGGCTAGTTCCTTCAGTGCTTAGCACTCTAGCCTGTTCCTCGGATTTCTTATACCTAGTGTGCTTTCATGGATCTGCTGAACAGAGTTTCATCACTATATCTGAGCTATCGTCATGATCCTTGTCGATGATCCATTCGACCAATCTTGCAGGGCTCAGATATCTTCTACATGTTTCATCTGCAGTCGGGTTATCATTCAGAAGTCAGTATTTAAAATTCTTCAGGGTTATTCTATATTCTTGATTATGTCTTTCAGAGTTAGCAACGCCCAGTATGCAGAAATTCTTAATTATTGGTCTTCTTGGTTCATGCTCAGTATTATCAGAGTTTTCTTTACCTAGGATATTCTGGTCTATACTCGGGGAATTATTATGTATGCAGCACATCAGAAATTCTACTGCAGACTCTTTATGAAGGACAACATCATGTCATGCAGGATTTAATATTTATGGATTTCAGCACTACAGATTTCTATAAATTTCATCAGCTTTGGCTCACAGTCTGATTGAAGTATTATTGATTATCTCACCAAGTCAGCTCACTTTATATTATTCAGAATGGGTTAGTCTTTTGAAGTTCTGACAATGTTCTTTTATAAGCAGACATCAGATCAGTATTATTATGGCACCGTCAGAGTATGTATATATACGGCAGAAGGGCAGAGATGTCTTAGTCCTGAGTTTACCGTTCAGTCAATTAGGGAGAACAGCTCACAGTTATTCATATCTTGATTGGCATAATCCTCATTCCTATCTTTTTGTGTCATTTTACCCCTTATCAAAATTGCGAGGACGCAATTTTTTATAAGGTGGATGGAATGTAACACCCCGCTCCCAGAATACGTACTTAGTTGCGTATTCGTATTTTTCGATTTACTTCCTGTATTTGTTTTGTATTATGAATTAATTATATTATTATTTTACCTTAGATCTGTATTGCTCGATTTGGTCTTTCTGCTATCATGATTTGATCGATTTCAGTTTCAAATATCGTTTTCCAATATTTTCAATTTTTTATGATTTTCTGGAATTTTCTGAATTAAATTGGAAATCTTCAAAACCGGGGTTGACTAGTACCGCTGTTCGATTCTCGGTTTTGAAATTCTAAAAATGGCTTTTCCATAACTCCTTAAAATTACATTTTCTATCTAAATACTTTTTCTGGGATTTTTCTAAATTTATCGAAATTCCACTGGATTTGGTGTCAGCCAGTATCGCTGCTTGATTTCAAAAATTTTAGTTTACAATTGGAATCAAATTTATGAATTCCGCTTTCATATTTCTTCTTAAAATTATATTTTCTCCTTTCTGGCATTTTCTGAGATTTTTCAGATTTTATCAAAATCCGGCTGACCCGGTACAGACCGGTATTGACGGTTGGCTTCAGGATTTTTATTTTAAAAATGGGATTAAATTTCTAAAAACCGATTTCATCAAAAATCTTTAAATAATATTTATTATTTTTGAAATTTTTTGAAAAGCTTTCCAAACTACTTCATTTTTTGGACTTTTCCAGAGTTTTCGGTGTTTTCCCAGATACCGGAATTTTATCCAGATATTTTACTTTTCTCTTTTTTCTTTTTTCTCTCTCCTCGCTAGACGCGAGTTTCACCAACCTGGGTTCAACATTTAATGCAGGGACGCTCTCTATACTGCATTTAATGCTTGTCCTGCAAGATCAATTCTGAATCTTGTCAACCATGCTTTCTTGTCTTTTCTGCCTAACGCGATCTTGTGTTTTTCCTTTTTGGATGCAGAACTAATCTCCACGTCTAGCTTGGTTTGCCTAGACTCGGACTTCATTAAAATGGGGACGCAAGTCTCATTTGTTTGTCTCTTTTGTTTTGAAAGATGGCAAATTGGTAATAATCAAACCACTCCTTTATTCCTCCTCTCTTCTCTCTCTTTCATTATTTTCTTTCCTCCTTCCTTTTTTAGCCAGCAGGCCAACGAACAGCCCAAGGAACGCAGTCATGGTGCTTCCCTTGGCCGGCCACCTTCTCCTCCACCATCTCCACCAACTTCTCCATCATTCTCTCCTCCATCTCCTCCACCATTCCAACAACAACAACACCATCTCCATCATCTTCTTCTTCCTCTTTTCCACCAAGAAACCCAATAACCTCCATAGCTTCACCACCATTCCCACCACCATCTACACCACCTTAGCCACCACCAACTGCGCAATCTTCCTCCCCTCGGAGAGATCTTTCTAATGAGCTATAGCTTCGCTCTCTGAAACTCCTTTTGCAAAACTCCAAAAATCTTAAATGAACTATACTTGCACCCCATTTGATGACTTGGGCTTGGAGCCTTGGCCGCCTTCTCCGGCCAACTCCGGCCGCCGCCGGTGACTGCCGGCCATCGCCGGCCACCATCCCCCCTTCCCTTCTCGTTTCTTTTCCTTCCTTCCTTCTTTCTTTTCTTTCCTTCTTTCTTTCTTTCTTTTCTTTTTCCTTTCTTTTCCTTTCTCTTTCCTTCTCTATTTTCCTCCCAAACCTGCGTCCCACTCTCACTCTTTCCCTGTGTCTCTCTCACTTCTCCCTGTCTCCCTTTTTCTCTCTGAAAATTTCGGACGCGGATCTCACCCCGCGTCTAGGCAATTCCTTAACGCGATCTTCGCGTTCTTGACATTTGTATAACGCGGCCTTCGCGTTCTTGTATCGACGCAACGCGGAGCCCATGCCCGCGTCTGTGTCCTTCTCGTGTCAACACGACACGGAGCTCATGCCCGCGTCTGTGTTCTTCTCGTGATAACGCGACGCGGAAACCCACGTCCGCGTTCTTCTCATGTTATAACTTGAACGCGGGTCTCGAACCTCGCATTTGTGGCATCTACGCGACGCGACTCCCGCGTCTGCGACCCCCGCGTCTCACTCTCAAACCCGCATCCCCCTGTACACTCTCTCTCTCCATGGACTTCTCTCTCTAGTTCTCACTTTCTCTCTCCTCTCTCTCGTTCTCTTTCTCTCTCTTGATTTTCTCCTCTCTCTATCACTTTCTCTCTAACGCACTAACGCGTTGATTACCTGGATTCCGGAGATCGGGGATTTCACTGTGTTTTCTAAAGATTTAGGCGAGTGTTCTCACTTTCCTCTTGACTTTCCTGCTTCGTTGGATCGACCTGGTTGTCTTATGTATTTCTGTCTAGAACTAACACCTTCTCTGCAGGTACCCTAACCTCTGGGTACAACCTTTGAGGTTTGAAGTCCTCTGGACTTTCTCTATGCTACGCCTGGTAGGCGGACCTAGCGTCAACACTTTACCGCTTACTCCATTCGAGTGTAATTACTCGGTGAGCATGGCTTTCCCGTGAGCGGTAGTATGGCGTTCCTACGCTTACTGCGACACGTGCGTCTAGCTACGCTACGAGCGGTAACCACGCCAAACGTGATAGCATTTAGTGTTGTACATTAGCTTCGCTCCAGCTTGCTCAGCTCTGCATGATTGTGCTCAGCTATTATTCTATCACTTGATAAGTACATGCTCGATATGTTAACACTTGACATGCTATTACTTGATACCTATCATCTACCTGCTAATACTGGGCACCTATCTGTATCACTTGACAACTGATGTGTCATCACCTGACACCCAACTTGCTACTTGACACTTACTTCTTACTATAACATGACGTATCACCTGCCTCCTGACATATTAATACTTGACCTGTGATTATCACATTTACGGGAATACTATACTCGTTATCCTGTATTATGTATACAGTGACCTGAATCTATAGTACTCATGTACTTCTGAATTCCTGATCATGTCTTGTACCTGCTATTCCCGTAAAATTAATAACTACATAATAAATCATAAAAAGGAACAACTTGCATCGGGTCGGGGGAAACTTGCGGCCATCAATATATGTTCGTGTTTACAGTGGTACTAGGCATGTTGTGCAACTAAAACTTCCGGTCTGACCTGTGGGCCTCCAGGTGACCGAGGGGAGTGTTGGCTCCCTCCTTCTTGGTACCATCTTGATAAAGGGCATTCTATAAGACCCTCCTGATCGCCTTGCGGCAGGTTCCGTCCACCAAGCAACGGAACAATCCTGGGCCGTGGTCCCGGGTATGTACGGGACCCACTGTAAATATTATTCGTTGATACCCCCGTTGGTTTCCAATAACAACCTTGCTTTACTCAGATGTGGATATATGTGCGCTGGGACGCTAGTTCACATATCTAGACATCAGGGTAAGACGAGTAATAATAATAATAAAAGATGCCAGCTATGAATCTGTAGTATGTCTTGCCATGTTTGCTTGTATCGGATTTTACTTCGGATTTCCGGTTTTATGATTATTATACTATACCTGTTCATATCCTGCCTTTCTACTTGTGTTCTATCTCACCTGTCTCCTGCTCTTATCTGATCATACAATGAGTCTTCCCTGCTTGATATCATATGCTGTATATCTACTTGCTCCTGTATGCTTGTGCCCACGACATGGTTTTCAATGCATGTTTATGATTCAGATTTATCGATACACGTATGCTTACCTATACTCGCCATCTGGCTTTCGCATCACCACTCGCCGGGGAGTTCTGACTCCTCTGGATCCTCATGTCCAGGTTTTGGAGTTTGGAGCGTGTAGATTCTCCCAGTTGCTGATCAGAGTGGCGCAGCGGTAGCATGGATCTCTAGTAGACCGTCCTGAGCCCCATCCTTCCAAGCCCCCTGCTTGGCTCTAGAGCTTTCATGTTATGACTCTGAGCCTCCATTTGTACTATTCATACTTATCACCTTGTATTCTCGCAATTGCGCCATATTGGTGATGTAATATTCTTGTAATATTTGTCACATCTGGTGATAACCATGTAATTGTACTCTTATGTTGGAATGTATAATGCACCACGTGCTTCCGTACTCTGATTCTTACATGTACTGATACTAAGCGTATATACGTGAGGGTATTTCTGACCTGCGCATATACGTCGCTGTGATGTCTCCGTACCCGCAGGATCGGGCTGTTACAAAAAGACAGATTTAAAGAGAGATTTGGTAGATGCAAAATTGAAGGCCCAGAGAATCACTCAACAAGGGATTCTTGATGATCCTTTAAGCAACAAATTAAACTAAACTCCTCCTTCTATATTAACCTTGTTAATTTTTAATTAAATGAGCAACTACAGCTCAAAGGAAGAAGTTCACTCATGTTGAAGTGCCATGATGCCCCAAACTTGGTCGCATCAACGTGGACATACTCTTCTATCGTAGCTACACCATATGATATATATCTGGTACTTCTCTTCTAAGCTTTACTTCATGCCACTGGTAAACAAAAAAGGAAAGGAAAAAAAACAGTAAGAGATCCTTGATACATAACAGAAATATTTGAACCATCAGTAGTAAATATATATCAAGTTGAGACAGTAGAAGTTGACCCTGAATCATCTCCATTATATTATGACACAAAATAAGTATACAAAATTTTTGGAGATAGAGGCAGCTTGCCAAGTTGAGGGTCATTCAAAAGAGGGGTGCTTGCTGCATGAGAAGATCTTTGAAGATCATTGTTTCTCCCACAATCTTTGATGGCATGTCCATATAACGTTAGTAGTTACACTGGACGATTTTCACATCCCCTTACGAGTGTAAAACCCTTAAGAAGAGGCCAGCACAAAAAATTTCTAACATCGACAATCTTCTTTGCTCTAGTAGCAATTGCAGAGGCAGCAGGCATTGTAGACGAGATGAGAGTGTTTCGTATCTTTTGGCGAGTCTATTCAGTAAGTAGCTGAGCTAAAATAACATCTGAAGCAGGCAATGATAACCGATGGAGAATTTGTCATACTTTGTACATGTCATAAAGTCAGATCAAGAACTGAAATAGAGGTCATTTATCCCGAGGGTATACAAGCATTGTTGTCAGAACCGAACCGGGCGAAGATAGACGGTTAGGTTTGACTATCTGCCTGTATCGTTAAAATCGAGATTATAAATAAGAGTCAAGTGCTCCTAGTAGGTGTCCTTATATTACAATCTAAGGAGGGGGCCTAAAACTCACCATGCACCGCTCATGTGAATGATCCACTCTATTTATCATGATTTTCATGTCCTAAAATTCTTATATATAAAAAATCACGCAGTTTGAACTTTTTTTACCCATCGATCAAACAATGTCATTTGTTCTATTGTTGAAAAACCGTTCATTTTTTAACCATTTGATACATGGATAAAAAGTATCAAAAGTGCTTGAATTTTTATACACAATCATTTTAGAACATGTAGATCAAAATGAATGGAGTGGATTATCTTAGAGATGCTCCATGGTGGTATTTTAGATCTCCTCCTTAGATTGTAATATATGGAGACCTATTAGGAGCACTTTTTCCTATAATTTATATAAAATAATATATTTATTTTTATTAAAGATAGTGAAAAGAATTCTTAGTTGGTGCATATGTTTTAACATATTAATTTTTCCTAAGAAAAAATTCCATGTGCTCTGTGATCTGCAGAAGCCCACTCAATTGCTTTCCTGTCATCAGATACGTTGTCGGGGGAGTATCACTAGTTTAATCAAATACATACATTGATTGTTTGGGCTCCATTTTGAGCCAATGTGCTATTTATTAATCACTCTAGATTGAAATCTATGTTACGTAAGAAATAAATTTTACATGTTCATGCACATATCCCACCGCATACAAATGCACACCATGCTCACAAGCCTACCCCCACTAGGAACATCTCGCGGTACTTCGACGCCAGCAACAACCTCGAAATGAGAGCTTTCAGCATCAGAAGCTTCACTGTCAATAACAACAATAAACTCAAGAAGGCCTGACACTCGAACTCTTTTGCCCTCCTCTTGTTCAGTTAGATAAATAAGTGTGTCCACTCACGGAAATCTATAAAAAGTATCAGCTCTTCAGTTAATATTTTTCACTGTTGAAAGTTGGTCTTGATCCTACATAATTTGTTTGAATTTACTTCACTATTTTGTTGTTTGTGAGGCACACGCCTGATTCAAATCTATTAGAAATTAATGACTTTCACTGAAAAGGAAAAAGAATTAGCATGATAATTGGTTCGCATGGTAAAAGGAAAAAAAAAAAAAGAGATTAGCATGATAAAAGGGAAAAAAAAAAAAAATACTAAGACAAATTTTGAATAATAACAAAGCAAGTTCAAAATTCTTCTTTTACATAATTATTTCCAGAATCTTCTTTTTCCCACTCTTTATATTTTAAATATTTTTTTACTAGGTTAGGAAGATTTCACCGTGCTAGTGTTTGGTTTGACTAGTATAATATCCACATGAATATTGTTACCTCTTTTCACCCCATTTCTTTTCTTTTTTAAACTAATCATGTGCGCTTGCGTGTCAAGTGCAGAAGCGTTTCTCAGCGGCGAAAGACACAAATGCCCACAATAATCCTTCGAAAAAAGTGAATCGCTTCGAAAATACGGACTGTTGGTATACAGAGGATTGCGACCATGGTCACAGTCCTCACAAAAAAGAAAAAAACAATATTTCTGAGGACTGCGATCATGATCACAGCCCTCATAAAAATGTCCTATTTCTGAGGACTGTGATAATGTCCTATTTCTGAGAACTGCGACTATGATTACAACTATCACAAAAATGTCATGTTCTGAGTTTTTATAGGACTGCGACCATGATTGCAGTCCTTCTTATGATGACTGCGACCATGATCACAATACTCACAAAAATGTCTTATTTTTAGTATTTAGAGGACTGCGATCATGTTCGCAATTCTCATTATTAGGACACGTTTCTGAGTCTTTATAGGACTGCAATCATGATTGCAATCCTTACAAAATGTCTTATTTTTTAGTCGCAATCCTCACATAAACACAATGTTTCAGCTCATATTGAGACTGTGACAATGATCACAGTCCTTCAAAATGTCTTAATTTTTAATTAATAAATAGATTGTGATCATAGTCGCAGTCTTCTAATAAGAACTGCAACCATAGTTCCAGTCCTCAAATAAGACTGTGGTCATGAGTCGCATTCCTCATATCAACATCGTCATCTTCAGTAGACCCCCGTTCACCGGAATCAAATGATACCTAATTTTTTCTAAATCTAAATACCACATCGATTACAAACACAAACAAAACTCATCTGCGTAGGGGTCAGGGTTGAAGGGAGAGCAATGTTGAGACGATGAGAAAGGGTAAAAGAATAAATGAAAATATATAAAGAAGTAGTAGTTGGGAGGAATCAATTTATGCTGACGTGGATGAGGATATAGTGAATAAAATTATGAAGCTGAGTTTTTTTTCTAATTATGAAACAAAATGGATGAATGTAAAGAAATTTTCCTTGTTTAATCCTGTCAAAAGTTATATAAATTATAAGTCATATTCCTATATTGAGTAATTTTTTTAACAAAATTGAAGCACCCAGTAAGGGGTGATTTGCGCCAAGACCTATGGAAATATGAGCGAATAAAGAGGGCATAACGGAGCGTAGTGATCGGTTTCTTTCACTTTTATTATGTATATGTCGGTTATATACAACTAGATTTTTGACATATGTAATGCACATGTCAAAAGTTTTCTAAGTGCTATAACGATCAAGAAATTTAATTAAAATCTCTTGAATTATTTACCTCGCATTTTCTAAAGTACATTCTTAACTGTTTCAACTATATATGACTCATTTTATCCAAAATTAATTAATAAAATTTTTATGACTATTTATATTTTTAAAATTTAATATATATATATATATATATATATATATATATATATATATATATATATATATATATGGGGTATCTGTACCTCAGCAGCCAGCTGAGAGAGCTCCTCAGCCGGCGGTGACGTGGCCGAATTTATGCCACATATCGGTGGTAGAGTGTAGGCGCTAAAAAAATCAAAAAATTCCCACCTAAAAATCGTTAATCAAATTGACCAAAATATCCCCTTTTTTACTTCTAAACTAGCAAAAACTCATCCACAACAAAATTTTACCAAAAATATTTGTAAATTATAGAGAAATTTCTGTTGAATTTATCTGCAGTATAAAATTCCTAATTCTCCTATATCAAAAATATAAAGGGAAAGAAAGATTGGATCAAGATGATGAGAAAAAACAATAGCAGTAAAAAGTAAAAAAACATGCGTGAAACCTAAAAAAATTATTGTAATATATAGTTTTTTTTATTATTTAATTTCGCGTTATTTTCAATTCATATAGGTTTAATAAAAGAAACTGAAATGAATATAAAAATGAAATTTAATGTAGGGCAGCCGTATATTATTTTTTGTATTACAAATGTACAGTATAAAAACATAATGAAATACAATGGTTAATTTATTTTTCAGATATTTTATAAATCAGATATTCTTGTAACTGCCACAATATTTGCAGATTGGTTGGATAATATTTTATACAATTTTTAATAAACTGCGACTATAGTCGATCTTGATACTAAAAAATGCTTTATTCTCAATGTATATTATAAATGGGATCCAGGTCGCGGTACACATACATTTAAAAATATAAGCAAAAAATATATTGGCATAGCGATCATGATCGTAGTAATAATATAACAAAACTTTAAATTTTATATCATAAGTGCGACCCTAACCGCAGACCTTTTAGCACTATGACCATGGTCGCAGACTTAATATAATATAACTTTCAATTTTATATCACGACTGTGACCCTAGTCGCATTCCTTATTCGCATAGAAATAATAGACGAAACATGTTATCGTTCAGCACTGTGACCACAGTCGCTGTACTTATTCGCATGTCATATGTAACAGAATTTTGGTCGTTTATAAAATGCAACAAAAGTCACAGTCCTAACAACAATCAGACTTAACAAGTAGATTAGCCATGCGACTGTGAGATCAGTCCGCGTATATCACATCTTATAAAATACTATATTAATTACTCTGACCTAATTGAAGTCATTAATATCCTATCTACTGTGATACAATAACAGTCTCGAAAAAAGAGGTGTACTAAAATTAATCTCGATAAAGAAAAGATGTGCATCATATGAAATCTAAATATATAGGAAAAACATTATATAAAAAGTTAATTTGTAGTTCACATAATAAACCTCTGGAAAAAAAAGGAACTCTTTGGATTCTCCGTAACTGTTTCAGTTAAATATTTTATTTCTTTTTATCACTTCTTCAAATACTCAACCGTCACCTATAACACTTATTATTATTATTCATGTTGTTTCACATTATTAACTTTTTTATAGTGCTTGTAACTAATATATTATCTCATCTCTAAAAAAGATATGTGCTCTTTATTTTCAATTTGATTTTAAAACTTCCTGAAATAATTCATTCTTCAATCATGTTTTTCCCATCTTCTTCCTCTGAACACTCAGATTTAAACTTCAATCATTCTCCCACCGGTCCTCTTTCTTCAGGAGATTTTAGTGAATCTGATAGCAGTCTGGACTTCACTCCTTTTGACTATCTTACTATATCATATAATATTTTATCTAATCCTCCTCTTCATGAGGATTATGAAGTTTTTATGAGGCTTAGTGAGGAGAAACTTATTCCTCTGCTACTTTATAAAGATACGCTTGATGAAAGCATGTCCTCTGATACTGAAGGCTCGCTTTCTTTGAGCATATCCTTTGCAGGTTCTTCTCGATATGGATTGGAAGAAGAGCTTGATACAGACGATCCATTCTGAGAGTTTATCAATGAACCAAAGTACCCTCAAAAGAGAAAGAAACTAAAGAGGACAGCAAGCCGGTCGACGAGGGAGAAGATGAGGAAATAAGTAATGAACGGGAAGACAAGGAGAATGAAGACGACGAATCTGCTTATGATGGTGATGACGACGAGAATTAGGATTTTCTGCTATTATGATATTCACCTTTATTTTATCTTCTTTTAAGAGCTTTTAATGCTCTTTTTTTGTAAGGTCTCTTTCTGACCATATTATGTTATAAATAAAATTTACTTCTATCTGAAAATAATTTTCATATTTTTTAAATACATGTAAAGTATGTTTCTTTCAGCATCGCAGTAATCATAAGAGTTCTAAGTGGTTTTCTTAATACTGCTACAATGGTCGAGGACCTAATATATTACACGCAAATATTGTTATCATATGATAAGAAATATAATGATTTACTAAATATAAATGTAAGTCGTTTATTAAGAAGTTAACTATAGTCGCACTCTGTGATTATAAATAAATAGTTATTATTTTTGCATCTCAACTGTGATAATGGTCGCAGTACTCGTACTCAGATAATAATTACTCTGAACTAATAGAACTGGGATTATGGTCGTCGTTCATGATTAACTATATTTATAAATGAAACTGCGACCATGGTGGCTGTCCTGACAAAAATAGTTTGATCGTTGTGCATTCAATAAAGTTAAAAACAGCGATCATAATCACAGTCCAAAATTTAACTATATAAACAGATGATACTGCGAACATGATCGTAATCCTCTCAAATCAGTATATTTCACTATATATCACAAATTAAAAAACTGCGACTACGGATGCAATGTGTAACACAAATACAAAGTCCTTGTGCGTGAAAAAGAGACAGCAGTCACAGTGAAGAGCAAATATATAAAATCATAAGTAAACTACGACTATAGTCGCAGTCCTTAGTCACCGTTATTACATTTAACCTAGCAAAAAAATCATCCACAACATGCTGTCGTTAAGCACTGTGACCATAATCGCAGTCCTTATTCGCATGCAATATGTAAAAATAATTTTTATAATTTATACG
Organism: Agave tequilana; assembly: GCA_038442645.1. Taxonomy (NCBI): domain Eukaryota; kingdom Viridiplantae; phylum Streptophyta; class Magnoliopsida; order Asparagales; family Asparagaceae; genus Agave; species Agave tequilana. The sequence goes on along the minus strand of JAVJIF010032264.1, from coordinate 109,001 downwards.
TGGCATGAGACAACAGTCACAGTGAAGAACAAATATATAATATCATAAGTAAACTGTGACTATATTCGCAGTTCTTAGTCACCGTTATTATATTTAACCTAGCAAAAAAATCATTCAAAACATGTTGTCGTTAAGCACTGCGACCATAGTCGCAGTCCTTATTCGCATGCAATATGTAAAAAAATTTCATAGTTTATACGTGACATGCGAATAAGTAAACTGCGATTATGTTCGCAATCAGTAAAATTCTTACAGATCATATCATAAAAATTTACAAAATTAATTTGTTTATGTATAAATTAAGCAAAAAATGACATGTTTATGAGATCCACATAATACAATCTTATATATAATTGTAGACTATGACAAAGGTCGCTTTTAAAACTATTGAGAAATTATTTTATTGACCACTACGAGCATAGTCGCATTCCTAAAATATATAATCTGCGTATAAAAAAAATTAATAAAGAAGCATTCAAATTTGTTTCGTGATTAAATGAAGTTGTACTTGAAGAGACCTGATCCATATTCAATTGGTCACAGTTATAAAAATAATTGTGACAATATTGACTAACGTCAAAAATATAAAAATAATAATAAATTATACAGATTAACTATCTTTTACCGCAAGGGCATTTAGTAAATTCAGCTGTTTCAATAGGCAGATCGTCCTTTCTAGTGTGGCTAATAATGTGCCATATCACCGCAAGCTGTCAGCTGATATGTATGTGTGTGTGTATAGGAGTTACTGTACCTCAGCCGATAGTTGAGAGAGTTTCTCAGCCGGCGGGATGTGGCAACATAATAACCACGAATTTTATATTAATTTTGGCGGATAAAAACCAAAAAATCCCACCCGAGTTAGTATCAGTCACTTCAACAATCGCTTTGACGAAAATACCCTCCCTTACAATATTTTATTGCATGTAAAATCTTTCCTTTCAAAAAAATTTACAGATCTGAAATTAACAGTTGATCAATTCATTCCCAAAATTTTCAATCATTTACGTGTGGAAATAAGTTTTTTTTAAAAAAATCTTTGCTAAAGATGGCGCCAAAGAAATCATCCGCGGAAAAAGGTAATGGGGAAACCCAGAAATTTTTTTTTTAGGGTTTGTAATAATAGTTATCTTTTTTTCAGTTTTGATTCCCTTTTTACTTTTTTCAGAAATATTCCTATTTTAACTTAACTTAAATTAAAAGTGTCTGATGAACTGTTTTTTATGAAAATTTTTGTTTTTTTTTAAATTTTCAATATTCTTGGTTTTTAAAAAAAAGTAATTAATTTTTTTTTAACTTGCGACTATAGTCGCAAGTAAGAGAGAAAGATTCGCTTTTTATGATTTAAAGAGGTAATCATCAAAAATAAGTATATTTATGCAGTTTAAAACTGTTTTTTTTTACACTGAAACTTTAAATCAAGTTTAAAGTTTAAGATAAAAAGAGTTTTATTTTAGAGTTTTTTTAAAAAGTTTTAAATTTTTTAACACAGCGACCTAGGTCAAAAATCTTTTTTTTTCATTCCCTTTTATGTCGACTTGGGTCGCAGTCAGAATCATTAGCGTCTTAGGTTTATGCGACCTTGGTCGCAGGCTTTTAAAAATTATTTATTTTAAAAATTATTCACGTCCGTTTTTTTAAGGTTTTTTTTACTTAAACTCTGCTACTGATGTCGCAGTGTTGCCGTTCGTTTTCTCCTTTTTGGGGATATGGTCGCAGTTTGTTGACTAAGTTAGCCTGACTGAATATTGCGACCCTGGTTGCAGTATGATGATACAAAGGCACCTTCATGGCAAATTATTTGGGTTAATTACAAACTTGCAGTGCGACCTTAGTCGCAATGTATTATATTCTACTAAATTAGATTAATTGGACACTGATATATTACACTGCGACCCTGGGCGCTGAATGAGGAAACAAAGGATCTCACTGGTTAAGTATTTAGTTTATTAGAAAATTGCGACCACAGTCGTAATGTAATATATGAGTGCGACCTTGGTCGTAGTGTTTTATACTTTATTAAAGACTATTGCAATCAACGTCGCAGTCTTTTTTTTTTCAAATTTTATATAAAGGTACTGTGACCTGGTATTTTATACTAATATTTTTAATGCATCTGCATCAATACGTAAATAAGAACTGAAGGTTCGTCTTATGAGATCGAGCCTAAAGCCTATGTGCTAATTCATTAGAAAATTCAAAAAGCACATTCAAGATGATTTTATAGATGCGATGAAGGAGACCCCGTTTGGCCCAATCTTCATAACCTTCTACAATAAGAAGTTTGGTGCTGAAAAAGGTCTAAAATCAAATATTAGTGTGCTGAAACTTGTAGACCAGTATGATAGGGATACAAGGACCTTTATAATTGGGGGCAAACAAATTGAGTTAACAGTGGAGGATGTTGCCCTTACTTTTGGTCTACCTATCAATGGGGCGGATTTTATTATGAATAAGACATGTACAATGAAGGACAGGGCTTTATAAAATATTATTTCCCTAATATAAAGAAGATCACGAAAGTATCCATTGAAGAAGCTTTGGATAATCTTCTGGTCAAGAAAAGAAGGAGGACTGAATTAGAAGTGACCAAGGATGAACAGCTTGAGCAGCAAGTGACTTTAAATGAAATTATAAGAGACATATAAAGACTTGCAGCTCAAAACTTTACAACAATAATCGTCCTATATATGTCAGCCACTATATTCTTTTCTGACAGTAAATGCACGGTGCCGTGGTATATTGTGGAACAAATTGCCAAGATGCAGCTGATGAAGACAATATACTGGGCTAAAGCTGTTTGACAATTCCTGATTGAGTCAATGGATATCTTCAGGCACACCGCGTATAAGCTGCAAGGATGCTCTGTGCAAATTATTGTAAGTATGAATATCATAGTTGGCAAACATTGTTGAAATTTGCTTATATATTGTCATAGTTTATGTAAATTAATGTAATAATACATTTTGCAGTATTGGCTCCGTGAAAGGGCTGCTATTTTTGAGCCGAGATCTGGTTTAGAGGACAAAGCCCCACAGGCAGTAAGATGGGACCTCCAAAGCATTAGCAGAGCTCTGGCTGAAATTGATCTAAATGATGTTGACGCAGATATGGTAAGTTTTAATTATTTAGCGACCATATACTGTTGATTATAATTTTATACAAGTGCGACCATTGTCGCGTTCATTTGATTAGAGTACAATGGTGTGCGACCACGGTCGCAGTTCCTTGATAACTCGTTATAAATAAACTGCGACCATGATCGCAGTTATATTTATTTGATTGATTTGTACTGCGACTATGGTCGCAGTACGAATTTACTTATCTGATTTAATGTTTATGACTGCGACCAAGATCGCAGATTACTTGATAGCTATTTTAGTAAAAGTTTCATTCATTTGCGAGATAACTTTAAGATGTGTCTAGGATCTCAGTTTTTTTCGGATTTTTTTCGAATGGCCAACATTTCAAATGATGAAAAAAATATGATTAGCCTTCCTGTTAAAGAAGAAGATGATGATGATGAAAAAGAAGAAGATATAAACATTGAAGCTAACATCCCGTCAGAATTAGAACCAAAGCCTGTCGAAATAGTTGAGGAACCAACGCGTGAACAAGAACCAAATATTGCAGGTTATTTGCCAGCACCACGGGATGAACAAGCTGAAGAAATAGAACCTTTGAGAAATGAAAATCGATACTTGAGAGCATATGTTTATGAGCTAGAAAGAAAAATTAAAAAAATAGAGACAGAGAAAACTCTTAAGGCTGAATTAAAGAAAAAAGAAGAGAGAGAAGAGAGAAGAGAAAATTTAAAAAGCAGCAAAGGAAATTAAAAGTGAAAGAAGAAGAAAAAAAGCTGCTGAGAGCAGCCACTACTGCGGAGGAGGAGAAGAGGAGGAAGAAAGAGAAGGAGAAGAGGAGGAAGGAAGAGGAGGAGAAAAAGAGGCAGTTGAAGGAGGAGGAGTAAAAAAATCATAAAAATCTAGAGGAAGAAAGAGCAGGAATAGAAGGAGAAAGAGAGGATGAAAGAAGAGGAGAGAAGAAGGAGGGAGAAGAGAAGGAAGGAAGAGGAGGAGAAGAATAGGCAGTTGAAGGCGGAGGAGGAGAAAAATCGTAAAATTCTAGAGGAGAAGAGGAAGAAAGAGCAGGAAGAGAAGGAGAAGGAGAGGACAAAAGAAGAGGAGAGGAGGAGGAAGGAGGAAGAGGAGAAGAAGCAGAAAAGGATGAGGGAGCAGATGGAGAAGTAGGCAGAAGAGCAGAAGAAAAAGGAAGAGGAGGATTTCAAGCGCTCTGAATTTGAAGTCAGTATTGCTGGGGAAGATTTTCTCACTTTTTCTTTAAATTTAACTCAACAGATGCTTGAAATCCAAAAAGACAAAACTTTTGAAGAAAATATTCAAGAACATACTCCGGCTCAGAAGCAAATATTAAAAGGAAAAGTTTTGGATTACTCTAAAGGAACGATCGAAAGGGGAGTCAAAGAACGCAAGCGCGCTGAAAGAGATCACGATGACTCCGACTTCATTTATCCAAAACAAAAAAGAAAATTAATAAAGATCATCTTCCACAGCCTGTGGCTCAGACTTCTGCCACTAGTTTCGCAACGAATAGATTTCAGACACTCAGCCAAAAATCAAGGAATTGACTGAAAGCACTGCATATAGAATTCTGCAGCCACATCAACAAGCTCTCATCAAAAATTTCTTGGATAAAGCCTCTTCTGAGTAAATTAATTAATTTTATTTAAAATTACATCAAAAATATAAGATATTTATATTAGAACAATCTAATTATTAACTTTTTTTTGTTTTTCTTGCAGTTCTACTGCATATCAGGATACTGACAACGGAATAATAGTTGCAAAAAATGACATTGAGGACCTGATGTTCAGTAGAGATTTAGATTCCAATATAATTCATTTCTACATGAAGCATTTAGAGAAGAGAGGAGGATTAAAAGTATATTCTTTCGAAGCGAACTTGGGTAAACATCTATTTTTTCCTTTATAGTTAATTAAAACATCAAATTTCTAATTAATGTAGTACTTTCAAATTTTGATGGTTAAAAATTCTACTAGTCGCTTTTACTGCTGGTAAGACATAATGATTTGTTTGCGACCTTGGTCGCAGTCCGGTCAATTGCTAAATAATCTTCAAAATAAGCTGAATATTGCCAGTTGCGACCTTGGTCGCATTTGCAACAAATATATTCTTAATCAATAACAACATAGCGACCTTGGTCGCAGTCGAGGTTATTAGACATGAAGTTAATATAATGAGACTTGCGACCTTGGTCGCAGTCGCATTTGCTAAGTAATCCTAAAATTTAAATCTGAATACTGACGAATGCGATCAAGATCGCAGCCAAAAATTTAATTAACAATAACAACACAGCGACCTTGGTCGCAGTCTGTTTTCTTGGCAGAATCAATCAAACTGCTACCAGATTAGCAATAAAAATAAACCTGGTTGAATATTTACTGAGACCCAGGCTTAGAGACTTGCGATCTTGGTAACATATTTTATTTTTATATTGTTTTTGATATTTTGATTACATTTAATTATTAAATATAAAAATGTTTGAATTTATTTTGTTTTTTACAGCACGGTGTTGTATTTAAAAATAGCAATCTTGAAGATTATTTCATCAAGCAGTTATTGAAAAATTGGATAAGTGATGTGCAGTACATGTTCTTCCCGATCAATCACAAACACAGTGCCAAGGAAGCTGGATTTCACTGGACTTTATTGGTATTTGATTGCCAAACACAAGAGTGAATTTTTTACAACTCTTTGGTCCAAGCAGAAAAATCAAGTAATACATTAAAGCTTTATCAAAAAGATGCAAGAACAATAGTGAGTTCATTTTAATCTTGTAATTACTGAATATTTGCATTTAATTTGATTAATATTAATATTTTTTTCTATTGACATTGCAGAAAGAAAAGTTATTACAAAAATTTGAAATTGATTTCAATAAAAGGATAAAAAACATATATAAAATACACAAGATGTCTCCAACAAGCAAACAGGTATTTTTTTCTTGTGAAATTTATCCAACATATTTTATGCTTATTTTAGTACAAAAATCTAATCTCATTTAATGATTTTCCTTTACAATTTTCAGTGTTGATTGCGCTGTATATGTATGCAAGTACATCGAAAGTATAGCATTGGGTAGTCCATCAACAGTTAATACTGTGAAGGCGGCCACTATACAGAGACTAAGAAGCGAGCTTGTATACATGTTACTCGCAAACAGAGAGAAAAATTGGTATGAAGAAGCAGAATTTATAAGAAGGATAATATTTAAAGATTGAAAATTGACTTAATTTTTTAATTATAATATTGTGAATTCATTCATATACATCATTTTTATTATAAATGTATCCTATTTGTAAAGCAGGTCTATTGGCTTTATTAATGTAATTTGTATACATTTTTATTCTTTTTATTTACAATCTACTGAGATTTTCTTATTTCCATTCTATCCTGTTACAGAGTGCATGTTACTTAGGTTGCAGTAATATTAGAAACAAATAATGATTTCAGAATTTATACTGCGATCAAAGCGTAATCATGAACCGAAAAGTTGTATCGACAGCTTATAATGCGACAATGGTCGCAGTATGCATAAAATCGTCTGTAAAAAATTTATCTATTTATTAGCATTTTATTAATGTAATTGAGACATCGATCACGATCGCAGTTAATGAATCATATTTCAGATCGCACTACAACCATGGTCGTATTGCCCAATTCGGAACTCCAAAATTTTTATACACATAACGATATATATTTTAAATTTTATAAAAATAATTAATTTAATGAAAAGTAAACATGATCCTCCCTGTCTTTTTCTACCATAAGAAACTAAAATAATAATAGTCTTGTCGTATTCAAAACAAAAAGTAACTTCATGTTAAAATATATTAAGTTTTTACCTGTTTTTAAAAATCTGAACAGTCACCTGGAAAGTATACAATTTTTGGAAAAAGGCGGATAATAAATTTACGCCATGTTCACGTCGTTTGAGAGCATTAACTTTTTAGAATTCCTGAATTATTTATATATAAAGGGTGTCCATTATAGGATAACAAACAGACTAAATTATATTTCTAAATTTCGTCTCTTTCAATTTTTGGAAAAAGATTCAAAAATGTTTTCTCCACCATCTTCACCAGAAAGAAGCCAATCATCTAATGATGATTGGATGTATAGTTTCAAATCGTTCCCTCGCTACGGGTCAGAAGATGAGCTTGATATAAACGACCCGTTCTCAGAGTTCATTGATGAATCGAAATACTGCTTTGAAGAGGAAGAAAGCGAAGAGGAGAGTGGCGGTAATGAGGAGGAAGAGGAGGAAAGCGATACGAAAGACGAGCACAATCATAATATGGATGACGAATCTGATTATGATGGTGATGACGAGGACGACTAGATTAGTACATTTAAATAAGTATTTTATTTTTTATATATATCTAAGCCTTTTGTAATGTTAATTGGGTTAATTATAAATATTTTTAACTTAATTTTAGTTTTACTGGTGGAACTTTTTCACTAATTTTATTCTTATGGTTGTTGGAACATGAAACTATGGTTATTTAATTTTAATAGGCGATGTCAAACTTACATGTCAACAACGTGATCCAATCTTTAAGCCAGGAAAATGTTAAAATTAAATAAAATGGGATACACTGCGACTATTGTCGCAGTCACAAAAAATAATATCAGCGACCGGAGATAAATAAATGGCTAATTTAAGATTAAAATCTAAACTGCGACCAAGGTCACAGTGTAAAATTGAAAAGGTCCAATTTTCACAATATACAATTTAATTATAACCATATCTCAGCATATTAAACTGGTAACATAATTAAAAAACTTAATGTAATATTTCATTCAAACTTGAGAATTAAACAATCCGACTTTTTCGTGAAATTTAAATTGCGACTTTGGTCGCAGTTATGAAAATACACTGCTCTTTCTATAACTGCTACAGACTGCGATAAAGTCGGTGTCAAATGGTCAAATATGAACTGCGGCCTTGGTCGCAGTCTATGTTCAGTGAACTAAAACACAACATATACAGAAAAATTGTCGCAATGAATTTTTAAAGAAATATTTCAACTATATTCAAATGTTATTATAATAAAAAGAGACGGGGGACACTTGAAAAGCAACAAAAATTTTCCCGTGAAATGATAAACTGCGACTCCGGTCGCAGTTATGAAAATACACTTCTTATGTCTGCGACCCTGATCGCAGTCTATGTTCAATGAACTAAAAAGTAAAATATATAGGCCAACATTGTCGCGGTAAAATTTTAAAGTACAACTGCTTACAAAAGAACAGTAGATGTGAAGAACTTGAAGAGGAACAAAAAATGTGATTATACTACGACCCAGGTCGCAGTACATGAAATGACTATTTCTTTAAAAATGCGACCATGGTCGCAGTTGATGACTGAAGATGTAAAAATGAAAACTTTATTCGTTCCAGGTAGCCGCAACATGAAATTACTTCCTCTACAATTTAAAAGGAAAGGTAAGAATTTGAAACATCAAACTTTAAATTAAACTATATAACATATTTAATTTCATACCAATAATGGACAACCAGTCTTGTAATGGCCCAGCTGTTAACAGTTTCTACACTTTCGATGATTCACTTTCTTCTGTGATAGAGAATCTTCAAAACCAGACTTAAGCCTGAATGCACCTCTAGGCCTCCCTTTGGTTGGTACAGGACCAATTGGATCGCGTATATTCAATTCTTCACCATCCCGCAGAACAACGACGGATCTACTGGAACCAATATTTGTTTCTGACTGTGATGATTTATAATTGACTGACCTGGATTTGTATTTATTATTGATTTCTGCAGCAAATCTTTCCAAAACAGCATCCATCTTTGAAAGATGAATATCTGGATCGGCCACCGTTTCAAGAATTGCATTGAATTTGGAACGCAATGTCCACAGCCTAGCCGTCCCTCGAGTCCCTTGATTGGAAAAAGGCCTAATGCCATTTTCAGTTGCAATATTTTTATAACGCGCATCCAACCTCCATCTCTGTAGTATATAGGATTCTGGTATATGTGTAACATGATTGCGCCACAAAATGCACAGAATATGTCTACAAAGGATACCCTCTGTTTTGAATAATACGCAACTACAAGACACATTAAGTTCATCAGAATTATCATAACTGACCTTTTTCCAAGTGTCTTTTGATTCTGAAAATTCACCAATCAAATTTTTTGTTCCAGGTCCATCGTGTTCAAACTCTTCTGGAAAGAGTGTCATTACAACTGACTATTCCTTTTGGAACAACTGAAAAATATTTGGGGTATACAACTTTGAAACTTGTATCTCATATGGATTCGATAAAACAATTGGGCATAGAATTCAAACCCCAGAAGTCTTGTTGAGATTCAGAACTACGACGGGCAGTGACAGCTTTATCATGTTAGTGGACAAATTCAACTAGTTTCGTGTTGGCATTCAAAAACCATCAAAAAAAGAATTAATACTCTTAGACCTCTGACTAGTTGTCATTCCAGCATAGAATATATCCTTGAGATATGCATTAACCCAATGTCCATGCAATCTGTACATCTTCAACAACCAACTGTCTTCTTCTTCTTCTGAATGATATTTTTCATTCATCAGCCTCCATCGTTCCTCGCATGTGCTTATATCACGGGAGGTATACCAAAGATGAAAATTAGAGACAAAATCCTCACCATACTTGTTCGTCATCGGGATTTGTTGCTCGGCAATATGTTTTCGTACATGCCAAAAATAATACCGGTGTCGAGTAGTTGGAAAAACGATCTTGATGGTATCACCGATCTGGGCATCCTGATCAGTAATAATCACCTTTGATGCAACTTCGTGCATGCATTTGAGCCATTTTGAAATCACTTAGAGGGGGGTGAATAGGTGATAATGCTAATCTAGAAACTAAATGCGGAAGCTAAAAACTATTTTGCAACACACTTAATACAACCAACAAGTGTAGCCGAATTCCCGGTGAAGGATTCTGGACTAACTCCTCTTGATTCCCCTAGATAAGAGTTGAGGTGCTATATGAAGCTCTTGTGGTTAAGTATAAGTGAGGTACACACACAACCAAGCATATAAGATATAGGCAATAAGAATGATGCAAGGCACAACACAAGCATATGAATGATATGGCAAAATGAATAATGCACAACACAAATAAAGAGAGGGTTAAGAGACAATGGATCAAACGCAAACACAAAGATATGTTTCGAGGTTCGAGCCCCTAGCTCTACGTCCCCGCCTTCACCGAGAAGGATTTCTAATCCACTAAAGGAGTACCGAACTCCTCTCTCAACCTTACAATGCCACCGAGGCAATACAACCAATCCACCTCTACCAAAGAGGGATAAGGCCAGTAGCCAAACAACAACTCAATCACCTCTACTGAAGAGGGATACAAACCAATACCACTCCGATCAACCTCTACCAAAGAGGGATACAACAAAACAAGGAGGGTTTACAACTTGGAGGCTTAATCAACCTCAAACACTTCTTTTTTTCCACAAACAAAGATCCTAATAGATTAGGATAGAAGATATAGCTCAAGTGGATATCAAGGTGTTTTTGGAAAGCAAATAACAAAGAAAAACTACTTGGTCTCTTGTAGATGATAGAATTGAAAATCCAAAACAATATCCCAAAAACCTAGTTTTCTTTGATTTTCCAAAACCCTTGAAAAACAATAAAGATGAAATCTTTACGCTCTAAAACACTTTAAAAACTAATTTTTAAAACCAGAAAGTGGGAAAATTTTCTTATCAAAAGTCTTGTCAAAATCCCCAAAGAGATGGGGTTTATATAGGCCAAACAGAAAACTAGCCGTTAGGCTGATCTGTCAGCCTGACAGGCTTGCGGTCGACCGGCCGGTCGTCCACCAACGGTCAGAAATATAACCGTTGGAGCAGTCCGGTCGACCGCCCGGATACAGAGAGCAAAGCTCTCTGGTCCGGTCGACCGGCCCACTGTGCCAGCAGACGTTGCACAGGTCTGTGCACGTCGGTCGACCGCCCGGTCGACCGGATCCTGGCTCGGTCGACCGTGCGGTCGACCGACCTGGCCTGTCAGCACAGTTCTGGGTCAGAAACTGGGTCAGAAAAACATGTTAAAATATTTCTAATATCCAATAAAACTTCTAAAATTCCATAAAAATATTTTTATCATTTTATATGAATAAACCAACTTGTGATAAAAATTTCAAGACTAATATCAAACAAATTGAATCATTTTTGTGTCTTGCAAATTTTATCAAAAAATCAAAACTTGTATTTTATCAAACTTTGATTTTTCAATAGGAAATCTGATTTTTCCTAAAACTCATGAATAGACATATCAAAATAAGTTTGTCTAAGATATGAAGCATGTATGTATATAGAACATATCTAATATACATAAAAACAAAGTAAACTTGTTTTGATCTACTATTCATGAAAACCAATATCCAAAAACATAAAACGTGTGTGTTGTGCACTTGAGCATATCAATTATTCTAAGCTTTACAAATGGATCTAAAACACACTAAACACTAGGATACCTAAGTCTTCTTGACGTTCTTCAATTTTCAAGCCGACTCGATCTTAGGTGATCCACCGAGTGCAAAGGTATGATCTTGATGCTCGGGCACTGGAATCACCATGAAAAGCTTCTAAAACATCTTGTTGAAGCTATCACCAACTAATATCTTGGTTAATGATCTGAAACTTAAACAACACAAGATTATTAGTAAACATAACTACATGAGTTAATCATCATCAAAACTAGAGTGGAAGGCCTCTGGGCCAACAATCTCCCCCTTTTTGATGATGACAAAACTCATGGAGTTATATATGCATGGATTAAAGTTAAGCTTCAAAGAAGCTCCCCCTTAACTCATGCATAAACAAATAAACATAAATATGTAATGAATATTAAACATGAAACATGCATAGATATGCATAAACAATAAAACATGTTCTTATACCAAATGAAATTTACAAAAACAAAACATGTTCTAGATATCAATTAAACTTAATATATGCAAAAAAAAAAAACATAAGTATGCATATAAAACTCATATAAAACTCAAAATTTTCTCCCCCTTTTTGTCAATCATCAATAAAGGGGTAAAAGCAAAACCAAATCAATAAATTTTTCTCCCCCTTTTTGTTCGAAACAAAGAAACAACAAAGAGGGTCAAAAACAATAAAAACAACATTCTCCCCCTTTTTGTCTAAAACAAAAAGAATACCAATAAGGAGTTACAATCAATTAGGATATCAATTTAAATATATGTCAAAGATAGCATCTTGATACCAATTGAAAGTGAACATAGATCAATAAATGGTATATGCGATATACATTCATGAGGAGGAAGATGTGAAGCGTCGCTGCATAGATACATTACATGAAGGAGGGATGACAAGCCTAATTCACATAACATACACTATGCAATGCATAAGAGGAGATGTGAAGCTCCCCCTACGCACGTGTATCACATAAAGAAGAGTTGTCAAGCTCCTCAATATAAGATACACTCAACATGAATCTATATGTAGAAGAGATGTTAAGCTCTCCTTACATATAGGCAATACAAATCAAAACTTTTAAATATTTTCTTTAAACAAATATTTTGAGATTTCAATTTAAATCATTCAAATAAACATCTTGATATCAAAAGAGAGTATTTTTCTTTTTAAGCATATGATATCAAATTGAAATTTATATTTTCTATCATAAAGTAAGGGAGTGGAAATACAGATACCAATAGAAATATGAAAATCGAATTTTCTCCTCCTTTATGAAATACAAACTAAACACATGCATAAGCTTGTTTAAGAATACCAATTGAAAGCTAAATCAATTGAAACAAAGTTGAAACTCAAGCTCTAGCATAAATAAAATTTGTGCTCAAGATATAGGGATATAATAAGCACAAATAAAACATATATGTATGAAAAATTAGATACCAATTGAAATTGATAGCATACATACATAAACACATATGAGTATACAAGAAGATCAAAATTGATACCAATTGAAAGAATTCAATGATACCAATTAAAAACAACAATCATAGCAAGTGTATACCTCATATAACTAAACGAAGAATACGAACTAGTTAAATGGAAAATCTTGTTAACTAGTACGAAATCCTTCAAGTAAGGAATAAAAACAAATTATTTTTCATAAAACATGAAATTCACAATATAGTCAACACTCTAAGCCAATGAAGCATAAATATGACTCATGAAAACTAAACATGAGTAAACAATAAATGTGAGTGTACAAATACAATGTGAAGATCATAATCATGAAAAAATATTCAATAAGCTCAATATTCCTTAAAACATGAAAACATGAAAAATCATCAAAACTATTTAATCTTCAAGGTATATGTATGTCTTATACACACTAAGGTATACATACATATCCAAACACAACGAGTCCACAAAAATATAGGCATGAAGGCACGTGGCTCAAAGGATGTATATGCATAATCAATAGTTTGGATAAAATGGACATATACATGAAGTTAAACAAAAGTCATAAAAACATGTCAAAAATGAGAATACAAGTTAAAATGCATGAATCATCAAAACTAGACTATACTAGCACATCTAATGGGTACAAATAGGCATTCAAACTCAAACATATAAAGATTTATTTGTGACCCACTATATGCACAAGTATAAATCCTAGTCTTAATGAAAACTAACATTTAAACATATATTCAAATCATGAAGCATAAAACAAGACAAAAAATCAACATGATAAACATAAACATGATTATTATGTAAATACACATGTCATTAGAGCTATGATAAACATGATAGCTAAACAAAGGTGAGAATACTAAAATAATGATCCATATTAAACATGGGTGTCTCAAAGGCTATACATGCATGTCGAGAATCTAATAATCATGGCATTTACAAAATAATCTACAAACAACAAAACATGCTATAAATAATGAACATGAAAAGCATGCATAAATATAAATAAGGAGTTAGAGATTTGATACCAAAATCAATGAAGCCACCTCTCTAGTTCTCCAAAACAAGGTGGTCCTCCCACCAAACTTCCCTTGAAAGTGATGCATCCAAATGATTTTCATGAAGCTCGGAACGCATCCACTCCAAGGTACCGCTACTCTCACGTCATGTGAGAGCCCACACCTACATCATAAACAATAGGGGTGGTCTTTGGTACCCACACTCTTTTGGGTCCATGGGGGTTAGTACCTTCTCTAACCCAAACAAACTTATTTGTTAAATTTACATCATGTATTCTATCAAAGCAAAATTTAGTAAGGTGGCCCTTACGTCCACAATGTGTACAAGTGTACACATGAGCATACAACGTGTGATGGTGTCCGTGAGCAGCATGTGTATGCCGTGACGGGCGTGCATGCATAGATGATCTTTGGTACATCATAAACAGTAGGGGTGGTCTTTGGTACCCACAATAGGTGTGCATGCATAGATGATCTTTGGTACATCACAAAATTTAGCAAGGTGGCCCTTACGTCCACACCTGCATCATAAACAATAGGGGTGGTCTTTGGTACCCACACTCTTTTGGGTCCATGGGGGTTAGTACCTTCTCTAACCCAAACAAACTTATTTGCTAAATTTACATCATGTATTCTATCAAAGCAAAATTTAGCAAGGTGGCCCTTACGTCCACAATGTGTACAAGTGTACACATGAGCATACAACGTGTGATGGTGTCCGTGAGGAGCATGTGTATGCCGTGACAGGTGTGCATGCATAGATGAAACTTACTTCTTTTGAAATAAGGATTCCAAACGTGTGTGGCTCTTGGCATATTGGCTCAAAGTGGAGTCCAAACAAACAACACTCTTCTTAAGCATGGATATATCTTATTCAATTAAAGAAGAGGTGGCACATGCAATAGGTGAAGTGTGTGATACTACCCTAGCATGGCAAACATGTGCATCAATATTATTTTGTAAAGAAACATTTTTCTTTAAACAAACATTTATATCATTTGAAATAGAGATTATTTTATTTTTCAAAGCAACATTCTCTTTTAAAACAAAATCAACTTTTGAAGACAAATTTTCATTTTTCTTCAAAAGAGTTTCACAATCATTTTTAGATTTTAAAACTTTATTTTCTTTTAGTGCAAGATCAAGTTGAGACCTTAATGAATCCCTTTCATTATACATCTCCACTTTCTCTTGCAAAACACAATCAAGTTTAGAAGACAATTTTTCATTTTCTTTATTTAAAGTAAAAGTCTTCTTTTTCAAAACTTTATATTTTTCTATCAATTTTTCACAAACAATAGAAAGTTCTTCATTCAAAGCATGGGCATCAACAAATTCATCACATGAAGAACTAGAATCAAAACTATCTAGTTGAGTTTCCGATTGTACCTCAAGGGAGTCATTCCCTTGGACCATTAAGCATTGTGACTCGGATTCTCCATTAGACTCCTCCGGTTGGATAGGCAATTGAAGCTTGGAGGTGGTTGTGGTTGTCAACATGTTCCACACTGCAAATGCGGAATCAAGGTTAGAAACATGCATAAGATAATCTTTTGAAAGCGTGCTTCTAATGGACTCTAGGGCTAGTGCATTGGCCTTTATATGCTTGCTATTACCAAGATATCATTTCTTGGTAGCGGCAAGATAAACATGCAGGCCTAGGGTCTTTAGGTAGCAACTCATCATGGCCTTCCAAATCTCAAGTCTAGAAATATCAAACATAGGAGGGCTATCCATGAGGGCAAACTAAATGTGTGCAAACAAGATGAAAGTGCAAATGCAAATGAAGATTAGCAAACAAGGATCTCACTCCTAGGATGTTAAGCCTAAGTATCAGGAGCGTAGGCTCTGATACCAATTAAAATCACCTAGAGGGGGGGTGAATAGGTGATAATGCTAATCTAGAAACTAAATGCGGAAGCTAAAAACTATCTTGCAACACACTTAATACAACCAACAAGTGTAGCCGAATTCCCGGTGAAGGGCTCTGGACTAACTCCTCTTGATTCCCCTAGATAAGGGTTGAGGTGCTATATGAAGCTCTTGTGGTTAAGTATAAGTGAGGCACACACACAACCAAGCATATAAGATATAGGCAATAAGAATGATGCAAGGCACAACACAAGCATATGAATGATATGGCAAAATGAATAATGCACAACACAAATAAAGAGAGGGTTAAGAGACAATGGATCAAACGCAAACACAAAGATATGTTTCGAGATTCGAGCCCCTAGCTCTATGTCCCCGCCTTCACCGAGAAGGATTTCTAATCCACTAAAGGAGTACCGAACTCCTCTCTCAACCTTACAATGCCACCGAGGCAATACAACCAATCCACCTCTACCGAAGAGGGATAAGGCCCGTATTCAAAAAACAACTCAATCACCTCTACTGAAGAGGGATACAAACCAATACCACTCCGATCAACCTCTACCAAAGAGGGATACAACAAAACAAGGAGGGTTTACAACTTGGAGGCTTAATCAACCTCAAACACTTCTCTTTTTCCACAGACAAAGATCCTAATAGATTAGGATAGAAGATATAGCTCAAGTGGATATCAAGGTGTTTTTGGAAAGCAAATAACAAAGAAAAACTACTTGGGAAATCTCTTGTAGATGATAGAATTGAAAATCCAAAACAATATCCCAAAAACCTAATTTTCTTTGATTTTTCAAAACCCTTGAAAAACAATAAAGATGAAATCTTTAAGCTCTAAAACACTTTGAAAACTAATTTTTAAAACCAGAAAGTGAGAAAAATTTTCTTATCAAAAGTCTTGTCAAAATCCCCAAAGAGATGGGGTTTATATAGGCTAAATAGAAAACTAACCGTTAGGCTAATCTGTCAGCCTGACAGGCTTGCGGTCGACCGGCCGGTCGACCGCCAACGGTCAGAAATATGACCGTTGGAGCAGTCCGGTCAACCGCCCAGATACAGAGAGCAAAGCTCTCTGGTCCGGTCGACCGGCCCACTGTGCCAGCAGACGTGCACAGGTCTGTGCACGTCGGTCGACCGCCCGGTCGACCGGATCCTGGCTCGATCGACCGTGCGGTCGACCGACCTGGCCTGTCAGCACAGTTCTGGGTCAGAAACTGGGTCAGAAAAACATGTTAAAATATTTCTAATAAATCCAATAAAACTTCTAAAATTCCATAAAAATATTTTTATCATTTTATATGAATAAACCAACTTGTGATAAAAATTTCAAGACTAATATCAAACAAATTGAATCATTTTTGTGTCTTGCAAATTTTATCCAAAAACCAAAACTTGTATTTTATCGAACTTTGATTTTTCAATAGGAAATCTGATTTTTCCTAAAACTCATGAATAGACATATCAAAATAAGTTTGTCTAAGATATGAAGCATGTATGTATATAGAACATATCTAATATACATAAAAACAAAGTAAACTTGTTTTGATCTACTATTCATGAAAACCAATATCCAAAAACATAAAACGTGTGTGTTGTGCACTTGAGCATATCAACTATTCTAAGCTTTACAAATGGATCTAAAACACACTAAACACTAGGATACCTAAGTCTTCTTGACGATTTTCAATCTTCAAGCCGACTCGATCCCAAACGTGATCCACCGAGTGCAAAGGTATGATCTTGATGCTCGGGCACTGGAATCACCATGAAAAGCTTCTAAAACATCTTGTTGAAGCTATCACTAACTAATATCTTGGTTACTGATCTGAAACTTAAACAACACAAGATTATTAGTAAACATAACTACATAAGTTAATCATCATCAAAACTAGAGTGGAAGGCCTCTGGGCCAACACATTTATTGAATAGCCACACAAATGTATCTCTCTGCTCATCCGCAAGCAATACACAGCCAAACAAAATTGACGGTCGATGATGATTCACTCTAGTGAATGGAGCAAATGGCAGGTTCAAGTGATTAGTCCTGTATGTTGTGTCAAAAATAATCACATCACAAAAACTTAGATACGAGAAAATTGCTCTTCCATCAGCCCAAAAAATGCTTCTAAGTGTGCCCGCATTGTCAACTTCACTAGCAATAAAAAATCTAGATCGGACTCGGCTTTTTCTTGAAAATATTTGATGATCAAAATAAACTCATGGCCAATGTTACTTCTATGGTGACGAGTTAAATCAATAACTTGTTGTGGAATTACTTCTTCACAACCTCCTCCGTGGTTCATTGCATTAACAACACGGAAAATATTTGAAGGGCGAATTCCTACATCAACCAAATTGCTCATCATGCTTCTGCTAATCTTTGATCGATGTGCCTGGTGAGAGTAATAGTGATAGACCTTATCCGGGCTTGATAATTCATGTGAATGAGAATTAACAAACTTGGTGACAATCCAAGATCTTCTGTCAAATAAAAAATGAAGACGCACATGCATCTCAGCAGGACACGCTACTCTAGTGTCGATTTGACGGTTGACTGTAAGCCCATCTTGTCTTTTGTCACACAACTTCTTCACACTCTCCTTGTTGCAATAAAATTTTCTGCATATAACTTCATAAGGAGGCCTCTGTGTCTTATCTATTCCTTTCCTTCTCACGTCAAAATCTCTGTTCCTTGCATAAGAATTGTAGAAGTTGTATGCTTCATCATCCGTGAAAAAGTGCTTCCCTAAAAATAGATTTGAGCTTTCAGACATTTCTTTATGTGAATTCAGATCCTACAAAACAAATTGCTGAACTAAATAAAAATAAATAATTAAAAATCACACGACTGAACTGTAATAACTAAAACTGCAACCAAGGTTGCAGATGTGAAGAAATTTATAACTTCTGAATAAAAGACTGCGATCGCAGTCGCAGTTTTCTGTATGACCAGGTTTTTTAAAAACGTGAATAATAACTGTGAAACTCTCTCATTAGTATATACTGCGACCTCAGGTCGCAGTTCTTAAAATTTAGTATATAAGATAGATATAATTGACATGGACACATGTCAGACTTATAAAAAAAAAGGACTGCGACTAAGGTCGCAGTTATAAAGCTAGTTTTGACAACTAGAAAAATGTTTTTTATACAAACTGCGACCGTGGTCGCAGTTCTTAAAATTTAGTGTATTAAATTAGTGGTCGCAGTTCATAAATTTTAGTGTATTATCTTAAATAGGTGCGACTGAGAGCGAATTTAACCAAACTGTAAAATTGTTTCTGAAAAAATTTAACAAAACTATTTAACAAAACTGTTAAATATGTACGCTACACAAAATCTTCAACATTTAAGAAATTGCGGGAAAAAATTGATAAAATAAAAACCTCTTGATCAGCATGCAAAGATCTCAACCCTTCAATACTTTCAATATTCTGAGAGAAAGTTGAACCAGATGATATATGGTCCATATTTAGATCGGGAGATAGAGATCGCTTACGACTGCGACCAGAATTGGCAGGGGAAGTAGACTGCTCTGACGTCGACATTAAAATAAAAAAGAAGAAAAACCTGATCCAAAAATCGCTATTTTCAGAAAAAATTTTATGACAGGAAAAGGAAACCCTAAATCTGACAACGAGCGATAAAAAAGATGGAGGGAAAAATAATATAAAATAATTACGGGACAAGTACCTTTTACCGAGGGGCATTTAGTAATTTAACTTATACTAATAAGCGGGCCGCAACTTATTGGTGTGACAAATATTGTGCTACGTCACCGCAGGCTGAGAGAGACTCTCAGCTGTCGGCTGATATACATATTTCTGATATATATATATGTGTGTGTGTATATATATATGTATATATATATACATATATATATGTGTGTGTATATATATGTGTGTACACACACTATGTATATGTGTGTGTGTGTGTGTGTGTGTGTGTGTGTGTGTGTGTGTGTGTGTGTGTGTGTGTGTGTGTATATATATATATATATATATATATATATATATATATATATATATATATATATATATATATATATATATATATATATATATAGGGGTTACTGTACCTCAGCCGGCAGGCTGAGAGAGTTTCTCAGCCGGCAGGACGTGGCAACATCATAGCCACATACCTGTCATAAATTTTGGCGGACAAAAAGATGAAAAATCCCGCCCAATTTAATGTCAGTCACCTCAACAATGTATCTTCCGAAAATACCCTCTGTCACATCTTTTTACCTTATGTAAAAAAGTTGCCTTTTAAAAAAAATTTCAGCTCTAAAATTTCACCCGATCATTCTGATCCAACTTGTTCTTTTATTTCACAAATTTGATCCATTTTTTTTTGGACTTTTCTTTTTAGACGAATGCGACGATGGTCGCAGTATATGAAACTTCCTTTTTTTTACATACTGACGACATGGGGTCGCAGTTGTTTCAATATTTATGTAGTGTTTTGCGACCATGGTCGCACTGTATTTAACGTCATTTGTTTCATCATTCTTGGGTCGCAGTTGTTTATTTTTGCACTGTAGTCTTATGCGACCTTCGTCGCCGTATCTACCCTGGTCATATTTGTTTATGTTTGCACTGTAGATGACTGCGACCTTGGTCGCAGTGTCGACCAGAGTCGCTGTAAAAGTTTGTGTTCGCACTGTAGTCTTATGCGACTTTGGTCGCAGTGTCGACCAGGGTCGCAGTTGTTTGTGTTTGCACTGTAGATGACTGCGACCTTGGTCGCAGTGTCGACCCGGGTCGCAGTAGATTATGTTTGCACTGTAGATGATTGCGACCTTGGTCGCAGTGTCGACCCGGGTCGCAGTAAATTATGTTTGCACTGTAGATGACTGCGACCTTGCTCGCAGTTTATTAAAAATAATATGCTTTTTACTCCCTTATAATTTTTAAATAATCATTGGTCTAAACTTTTTTATTTTTCTACATCTATAGATAAACAACAGATGAAGGTTCGTCCTCTGAGATCAAGCCTAAAACCTATGTGCGAGTTCATCAAGAAATTTAAAAAGTACATTCATGCAGATTTCGTAGAGGCGATCAAGAATACCCCTTTGGCCCAATCTTCATGGCCTTCTACAATGAGGAATTTGGGGGTGAAAAGACTCTAAAATCAAAAGTCTAACAACGTGCGCTCCAAAAATTGCCTTTTTGGACAAATAATAATAAACAATAACGAAAGTTACCGAAAGAGTAGCTTTTCATAGGGGTATTTGATAATTTAACTTCTTCCTATAAGCGGGCCGCAAGTTAGTGGGGTGACAAAATTGAGTCACGTCACCGCAGGCTGAGAGAGTTCTCTCAGCTGCAGGCTGATATACATTTTTCTCATATATATACACACACACACATAAAGCAGGAGGCCATGAGTTGGAACCTTGAGTCAAAAGATAATAAAACTCAAAAATAAAAGAACTACTATAATATTGTTATTATTATAATAATTAAACCGAGCGAAGTGAGGGTTCTCCCGTGACTCCTTCTTGTACTTTGTCCGTTAGCCTATCCTCTAAAAAAGAGAGCCACATTAGAGAGCCACAGAGAACTGAGAGGGCCTCTCCTTTCCCCTCTCCCTGCCTCCCCCTCCTGACCTCTCTCTTCCTTCTTCCCCCCTCATTCTCCCATCTTTTCACTCTTATTCTTCCTCTTCTCTCCCCCCTCTTCTTCGTCACTCGGTTTCACTGCAAGCGGTAATCTAGTAATAATCAAATCAAGCGAAGTGAGATTTCTCTCGTGACTCCTTGAATTTTGTTTGTTCGTCTGTCACCCAAAAGAGAGCCACAGAGAGAACTGAGCGTCCCTCTCTTCCCCTTCTTGTTGCTCCCTCTCTTATCTTCCCATTCTTTCTTCTTTGACTCTCTTCTTCGCCGCTCGATTCCATCGCAAGCAATGACCTAGTTATTCATAAATATAACATACATAGATATTAAGGGCAGAAAAAATAATCTTCCAAAAAAGAAAGACTAGAAAAATAACAACGGCCGGCTTGGTCATCATCTACTCACCACCTCACATCCCAAGCGCCCGACTTCATTCCATTCTGGTGTTCTCACTCGGGCTTCCTATTTGTTTCCTTTGACCAATTTTTTTAATGGTGAGTTTGTCGCTTCCTCTTAAAGATTGGATGCTCAAAATCCAATCTTTAATGGCTATTCTTTTAGTTGGGGTCATTTAGAGAGATGGGTTGCTTCCCTTGTTTCGATTCCGAGGAGGGAGAAGCGCTGGGATCGAGCTCTGTGAGAGATGCCGACGACGATAAGAGGATGGACAAGCCGATGGTCCCTCCTCGGATCCACAGCCTGTCTTCAAGTCAGTTGGAATTCTTCTCTACTTAGTTTTTTGTTAAAATTTAAGTTTTTGATTGGTGGATCTGATTTCCATGTGAATTCTGTTGTTTTTTATGCTTGTTTTTGATCTAGTTGATGAATTTTTTTTTGATTAGTTGCTAGTCTTTAGAATATTGTTTGGAGCTAGTGAATGATCCAAATCTATTAGGAGTTTCATGAAGTTTACTCGATTGGAGTCAAGTTTATTAGTTTAGCTGGCCTATTCCATCTCTTGTTCCCTATTGAAATATTATTATGTTAAAGCTGATTTTACCTTTTGGAGACTCAAATTTTATTGTATTTGCTGTATTTTGGTATGAAGAATTGATATTTAGAGAAATAGTCAATGGGCAGGTTCTAGCAGTTTCTAGAATTTATGTTTCAAACTCAAAGAAAATTCAACTGTTTGTTTGGGCAATACAGTTGGTCTGATCTGGGTGTTCTCTATGTAGAGAATTCATGTAAAGCACACAGTTATGTCTTGTGAGTTTAATGAATTGACCTTCAAATACTGTGGCACAATTCTTTGCTTGTCTGTTCTTGTTGTTACTTGTGATTGTTATTGATTTTTTTTTGACCTGTGGATTAGGTTTTTATTCTGGAGACTCTAAAATTGTTTCTAAATTATTTTGTTTTTCTGAAATGAAAAATGAGCAGCTCTTTACTTTTAGAAATATGCATACCTCATTCTTAAACAAGATTTTGGTCTCTACAATTATGTTTCACTTCAAATTCTTACTAAGGGACAGCTAACTGTTTCTTTGGTCAGTGGTTGATGATTTGGTCTTGGTCCAAATAATAAGTACGAGGATTTAAGTGATAGTGTCACATTCAAACCACAGTTATACATCTGGGATCTGATAGAGATAGAACTTGATTATCTTCGAGTCAACTTCTAAGTATGTAATTATGTATATATATTTTTTTACCAACGGGTGGAGGGAATATGTGTTTCTTGGAGGCTTATTGATCTAATGCTCTAGTTTGATCCATCCAGCTTTTCAGAAAAAAAATTAAATTTAAGCCAGTTCTTCATTTCTGCATATTTAAACTTATAATGGTTCAATTTTGATCACAACTTGTTGAGGACTAAATTTCTTGGTTTCTAGCAGTATTTCAATCTAGGTGCCAAAAGTTTCATATGATTAAGTCCAGAAGTTGCTCTTAATTTACTCATTATAATTTATGATTCAGTTCTAATATTAATGAAGGAAAATATTAAAGTTATGTTGGTGATCTAATCTGGTTCTAAGTTATTCATATGTATAGTTGATACTGTGCTCTTCTAATGCTTTAATTGTTTGCAATTCCATCTAACAATTCTAAGAGGCTAAACATTCTAATTTAAGGAGCTATAATAATCTCTATTAACTTAGAAGCAAAACATACTTTTATGACTTTGACAGATATGAACTTTAGATGTAACATCTTAGTTGTTCTTGAGTAAACTCTAGCTTTTACTCTGTGTAGTGAACTTTTCTTTTGGTGGATCTATTTTTTCTTCATGGAGCCTTGTGCTTTATGTTGATTGGGTGCTTAAGTTTCTTGGAATATGTATAGAGTTCTCTTTTACTTCAAATTGTTAATGGGGAAAACATTATTTTTTCTTGAACTAAATTTCCCTTCATGTATACTTCATGTAATCGGATTCTAAATGATACACACAGTTTCAAAATTTTCCAGTTGGAGTTTTATTGGCTAAAATTAAATACTAGCTTTTGTTCAACTTATGAAGAATTCCCATATGGATAATTTGTAAACTTGCTGGATGTGGAACTATTGGTTTCTTTGTTTCGATGTAATTTCTTGATATTACAAGAGTACTGTTAGATGTTTAATATTATCCAGAGTTATTGTTTAGAATATACTGAGGGGTCCCAATAATCCTAATTAACTAGAGTTGGAGCGCCGCTGAGGCCCAGTTCTCAAGTAGAGGGGTGGGATTTGGTTATGGTAGGTCCCATGTTCAAGCCCAGGTTATGCCCTACAAAGACAAAAGTAAAAGGAAAAAAGAAGGAAAATTTGGAGTGGGATCTGTATCTTTTAAGTTTATTTGAGCTGGGCTTTACATGCTCATGACTAACACCAATTTGTCACATCATATAATTTTTTTCCTTTTGTGGAGGTTTATGCTCATTGGAGTAATGGTGTACAAGATTTTTGGGCATGTTTAGATGCACGTGAAATTCAAATGAAAATTTATATAAAATAGTAGAATTTTAATACAATTTGATTATAAAGAGATATATACTAAAAAAGATGGGGTTCAATATTTATTGTTGAAGGCATGTCTTGACTAATCCATTTGACTTTTCTTAATCTCCAATTTCCCATTTGTTAAATCCTTGATTCATCAATTTGAGTTCAACATTTGTTGTTGATGGTTATTGTTGATGGCATGTCCTTTATATTGCTTTCTTTGTGTCATCAACAAATTTATGTTTCACTTTTAATCATAAATGAATAACTATCATTTAACTGAATGGATAATGTAATATTGTTTGAATCTAATTAATTCATATAAGAAGATTAGATTATTTTCATAACTTGTGAGTTAGATTCAGTTGAAATATAAACAATACAAGTTATTTTGCCTTGCATATTTTTAGACATTATGGTGAATTAGGAAATTTGTTAGGCATAGATCTAGACTAGTTCTTATAGTTTGACATATAATTCTATAATTCTAAATTAGTCTCGTAAAAAGTGTTATAGGAGGTTGCTCCGACAATCGCTTACGTAGTGAGAGCTTCAAATCACTTTGATTAAGTGAATGCCCAGGCGGCCAAAGCGGGCCTAGGTGACACCTAGATGGCTCTAGGGGCTAAGCAGTGCCAATCTGGATGCCTGACTTCCCCCCATAAAATAACATAAGGAAGCCTTTATTCTAGGTATTAGGGTCTGGCTACATGAATCATTTTCTTATATTAAGGGCCATCTCTTTAGTATCATGATCCATTAACTATTATTGTGCTAACCACTCATAAAGTCCATCTTGTGTTTTAAAGGCCGTTTATCATTCATCTCTAGGGCGAATTCTAATATGATGATATTCACTACGCAAATCAATCTTAGAAAACCATTTGGCACCAAATAGCTCATGTAGCATATCCTCGAGTCTAGGAACATAAAACTTATGCTTGACTCTGATTTTGTTAATGACTCGATTATGATCCATCTTTCTTAGGAGTTAACAAAATATGAACGTCACAAGGACTAAGACTATGGTGAATAAAACTTTTCTTCAAAACACCTTTAAGTTATCTATTCAACTCGGCTCTTTTTACATGATTCATTCTATAATGGGAAAGATTAGCAATTGTGATCTTAAAACTAAGTCAATAGCATGCTAGATGTCTCTAAGAGGGACATATCGCTTAACTCATCTAACAAATTGGAGACATCAATGGAATGAGTGAACGAAGGCCTAGAAGGCATGGTGAAACTATTTGCAGCTACTAAGATAAAGACAAACAAGACTCGACACTTTCTTTCTCAAAATATTCATGGGTCAAGATTTGAAGTCGTTGGGTTGGAGTATTACTAGCTGATGACTTGGCTACAGAGCTGGTGCCAGTGACTGGCTTTGCAAGTCTCAAAAAAATGATCTTCTTTTCATATGTGAATTTATATGTATTATTATGACCATAATATTTCGCATCATTATCATATAACCAAGAATGACAGAGCAAAAGATGAGCGACATTCAGAGATAATACCTCACAGTAGATATTCTTGGAATACGGTCCGATCTTAAGAGTGATAAGACACTATTTCTTAATAAGTAAGAAAGTCTTACCTACCTAAGCTACCTTTAATGGACGAGGATGTGGCTCTATCTTAAGGAAAGTTTATCAACATTGAACTTAGAAACCACGTTCATGGAACTACCTCCATAAATGACTAGTTTACATGATTTTTCATTTATAGAAAAGAAAGTGTGAAAAATACTAGTGCATTTTCACGAATCACTATCATTGAGGGTGGACAAAATGCATCTCATCATTGAAAGATAATCCTCATCAATGGGAGAATCATCCTCTTACATCACAGAAGGGTCCTCATCATAATCGGGCTCTAAGGGGTCCATCACTAAAAGTTCCTCAGTATTTTCAAGCAAGCCATCATGTTCACAATCAATAGCTAAAGCATGTTGTGGACAACGAGAAGCTATATGACCTTTGACTTTGACATGACAATGGTGACACTCAATTTGGGATGTAAAAGGGCGAGCACTAGATGAAGCATATATTGTAGTCTTAGCCAAGTTAGTGGAAAAGGTATTAGGAGTAGACCTTGATGGTGATGCAATGTTGACAGGTTGAGTGCTAGGGTGAGACCAAGGAATGGTGCTAGGGCGACTTGGACGAGTATCATGATTGAAAAGAGCACACTTAGGACTGACAGGAAGATATTTCTTATAGTTTAAGGCTTTTTGATATACGACATTTTAGGAATAGAGTGGGTGGATCTTAACTTCGCGTTTGATATATGCTTTTAATCCATTACCAAACCTAAACACAAGAAGTCGTTGCTCTTCATCAACCTCACTTCATAACATCAACGCCTCACATGGGACATGTACTCAGTGATAGTGGAAATGTTTTGCCTAAAGTTAAGGAATTGATCTAACAAGTCATCTAAGTAGTAGGCTAAAACATATTTTTCCTTCAGTGTATCTCTCATTTGATCCCATGATAAAATTAGTGGACGACGCTTAAGGTCAACATTATGTATACTTTGCAGTGCCCATTAACTTTATCCTAGCCATACTAAGCATCAGACATGTTATACCACTTAAAATACTTATCCATTTTATTCAACCAATTTAAAAAGACAGTGGACTCCAACTTACCATCAAAGTCAGGGGCATCCAACTTAACTTTCCTAAGTAGACCATCTGTGTGATTATTTCTAGTGTGTCGAAGTGAGGTTGAAAGTGTAGGTTGTTTACCTTGAGGTGTTATGGGTCTTGTGTACTGTGTTGGACGAGGTGTGGAAACAAGACCAGTGGCAGCTAAGTGTTAGTATAAGCATCGACTACTGGGTGATAAAGGCTGGATGTGCCTATATATACTGGACCAAGTGGTGTGGGTAACAATCCAGAAGTGGTGGCTTGAACAATATTAGAAAAGGTGGGTTGACCATTATTTTGTGAAACAGTAAATGTATAATGGAATTCATCTTTTTCTCAGTTGCGACACTTTTGTACAAAGTTCTGAGTGAGACTGTCCAATTTGTGGTAAGGGATTCAAGGGTGGCAGGAATTTGATCAATTCTAGTATTTTGCTTGTAATGTTCCTTAGATTTGGTTTGACAGTCTTTAAGGCAGCAAAATGTTCTTCAAGTTGTTTAATAGTTACGATGAAAAAGAGAAGACAAAATACTGAAATATAGTCAAATTATATTAAATAATGAGAAAATAAACAAAACTAGGATGCACACAATAAGAGTAAAAATTAAATGAAAAAGATTATGTAAAAGTGTAATAAAAAATATGGGATTATGAATTCTTTTCTCTATGGATGAAATATACAAGAAAACAAACAAAATAAACTAAGATCCTTTGCTAATTTATTTAAGCCAAATAAATAATTCTAAAAGCACAATAATCAATTTAAAAAAAACTATTACCGAACTTTCAACAACAATGAGTTTCAGGAGATGGCTTGGCGACGACAGCTAGCCGAGATAGGACTGAACATCGATGGAGAGAATTGGTCTCGACGAAAAACAGGTGATAACGGGTATGGGTTTCTCTTCGAACAGCGTGTGTTGATGGAGTTTTTCATTTGCATGTGTCGAAGATAGCAGGACTTTGGTGGTGACTCATGACAGTGGTGGACAGAGGTGGAGGGAAACGACCGTGAAGTGAACGATGATGGAGGGCAGCGGCCGTGAAGTGCAGCAATTAGTCTTTTTTAGGATTTAGGTAGTGGATTTTTTTTTTTTGGATTGAAAATAGATGAAACAAACAAGGCTATGATATTAATTAATGTAGAACCAAAGAGAGGAGAAAAGAGAAGAGAAAGCAGGAGAGAATTTAGAGAGAGAGATAGAGAATAATTTAGAGAGAGAAAAAAGAGTAATTAGAGTGATGAAGTCTGATAATCTATATTTTTATAAAACAAGTCTCATTTACAATGAAAACAAAGAGGCCTATTTATACAAAGGCATTTAGCACAAACTATAAACCTAAATAAAATTTGATAATCAAGAAATTCCACAAAATTAAATAATACATAATAAAATAATAAATAAATAACATAATAATTAATTCCTAATTATGATCTCCATCAGGTTGGTCCCATGTTCAAGCCCAGATTATGCCCTTCAAAGGAAAAACTAAAAGGAAAAAAGGAGGAAAAATTGGAGTTGGATCTGTATCTTTTGTGTTTATTTGAGCTGGGCTTTACATGCTCATGACTAACACCAATTTATCGCATCTTATAATTGTTTCCTTTTGTGGAGGCTTATGCTTATTGGAGAAATGGTGTACTAGATTTTTGGGCATGTGTAGATGCACGTGAATTTCAAATGAAAATTTGTATAAAATCATAGAATTTCAATGCGATTTTGATTTATAAAGAGATGTATACTAAAAATGACGGGGTTCAACATTTATTGTTTATGTCATGTCCTTGATTGATCCATACCAAATACCCATTTGTTAAGTCCTTGATTCATCAATTTGAGTTAAACATTTATTGTTAATGGTTATTGTTGATGGCATGTCCTTTATATTGCTCTCTTTGTGTCATCAACAAATTTATGTTTCACTTTTAATCATAAATGAGATAACTATCATTTAACTGAATAGATATTGTAATATTGGTGGAATCTAATTAATTCACATAAGAAGTTTAGATTATTTTGGTTAATTGTGAGTTAGATTCAGTTGAAATGTAGACAATAAACTTATCTTTAATATATTTAGACATTATGGTGAACCGGCAAATTTGTTAGGCGTGGATCTAAACTAGTTCCTATAGTTTGACATATAATTCTATAATTCTAAATTAAACATGTAAAAAGTGGTCTAGGTGGTTGCTCCTGCAGTTGCTTATGCAATGCAGCCTTTGAACTACTTTGATTAAGTGGGTGTCCAGTCGGCCAAAGTGGGCCTAGGAGGGCACCTCGGTGGCTTTCGGGGTTAAGCGGTGCCAACTGGGGGCCTAGCGTTTTTTATGAAAACAAAAACACAAGGAAACCTTTATTCTAGTTTTAACAGTCTGCTACATGAACCATTTTCTTCTATTAAGGGTCATCTCTTTGGTGTCATGAAGCATTAATATAACTTTCTTAATTGTCTCCATCCAAGTTTGTTTGGGCCTATGTCTATTCCTCACTGCCCCATTAACTATTAATTTATCACTTCCCTAATTGTTACACTTATTGGTTTGCATTGTACTGTCCATACCATGTCACTTGGTTCTCCTTCATTTTATTCTAAATGAGAGTCACCTCTAACTTTTTATAGATGCACTCATTTCTTTTCCTATCTTTTAGTATATTGCTATTCATCCATTTTAGCATTTTCATTTGTGTTGTACTCTTTTTTTTGGATTTGTTTCTTAATTGCCCATCAATCTAAATCATAAAGCATAACAAGTCTTATAACAGTTCTTAAATTTCAAAGTTATCCTACAATCAAATAAAATACTGGAGGGAACTTCATAATTTTAATATTCCGTTTGATTCTATGAATCACGGCTTCCTTGATCCCGCAACCATGATAAATAATTGTTCCTAAATAACAAAAGTGAGCACCTTCGAGGTATTTCTTGACCCCCAATGTATACTATAGGTTCATTTCTTCTCAGCATTTTGTTGAAGTTACATTCCATATATTTTGTTCTTGTTCTATTAATTCTAAATTCTTAGATTTAAAAGGTTCTTTCGATCTTTCTAGTTTAGATCTAGTCTCATCAACTAATACTATATATCATCAACAAATAAAATGCACCATAGGACTTCATCCTGAATATGTCTAGTAAGTTCATCCATCACTAAGACAAAGAGACAAGGGCTTAATTTTCATCCTTGATGTAATCATATAGTGATAGGAAACGAAACGACTTAGTCTCCCCTCTAATGGTTCTCATCCTACTTATTGGTCCATGATGCGTATCTTTACATTGATCCTTGGCGTTTTTTTTAAACATTGATTCTAATTTGTGATCCTTTCATGCTAATAGTTTTCAGATGCTCCTTGTGAACTAACAAAGTGTGCGGACGAATACTCTTTTCTTTAACTTAGCATGGGCTGTTTCAAACTTCTTTGATGAATCGTTTGTTGGATGTGGATCTGAGTGGGTTTCATTCTTTTCTGGATAGCCTAATTTCCTTTTGACACCTTGCAATACAAATTCTTTTCACATGATCCTTATTGAATGACTCAGTAGGAGGAGTCCCAGGGATCTTTAATGAATTGAAACCTTAGTTGTGACATGCTAGTTTCATTGAGCTTAACTTTACATGTTAGAAACTAAAAGGTGTTTCTAACTGTTGTTGGGGTTTTCTTCACTGTTCGTCCAATTGAGGATTTTTTTTTCTTTTATTAATGGAAAATATAATTTCTTGCTGAGAGCTGATTATACTGATTAGTTGAAGATACCCATCACATTTGAAAGATTTTTTATTTTGATGCTTTGTCAATCTTTAGGAACTGATACTCCAAGGGCCAAAAAGAACCCATGCTCGAAGAAGGAATCCCTGAATCAAAAAGATGTTCTTGGTGTCAATATCTCTGCACAGGTTTTCACCTTACGGGAGCTTGCAGCTGCAACAAAAAACTTTAGGCCAGAATGCTTTCTAGGAGAAGGTGGATTTGGGCGGGTATATAAAGGACGTTTACAAAGTACTGGACAGGTAAAGTATTTACTGCATACTATGTGGTTTTCTAGTTGATTCTCATTCTAAATGCAATTACCAATTATCCCTTTCATAGATTTGTGGTAAATGACGAATTTCTTTACTAGTTGTGACTGAAGCTAGAATATTACTTATGCGTGTTCAATATGCACTGGTAATGGCAGGTAGTGGCTGTAAAGCAGTTGGATGCGAGTGGGCTCCAGGGAACTAGAGAATTTCTTGTGGAGGTCATCATGCTCAGTGTATTGCATCACCCCAACCTTGTTAATTTAATTGGTTATTGTTATGATGGGGAGCAACGACTTCTTGTCTACGAGTTTATGCCCTTGGGATCATTGGAAGATCATTTACATGGTACAAGTTCTAATTCTCATGTTTAGGTTAACTTGATTGGTTCATTGCAGGAAATTTTATATTCTTTTTAGTTATATATTTTAGGAACTCATTCTATGTTTGTTTCACCAATGTCTAAAAGAAACAAATTATTTCTATGCATGCTTCTTAGTTTCCTGGACAAACTTCCTATAATATTTTCCATCATTTTCTTCTTGAAGCTCAAATAACATGCACACAACCCCCTGACCCCCAAACAGAACAAAATAAAGAGAGGAGAAAATCCTCGCTTTTAATCATGGGTTTGATCATGATCAATTAACTGTGATTTAATAGCCTTTTAGCACTAACAGAGGCTTTAAGGGGTAACGTGCACAGAATATCGCCAGATCTAATGGTTCATTGGTGTGGAAAATGGTTTCCAAATAGCATGCCCCTTGAAGGCAGAACAGTCGTGTTAAATGGAAAATTCTTTTAGTTGAGGTTGTTATCTGCAATCGCCCATATAGTACATGAGTGTTTTAAGGAATTTACCATATTTTCCCTTTTGCATGCAATTATAAATGTCACTGACTAATGACTACACTTTCTGGACCATTATATGTGGGCACTTGATCTTTCACCCATTTTAATACGTGATGAAAAGCTTTCAGCTTGTGGTTCGTGAATAATCTTGAACTCATACCCACAACGAAAAGCTTCTAGTTATTTTTTTGGCAACCTGCCTTTTTTGTGATCAACCTTACATCATCATAAACTAGACTTTTCATCAACATAGGGTCACGGCTCAAAAGTCTAAAGCTCCTAAAAACACTGACCAAGTTTTAACCACCATTTTATGTAATCAACAATTTATAAAGTGGTGCCAAATTATTTGTAAGGGAAACTGTGAGCAAGTGATGACCTCATTGTACACCCTTGAGAGCTAGCTTGTGGGTAGGTACTTGTACCTTTTTCCATAATGTGCTTTCAGATTTTGCTATCAGCGATCAGGAACTCCTGAGTCTCGTAGATCGGGGTATTGTCTATAGAGAGATATAAGATGATAACATTTACTGTAGTGAATCACTTATATCTCTACGAGACAAGAAGAAAAACAAAAGAGCGGAGGGGGAATTATAATCTCAATTTTATGATTAACCTTTATATGAAGAGTTTTTGGCGACAACTTCACAATTTTTTAAGTCGGTGTAATTTCTACTGTCCATCATTTTGAAAGGCATGTGTGAAGTTGTCTATTATTTACTTAAACTTGAAATTGTTGGGATTCCACCTTTTGTGATAACCTTTTACAACCTCTATGGGAATATAATTTCCAGAAACTTCATGGTTGTTGGCAACAATATCGTCAATATTGGTCAATAACATAATTTAAATATCATAGAAAAATGGGCTATTATTAATGATATATGAGCCATAACCGTATAATCTTTTTTTAAAGATGTGGCACTGCATGAGTGCTTCTCCAGGTTCTCTTTTTCCCAGAGGTTCCACTTAGCATTGCCAAATCAAAATCAAATTTCCATCCCCTGCATGCTGGGATTTATGTTATGTAGTAGTAGTAGTAGTAATAATAATAATAATATATTATTATTATTATTATTATTATTATTATTATTATTATTATTATATTCATTTATCAAATGATTTCCTGAGTTTGCGTGTAACAACTTAC
The DNA here is from genome assembly GCA_038442645.1 of Agave tequilana. NCBI lineage: Eukaryota > Viridiplantae > Streptophyta > Magnoliopsida > Asparagales > Asparagaceae > Agave > Agave tequilana. The sequence goes on along the minus strand of JAVJIF010032264.1, from coordinate 75,827 downwards.
TTCCATTTTCATGAGAATTTTGAGTCATTTTATAATATTTGAGATAAAGAGGGTTAATTTTCCCCCTTTAAACAAATTAATTGGAAGAAGTAAACCATGGGTCTTCTTTGTTTGAACTTGCATTTATGTGTATTTCCACATTAAAAATACTAATTGAAGGGTCCTGTTTGTATTAATACATATTTATTAAGTACGTAATCTTTTCAAAATTGAAGCTCTTAACTAGTAATCAGCCCTGTAATTCAAAACATATATGTTCTACTTCCTTATTACTAGCAACTAATATTATTGAAAAAGGCTAGAGATAACGAAAAAGACTCTCCTTTCCTCCATGCTATGTAGCTGTAAGACACTTCTTCCTTCAAAAATTTGCCGTGTCCACCCTTGTTGGTTGTGATGTGTATCTATCGGCCATCAGTGTTCAACACTGCTTGGACAATTACAACTGTATCCACCTTTCCTTACTTAGAACAATAAGCATAAATGAATTATGTTATGCATCATCGGAAAAAAATAAATTAATGCTTTGTCAATATTTTTCCCATATGCAAATATTGACTTGAACATATATAAAAATATTTTGAGTGTGTATATTCAAAGACATCTATAGTAACAATAACATCCTGATGTTTGGAGTCTCTGGATTTTGTTGAACTTTAGCGTATGGCGACCTGTGTCACATTGGAATATGACACCTATGACAGTCTCATAATCATAACTTTCCTCTCTCGATTTGTTTTGCAGTTCTTTAAAAGGCTATTAGGTCTTGTACTTTTCTCTTCTCTGATAACAAAGACATAAGGAACCAAGATTGGGTCATCTACAACCAGTCTGTAGCCATTATTAGAAATGCTATTGTGTGATATTTTAATTCAAGTGCAGGTCATTCATGTTTGATATAGTAGTAAGACATTTCAACTTTCAAATTTGTTATAAATTCTTGATTTTTATTCAAGTGCAGGCCATTCACATTTGATATAGTAGTAAGACATTTCAACTTTTAAATTTGTGATATATTCTTGATCTAGTGGAACATACTAATGATTGATTCTAGGGTACCTATCTACTTGAACAAAATATAAGTCTTGTGCTAATCTACTCTTAAATAAGAATTGTCTTAAAATGCTAATTTGGCTTCATATGCATTGTTGATAATTTACCTAAAACCTTAAAAGCCTTTGATCAAGAGGTTAACGATAGAGTACCAAAGAATTAGGTGTCAAGAGGTCTTGAGTTCAAGCCTCACTATGATAAATTGGTTATTTGCATCACAAGTATGATGCAATGCACTAAAAAACACAGGAGGAAGTGTGCATGCATGCGTGTCTATCCTTTTTTGGGTGGTGGGACTGGGGGTGGAATATACAACTGTATCCTATAAGCTTTAGCTTTTTGGTGAAGTTCTAGTATAGTCACCTCTTAGGTCTGGGAAATTTACACGAGTAGTCCGATGATATTTGGGAATAGGACAATATAAATATGTTCTTTTAAACAGTTTTAGAATTCTTCATCTCCCAACTTTTGTGGAATTCCGACATGAACTAGCTTAAAAACAGCATGAGATGCATGGATACCTACTTCCATAAAATTGTGCTTTTCATATGTGCCTTCATATTTTACACATTCAAATACCAATATTCATATTGTATACAGTTTGATTTGGTCCCATCTTAGTTTGTGGGTTCAGAAAAATGACATCAGCAAAAAGATCCGAAATTGTGGAATCTGACTATGAGAGGATACTTTATGGGAAACTTTTTTAAATTTCAGAAACATATTTTATCCATTTGCAACCACAAGAGAATAAATTGATATATTTTGCCCAGACCTTCCAACTGAGAAAGAAGCTTTGGATTGGAACACACGGATGAAGATTGCAGCTGGGGCAGCGAGAGGATTGGAACATCTCCACGACAAAGCCAACCCTCCTGTTATCTATCGGGACTTCAAATCATCCAACATATTACTGGATGAGGGGTTCCACCCTAAATTATCCGATTTTGGACTTGCGAAGCTTGGTCCAACTGGTGACAAGTCTCATGTGTCCACACGTGTCATGGGGACCTATGGATATTGTGCTCCAGAGTATGCCATGACCGGCCAATTGACGATCAAGTCTGATGTCTATAGCTTTGGGGTTGTTCTCTTGGAGCTGATCACAGGACGGAAGGCCATTGATAGCACTAAATCACATGGCCAGCAGAGCCTCGTTGCATGGGTACGACATAATGCCTTCTTGTGCTTTGAAAGTTCTTTTACTTATTATTTCCTTTTTGAGATTATCTTTTATTTATTTATTATTTTGAATATTCTTAATGTCTTGCTTTATTTGTATACCAACAGCTGTAATCATGTTGAACCCACAGTTAAAATATTTCCAAATTTATCTTATAAAATAATTATTCATGCTAGTTACATAGTTCCTCTGCTTCTTTGTTTTATTCTGAATATCCTTTATTTCTTATGTAGAAAGTGATACACAACTGGTTTTAAGTGTAGGCTATGCTTGTAAGCTTGTGGATCCTTAGTTCCAATATTTCACGAGTTATTAAAAGGTTGTGAATTATGTACAAATTTCCATCAGACAAATTATTCTCTGAATATTCAATCTGCCATGAAATGAGCGGTACAAGATTTCACAGTATACAATAATAACTATGTCAACCTTCCTAAAAATGGAGTGACAATTTTGCAGTTTGATTCATTAAGCATTCAAAGTTTATCTACCCATCTAAGAACTTTTAGATTATTAAAATGCTAAATGCGGTTATTGCGACACTACTTCCACTGTCATTCTCCTTTATGCGTGCATAAGAAAATAAATCTAGCAGTTTGACATCTTAACCAAATTGTTTTATGCAGCCTTTACTGCATTGGCTTACCAAGTATTTTGACTATGAATGATTTCTATCGTTTTTCCAAATTTTGGATTAATTCTTGCCTGGGTTATTGTTGAAAGCCATATTCTTGATCATGCTGATCCTGTCAGCGGGTGACAGATTTACTGATTGAAGATAATACTTAAGGAACACTTGCTGAATACTCTGTAATATATGAAAAGAAAAAATTAGGAAATAAAATTCAAGCGTTTCTACTTTCTGTATGAAGAAAACAAAAGAAAATTTTGGGTTTTGGGAGCAGTGGAAAAATGAGGAGTACCTGGGAGTGAAATGTTGAGTTTGGACCGGTATTTGGTACATTTGTCTGCCTGTTTTTGTTTCATGCTATAGGGCATCTCCTATCCTGCTGCATATGTTAGATCTACGCAAATATGTTTCGAAAACCTGTCTCCCTGGTTTGATGATCTCAGCTGAAGAATGCATATCCTATCACTTGATTTTATTTTGACTGAACTTGAGACCGTTTAGTTATCTATGGCCCCTAATCCTACATCTGCTAGTGCGTTGTTGCTATTTCTGATAATTTGAATCTTTAAAATAGTTGGGATATAGTAATATAAGAAGTTTGCATTCATTAAAATATTAACGGTTCTGGTTTTATTAAGTTTCTATTTCTCTCCATAGATATGTATTTTATCCATGTAGCTATTATTCTTCATCACCAAAGTGAGCTTTTGGTTTGTGCCCAAGAGTTTTGTAAAGAAAATAAGGATAATTTGAACTTTGTTGGTGATTTTATGGGAGATGGGAAAAGATTTAGGTTTCGGGGAATAAATTGGTAAAAATAGGTAGGTGAGAGAACACTGACAAAACAAAAACTTATCTTGCTTGCTTCTTGTGAATTTTATCATAACAGAAAACCCCTCTCGCATTTTCATTAACTTTTTGCACTCAGTGCTTCTACTAAGAATGACTTTTCATTAAATTTTAACTTCCATACTTTTTTAATTTTGTATTCTTTTTCACTTCACTGGTATCAGAGCATCTGATTAGGCTATTGTTGCGATGGAGGAAATCTATTCCACCATAGTTTGAGGTGGATAAATGTTCAATGAAAGAAACAATTTTAAGTTTGTGGTACGTGAAAATTTGGAATATATTCATCAAATAGGGTTTGCACAAAAGCTTTTCGAGGCAAATTGGCACAACTTGCACAATTATGGATATCGATTAGATAGAATGATCTAAAGGCGGCGAGTACTAATTGATTATATTTGACAGAGGAGTTTCTAGTCGGTAATAAATTTGTGCAGAAGGCTCGATAATATTTGCATCGGAAAATCTTTTGTGAATCGGTGTCTCCAAAGCAATAGTTATATAGATTGTTGATGAAATGATCAAGAAATGTATGTTGATTCATGAGCACGTTACTTTATTTAATGGAATAATGTGTCAATTACTTGTTAAGATTGAACAAGAGGATGAAGTTTATTCTTGGTTAGCTTTTTTGCCACCTTTTGAGTATCTTGTCACAACTTTATGGAAGGGAATATATAAACTTAAGAGATGTCATGTTTGTCCTCTCATCAAATCAAGTTGGATGTGGAATAAAATTGCTAATTAAGAGTAATACAATGTGGGTAAATAATATTATCATGGTTTGAAATCTTGGTAATCAATATCGGCCATAGGTTTTTGGCATCAAAATCAGCCATATTGGCAATATTTGGCCATTTTTATCAGTTGTATCAACAATATATGTATCTTCTCGGTTGTGTTAGCCATATTGGTATCAACTGTACATATGGTATCAAGCGATATTTCCAATCATACATACGATGAGACTTGTATAGCAAGAGGAGAAGAAACAGAACTAGCCCAAATTCCATAAGAGATCCCAAACTACGAACATGATTTTTGCAAGGGAAATGGAACTGTAAGTTTAAGAGTTAGAAAATTTAAAAGAAAAACCTATTGAGTAGGAGGGCATAGCAGTGGAAAATTTTAAGAGCATGGACAAGAGTTTTAACATCCATATATGAAGGTACTAGTTGCTTATCAAATTCAAGGATTTTGGATTGGGAGCCTCATAGTTCATGTGCCCTAACTATAAATTTATCTACTATGCATCGCTCAGATAATGAAGATGCAATGCTTATGGGGAACGATGGGGGTTGAAAGGGTGTTGATGAGGGAACATCAGTGTAGGAACATCATAGTCAAGATGTTTTGGTTTCCTATGGACATTGTTATATGTTCATCACGTGCTAGAATTTGGGAATGAATCTTGTATATTTCTATGGCCATTGAAATCAAACAGATGCAACTACTCAACTAAAGGTGGAACTGGAACTATGATGGCTGTAAGGGTAATCATACTGTTGGTAGGGATATGCTTGGTTTGATGAAGTTGGAGCTACATGGTGGTAAAAAAAAAATGTACACCTGTTTATTAAATAGGTTGGATATGGATTGGTCATAAATGGTTTGATCTGACCAAGAAGTGAATCTACGTGACCTAATAGTCACACATACACAAGCTCTTTGGTTTGATGAAGTTGAAACTACACGTTAGTCTAGCTAAACGTACCTTTCATGCCGTTGGATGCTGTAATGAAGTTGAGATTGGAGGATGTTCATTTATATTGTTTGGACTGCAGTAACCTGTGCTATAACTCTAATTGCAGAAATGGAGAAGAACTGTTCGTTCTGAAGTTAATATTATAGATTTTATTAGAGGAAGTAGTTGAAGGCTAATTTAGTAGCCTTTATTTCTTTGTTATTGATGTTTCATTTGTTGTGAATTGGGCACAACTCCTATTGTAGCAAAAAGGTCCAAAAGAAAGCCCCAACTTTATTAAACTAAACAATCTATATTAAAAATATATCTATGAAGTTAAACATGTGGGTTGTGATTTAGCAAATTTGTGTGCATGTACTCCTCAACTACATCAAACTAAATAACCACTAACGGGAAGGTCATAACTTTGTGTTCTAGGGGAGTAATGGATGGTGGATACATATGATGGATGTGTAACATTGTCATTGAGACTTATGGCTCTCAAGTATATGCTTAGTGAAGGTTCTAACATGGGTTATTAGAGTTTGTGAGATTGATTGTGTATTAGAGATCCCTGATTTTTGAGTCTAGACATTTTTAATATGGATTTTACTCAAAATCCAATTTTGATCAAGTATAAAATTTTGTCGCGCTATTTAGTTTATTCCTATGGGACTTGGGACTTGGACCACTGTGCTGTCTCTTAAGAGGTTTTACTGTGGGTGCCTTGGTTGGAATTTTGAGGGGTTTCTTGAGAGTTTTTGTGAATTTAACTGGGGTTTAAATCATATGGAATCAAAATAATTAGCGAAAAACTCCTGTGTATGTGTATGTGTATGTGTATATGCGCAGACACTTAAATACTTCTTCTTGTTCTTTTGTCATAATACAACAATTCAAACAACTTTTTGTATTCTTTTTCTTGTTCTTTTTCATAAAACAACAATCCAAATGAAATTTCAAAATTATGTCATGAATCATTTAATTTGCAAGAAATCTAAATTCCCTTCTTTATCATTTTTAATTAGAACTAGGGGCCTATATCAATTAATTCTTAGTTTTTACAGTATCACATCCTCATTTATATCACTCTGCAGGCGCGACCCATGTTCAGTGATCGAAAGAAGCTCGTGAAGTTAGCTGACCCCCGGCTTCAAGGGCGGTTTCCTATGCGCGGGCTCTACCAAGCCTTGGCGATTGCGTCCATGTGCATCCAAGAAGATTCCACGGCTCGGCCCCTCATTGGCGACGTGGTGACTGCTCTCTCGTACCTGGCGTCCCAGGGGTACGACCCAAGCGCACCACCTCGCCATGGCAGTCGACACCACGAGGAAAATAGGAGGAAAGATGAGGGGGAAGGGACGACATCAGCAGCAAAGAGCGAGGACCCAGAGAGTCCGGGGAGAGGGGAGTCGCCGAAGGAGGCGGCTGGGATCGCGAACAGGGATTTTGACCGGGAGAGGGCGATAGCAGAAGCCAAGTTGTGGGGGGAGAACTTGCGGGAGAAGCGAAGAGCAGCCGAGAGTTCAAAAGGTTGAAAATGAGTCAGTTGCAAGGAACTGAGATTTTCCCATGAAATTTGATCTTTTCAACTTGTAATATTTTCCAGTGTATATTATTAATCTTGAGGGTGAAAATATGTAGTTGATGATGAGGTTGCAAAGAGCTGAAAAACTTTGTACTTGTTACTGGTGTAAAGTTCAAAGGAAATTTTGTTGGGGGGTAATATCTCATTACCTTTTCGGGAAACTTGATGGGATTGGGAGAATCCCAATCCTCGTAATGCGGAGAGAGTAGGTTTGATTGTCATAATTGGCCGTAATTGTAAGTCGTAATTGGTAAATTTTTTTATACTTGTGAGCTATATATGCATGTAAGTTTTATAGTATTTAGTTGATAATATAAAATTGTAAGTGAGAAAGTGTATTATATTTTATGGTGTTTTGTTGTCATAATGTGTAAGTTGTAAGTGAAAAAGTTGGCAAAATTAACTGTTTGATGATTTAAAAATATTAAAAAAATGTCAATAAAAACTAAAATAGTAAATATTAAAAATGTTAAAAATTAAATAATTAATAAATAAGATAATATATTAAAAATATCATATATTAAATAAATGATTTAAAAATAAAAATGAGTAAAAATTAAAAATATTAAATATTAAATATTAAATAACTAAACATGTAATCTAATAATCAAATTTATTAAATTTACATTAAATCTTGCTAATCTATAAATAAAAGTAAGAAATAAAATTAAGTGTAATACATTATAGTGACCTAGTAATAAGAAAAATTAATCTAGTAATAAAAAAAATTAATATTAAAAAATATGAAATTATTAATAAAACTTTAGTATACTAATTTTATTTAATCTAATAAATAAAAAAGTATTTCTCATAATTTAAAAAATTAAATTAATAATAATATATTAATTTAATTACAATTAATTGTTTATAATATAGATTTGCATCACTATAAAATTAACTGTTTGTGCTGCAAGTGAGTTGTAAGTGAGATTTACATCACCACAAAATTAATTGTTTGTATTGTAAGTGAATCACAAGTGAGATACAAGTACATTTACTGAGAAATACTAATTCGACTCAGCGTGACATGTGGGCCAAGTGGTGATGGATCGGCTGAAGAGGAAAAAAGAAATAAAATAAAGGAAAGTACTGTCCCTTTGTTTGACTTGAATTGGATGTCTGCGAGTCAAGTGGTATTATTTTCCTCATCCAAGAGAAATGCTCATTCAACGTGTTGTTTACGGGTCAAAAGTTTCATTGACCGAAGAACGATAAAGAAGTACTCCCTCTATTCATTTTTACTGGTCGTTTATTGATCAGGTACGTCAATTAAGAAAATTTAATTGATGTTCAAATCATTTTCCTCTTTCAATTTTGTCCTTACATTGAGAATAACACTTTTTGTTATATAGAGTGACATTTTTGTTATAAAGAAAAAAAATAAGAGTATTACTCCACACTTTATATTGGAAATAGTAAAAGTAGTATTGAAATTGATAAAAATAGCATTGGGATTCAAAATGAATTACTAATTTGGGACAAAAATTTGAACAGAAAAGATACCACTATTCTCGGACGGAGGGAATAGATGGGAAAAGTATTGCCCCTCAGTTTCTCTTGAATTGTACGCTAGTTGATCTGCGAGTCAATCACTTCATAATACCAGTGTCATTTGCGACTTCAGAGACAGTTTGGCAAGGGGACCAGTTCAGAAAAATTGACTGCTATCATGATTTTTTGGAAAAATATAAGTTTGATAGCAGTAAGTTTTTTAGCTATTTTTCTCTCATTTTGAGAGGAAAACAAGAGCAACTTAGAGAGAAAAATCGACACAAATTTTTTTTAGTTTTTTTCAGCAAAACAAGCAGCTCATCCAAGAAACTCTCACAGGGCCCGTAGAATTCAGAAAAATATCGCACTTTCTGAGTTATTTTTCACCAAACAGCCAGGCCATTATATTTTCTTGACTGTTGCTTGAGAGTCTTGGACGTAAGTCATTGTCACGTATGACACTCATACCAACAAGTTCGGAGACCTTGCTCCTCACGAAGCTGTCCCTCAATATGAAAAAAGTGCATCAATATTATATAACAACAATATGCACATGTTACCAATATTCTCGATATGAGTCAGAATCTGAGCAAAATATAAATCAGAGAAATATTTTTTCTATACGTTTATAACTTACAAAACATTTTTGTACAAAAATAATACGATGCAAGCTCTCACAGTTCAGAAGAACTGAATATTATTTAGGAAAATATTATAAAGATTGTTCCGTGCAGACTCAGTAGGACTTTATCCTGCTGACTAACAGTACTGCATTATAGCAGCTAGCATGTAGAAGTTATGTATCAATCTTTAGCACTTGACATGCCATGGACTCATGATAATAATATTAGGATCGTAATTGATTAAAGTTAATGCTAATACTTGATTATATTACATTTTGTTTCTTCTTATGTGTTGCCTGCCACGGAGTGATATTTGTACATGCATTTCCTGCGTGTTAAAAATTCCAACAGTGAACTGACAATTGTTAGTTTTCTGTGAGCTGGTTTACAAGCCAAACAGGCCCTAATTTTGTTTTGCCGTGGGAAACTCCCGTGCTTTTTACTAGGAGCTAACAACATAAAGACTTAAGTTGTGTGTGGTTGCTTCGATAGAAAAATAAGATGTTTTAGTATATTTTATAGATTTAAAAGTCATAGGATTAGAATTTTAAAGAATCTAAATATTTATGTTTTGGCCAAAAAAAAATTACTAAGTCAAAATAAGAAACATAACCACGTGTAAAAGCAAGATAATCATGAAATTTAAAATTTCTATTCAGAATAGAAATGTCTAAAATCACGATTTCAAGAGATTTTAATATTTTCTTGTCGGTCCAAACAGTCACATAAAAAATATCATGAATTACTTTTTTTTTTTTTTTCATGAATACATAAATCACATAATTTTTTTGATTTTGTTGGACATCCAAGACATAGCTACCGGACATCTTATACATAGGTGGGAGACTCGTGTTTGAGAACTGATTTCTGACACGGACAACAATTATGTTGAAAAAAATGAGCCATTTCCCTCATTTTTTGGACACCATGTTTATATCATTAAGATAATTTTTTTGACACTTCAATTATACTTAATTCAAATGCATAAGAAATGACAATACTTTTTTGTGTGAGAAATTTTTAAAAATTTATTTAGAAATTATTACAATTAATAGAGGCAATAATTTTTTAAAAACTTATATATAAGTAATTTTGGAAAGTTCCTTTACTAATTTAAAATGTAAGCATTTCATTACAAATTTATTGATTGGAAAACATGTATTGAGAATATATGTAGATGTCTTTGTATAATAAAAAAAAATATATTTAAATAAGCATAACATTGGATATTTTCTATGTACTTTTTCGAGATTCAAGGTTGTTTATTTCTTATAATACTTTTTCATGCAAAATTTACATAAATTTCTAAATTAATTTGAAGATTTTGCTATTTTGATCTGTATAAAACTAATGATATTATATACACATATACAAGCATATATTGTTGGTTCAAAGGCCCATCACTCTAGTTTTGATTATGATTAACTCATGTAGTTATAATTATAATACTAATGATCTTGTGTTGTTAAGTTTCAGATATTTATCAAGATCTTAGTTTGGTATCTAGCTTCAACAAAAGATTCAAACTCAAGTTTTAAAGCCAACACGTGTTGATTCAAGAGCTCAAACTTAAAGATCACATCAAGTACTCAAGAAGGAGTCTAACTCATTGGAATCAAATATGGATCAAGTCAATATTGAGAAGAATATTTATTCAAGAGAAAACTTGAGCCAAAGGTTTGTAAGTTTAGAATCTTGTGTAAAAAAAATAGATTAGTTTTGATTGCTCAAGCTTACACACACCAAATTTTTCACGTTTCAGTTTGAACGGGTTAAACTAAATGAGTTTTGCGTTTTCGATTTAACTAGAATACATTTTTGGCTTTATAAATATTTCATGAAAAATGAGTTTATATGTTTTATATATGTTTTGGATTTTACTCATATACATTGTTCTTCAAATGAGTTTAACAAACTTGTTTTTATTTTTATACTGGTTTTGGAAAAACTAGATTTCTATTAAAAAGTTTAGCATTCAGAAAATATTATTTTCGTTTCAAGATTAAATTTCTATATCTCAAAAAAAAAGTATACAAGTTTGTAATATGTGTTTAGATTTTTTTTATCAAACATATTTGTACTTCATTGTATTTATATGAACTTATTTTTATAGAATTTATGTAGATTTATTGGTATTTAAATTGAATTTAAAAAGATGATTAAAATATTTCAAAATATAGTTTTTGGGCTATTGCCAGTCGACCGCACGGTCAACCGATAGCAGTGTCGGTCGACTGCACGGTCGACTGACATGCACAGACGTGCACAACCCAAGAGGGTGAGAGCGCGGTCGATCGACCGATCGACCACAGCATCGATCGATCGATGGCTGACCGACCGGCCGATCGACTATGTCTGAAGAGCTCTCAGGATTTCTCGGTCGACCGGTCGCCCAACTGTTCTGTTGATCTGCTCGACATCCTTCCAGAGTTTTAGCTATAATTTTATATTCTGATATTCAATTGATTTGATTTAAATTGTATTAAAAAGATAAGTTTCAGAGTTACATTTTTTATTCAACGATCATTCTCTTATTCAAAGGTTAAAGATGTTAAATATTAGTTTGAAATGAGTTCATGTTCTGAAAACAGTTTACAGTTTTTCTGCTTTGACACTTTTAGTATTTTATTCATAATTTTTTTCTCCGATATCAGATTGATTTGATTAAGTTACATTACAAAGATGACTTAAATTTATATACACATATCTCCAAATTCTGATATTTTAGGCTTAAAAATGTGTTCCAAGTTGACCTATTGCACAGAGGTGGTTTCTAGATGGGCGATCGCTAGGCTCTAACAACCAGAAATTTGATCATTGCGGTCGACAGCGCAGTCGATCGATAGGCCATTTCTAATACTTTTTGACCCCCAACGGCTAGTTTATCTATTGTCCTACATATAGGAGTTTTGATTTTTTATAAGTTTTTCAAGAGCCTATTTTCTCATCTTCAGCAGAGTTTTTTCAACAAGCTTTAGAACTTTATTTATATATCAAAAGAGAGTTTTCAAGAGTACTTTTCTTAAGTTTTTTCAAAAGATTTTCTTGAGTTTTTCTCTCTCAAATCTATCTAGTTTTCTCACACAAACCTGAGCCTTTCATTCTAGATCTACCCTAGAGTATCCTTATTTGTGAGAGCATTTATTTGTGGTCAAGAGTGTTGATTATAAAGTTTCTTTTCATGCACTTGTGGAGTTGGAGGTTGAGGCCTCGGCAAGCTTGCTGGTTCGTGTGTATTATTATTCTTGCGGGAACAAGTGAGGGACTTGCAGGTCCAAGAGAGTTCTTGAGAAAACTTATAGGTGTTGCGGCATCGAGTGATCTTGCGAAATTGATTCTAGTGGAAATTCTTTATTGCGGTGAAGGCAGAAACGTAGAGCAAGTGGCTCGAAGTTTAAAACAATTCTTCCATGTGTGCAATTGCTTATCTCTCTCTTTACTCACTTGTATTTATATATCTTGCATGCTCATATTGTTCTTATATTTATATGCTTGTATTACTTGTATTCAATTGATATACATATTTGGGATTGCCTAATTGTTTAATATTGTTTACTTTCTTTATTTAGTTTAAAATTGTTAGTTTAATTTTTTTTTAATTCCGCATTTGATTAGCACATCACCTATTCACCACCTCTAGGTGATTAGAAGTGGTATCAGAGTTTGGTGCTCTTGATTGGGTCTAAAAATCTAGAGTTAAAGATCCTTAGTTTGTTAATCACATTATTTGTTTACATACATACGAATTTTCTTGCACCTCCCATATTTGATATTCTTAACTTTCAAAGTTGAAAAGTTAAGATGTCTGTGTATCTTAAATTCTTTGGTATACATGTTTATCTTGCCACTATTAAAGAATCATATTTTATAAATGACAAATATCTTGAGGCTAATGCAAAACCCATTCATGCTATAAAACTAACCCTAAATGATGATTATTTATCTAGGGTCTCTAATATTAATTCGACTTTTGTAGTATGAAATAATTTGACCTATCTCGGTGAATAAATGCAAAATAATAAGGAGAGAGAGACTCGGATGAAGAAACTATTATTTCTGTTGGCCCACAGGCCCATCGCTCTAGTTTTGATGATGATTAACTTATGTTGTTATAGTACTAATGATCTTGTGTTTATTAAGTTTCAGATATTCAATTAAGACCTTAGTCGGTGTTTAGCTTCAATAAAAGATTCGAAGTCAAGTTTTGAAGTTAGCACATATTGATTCTGAAAAACACCTAGAGGGGGGGGTGAATAGGTGTTAGTGCTAATCTAAAACTTAATGCAAAACTAAGTGCGCTAAATGCGGAAGCTAATGCAAATTATGCACAAACTGATACAATACAACAAGTGTAGCCGAATTCCCCTTTCGAGGCTCTGGACTAACTCCCCTTGATTCCCCTTGAAATGGGTTGAGGCGCTATGTGAAGCTCTTGTTGGATGAGTATAAGTTGGGCACACATACACAAGCAATCCAAGCAATGTGCACACACAATCAAGCCAAGCAATCAAGGATATAGCAATATGGATTATGCAAGGCACAACACAAGCAAATAAATATGATATGACAAGATGATTTATGCTCAACACAAGCAAATATGATATAAATGAAGTATGATGCTTTGCACAAATGTAAAGAGAGAGAGTTTAGAGACAAGTGGATCAAACGCAAACACAAAGATATGTTTCGAGGTTCGAGCACCCTTGCTCTACATCCCCGCCTACACCACCGTGTAGGATTTTCAATCCACTATACCGTCCACCGAGGACTCCCACCGAGGGAACCTTCACCGAGAAGGATTTTTATAACAATGGAGTACCTAACTCCTCTCTCAAACAATCCACCTCACAACCGAGGGGTAGGCCCGTAGCCAAATACAACAACAATCAATACCTCTACCGAAGAGGCTCACAACCAATCTCAATCACCTCACACTTGAGGGATACAAACCAAACACCCGATCACCTCTACCGAAGAGGGATACAACAAGAATAAGGGTGTACAACTTAGAGGTTACAACAACAACCTCAAAACTCTCTCTTTTCTTTTCTCTTTTCTTTTCCACAAAAACAAGATCCTAAATAGATTAGGATAGTATGATAGCTCAAGTGTGAAAAACTAGGTGTTTTTGGAAACAAGCAACAAAGAAAAACTAATTGGGAAGTCTCTTGTAAAAGATAGAAAATGCAAGATCAAATCAAAATCCCAAAATCTAGTTTTCTTTGATTTTCCAAAAATCCAAAATAATGAAGATGAGAAGTTTTAAAGCCCACAAACTCTTTTTAAAAACTCTTTTAAACACCTCAGAAAACTGGAATTTTTCCTCTTAGAAAACTTGGCAAAAATCCCCAAAGAGATGGGGTTTTTATAGCCCCAACAGAAAACTAGCCGTTAGAGCTGAGCTGGCAGCTCTGACAGGCAGCGGTCGACCGCCAACGGTCAGAAATATGACCGTTGGGCAACTGCGTTCGACCGGCCCGGTCGACCCAGAAAAACAGAGAGCAGAGCTCTCGACTCGGTCGACCGGCTCGGTCGACCGTTTTTGTGTCTGCCCAGACGTGCACATCTGTGCACGTCGGTCGACCCTAAGGGTCGACCGGCTCTTGGTGCGGTCGACCGCCCGGGTCAACCGACCAGCCTGTCAGCACAAAAAAAGACAGAAAATTTGGGAAAAATATTTTCAAAAAAAAATCTTTTATCTCTTTTAAAAATACCATAAAAATTGTTTTATCATTTTATATTAAAACTCAAACAAGTGATAAAAATTCCAAGACAATATATCAACATATCAATTCATTTTTTTTGTGTCTTGCCAATTTTATCAAAAACAAAACTTGTATTTTTATCAAACTTGATTTTTCAATAGGAAATCTGATTTTCCTAAAACTTATAGAAATACAAAAACATGATATTTGAACATTATTAAGCATGATGCATATGGACATAGGTTTAATATACATTCAACAAATGTATCATAGTTTTTGTCTTTAATTTCAAAAATATGTTTTATACCAAAACATAAAACTACATGAATAGGTATGTCAAACTAAGTTTGTATAAGTCATATAAGCATGTATGTATATCTAGAACATATCTAATATACATAGAAATAAAGTAAACTTGTTTTGATCAAACTATTCATGAAAACCAAAATTCAAATCATGAAACGTGTGTGTTGTGCACTTGAGCATATCAACTATACTAAACTTTACAAATTGGATCTAAAACACACTATCTAAACTAGGATACCTAAGTCTTTGTGTCAACAAGAAGACTTGCTCCAAAACTCCATCCATGGGCTAGGCAATGTGTGATCTTGACGCTTTGGCCCTGGAATCATCATGAAAAGCTTCTAAGCACCTTGTTGAAGCTAATCACCAACTAATATCTTGATTAATGATCTGAAACTTAAACAACACAAGATTATTAGTAAACATAACTACATGAGTTAATCATCATCAAAACTAGAGTGGAAGGCCTTTGGGCCAACAATCTCTCCCTTTTTGATGATGACAAAACTCATGGAGTTATATATGCATGGATTAAAGTTAGGCTTCAAAGAAGCTCCCCCTTAACTCATGCATAGACAGGTAAATAAAATATATGCAATGAATGTACATAAACATGTATGCATCAATATGCATAAAACACAAACACATGTTCTAGAAGCTCTAGTTACCAATTAAATTAATAAAGCATTAACAATATAAACACTAGATGCTCTAGATACCAATAAAAACTTAATACTTACCAATAAAACTTAATATATGCAAAAACATAAGTATGCATATATAAAAACATGTTAAACTCTCAAATAATTCTCCCCCTTTTTGTCAATCATCAACAAAGGGGTAAACAAAGTAAAATCAAATCAAACAAATTTTTCTCCCCCTTTTGTCAATCAAAAAGATCAAGAAAGGGTGACTATAAACAACATGATATCAATAGATAAATATGTCAATGAAGCAACTTGATATCAATTGAAAATAAACAAAGATCAATAGATGTTATATGCTATATACATTCATGAAGAGGAAGACGCTAAGTTAGCTTCCCTACACATATGCAATACATGAAAGAGGGATGTTAAGCCCTAATTCACATAACACACATTATGTAATGCATAAGAGGAGATGTGAAGCTCCCCCTACACACGTGTACCACATAAAGAAGAGATGTTAAGCTCTTCAATACAAGATACACTCATCATGAATCTATATGCATATAGTCAATACAAATCAAACCTTTTGTATTTTTCTTAAAAACAAAATTTTTAGATACCAATTTTAAGCAAAAACACATGAAACATCTTGATATCAATTGAAATTAAACATAATAAATTTTGAATGTCTAAACAAAATTTTGATACCACTTGTAAATAATTTTCATATTAAACATATGATACCAATATGAAATTTTTTTCAATCATAAAGTAAGGGAGTGGGAAACAAATACCATTTGAAGAATCACCAATTGAAGACAAAATTAAATTTTCTCCCCCTTTATGAAATACCAACTAAAATGATGCATAGGCTTGATACCACAATTTAAAAGTAATCAATTTAAATAAAATTGAAACTCAAGCATTAGCATAAACAAGATTTTGTGAAAAATTTATATCTTAAGCACAAATAAAACAAGTGTATGTGTATGAAATAGAATGAGTACCAATCACCAATAGATGATACCAATTGAAAATATACATACACAATAAACATATGAGTGTACACAAAGATCAAAATGATACCAATTGAAAAGAGTTCAATGATACCAATTGACATAACAATAAAAGTATGGTATAACTCATATAATCTACCACCCAATCAAGGTTCAAGTTTTAAATGATTTTCATTTTAAAGCATACATGACCATGATCTCCCATCCAACCTCCCATTGAAGGTAGGGGTTTTCAAAATAGATTTGAAAATGTAGTTTTGTTTGAAAATCACTACCAAATTGAAGAATACAAACTAGTCAAAATGAAAAACTTGCTAACTAGTGCGAAATCCTTCAAGTAAGGAATAAAACAAAATAGTTTTTCATGAAATAAGAAATCCACATGAAAATCAACACTCTAATCCAATTTAGCATAATTTTGACTCATGAAAATAAAACATGAGCAAGCAATAAATGTGAGTGTACAAATAAAGTGTGAATATCATAATCATGAAAATTTTCAATTAAGCTCAATTATTCCTTAAACATTGAAAACTTATTTAATCTTCATGACATATGTATGTCTAATAAAAACTAAAGTATACATACATATCCAAAACACAAAGAGTCCACAAAGTGTATATGCATGAAGGCACGTGGCTCTAGGATAATCATGTATATCTAATAGTTTGGCAATACAACCATATACATGAAGTGAAAACTCATAAAACAAATTCAAAAATGGAATACAAGTTTGAAATGTATGAATCATCAAAACTAGACTATACTAACACATCTAATGGGTTCAAATAAGCACTCAAGCCCAAACATATATAGATTTATTTGTGGTCCACTATATGTACAAGTATAAATCCTAGTCTTAATGAAAACTAACATCTAAACAAGTAATCTTAACAAGAAGCATCAAAAACAAGATAAAAATCATCATGATAAAACTAAGACATGATTACTATGTAAATTCACATGCATTAGATTCATGATGTACATTATAGCTTAAACAAAAGTGAGAACACTAAGAATGGGTTCATACAAGCATGTGTGTCTCAAATACTATATATGTATGTCAAGGATCTAATAATCATGGCATTTACATACTAATCCATAGACAATGAAAACATGCTATAAAACATCAATATGAAAGCATGTAAACAATAATAAGGAGTTAAGAATT
Source organism: Agave tequilana (assembly GCA_038442645.1). Taxonomy (NCBI): domain Eukaryota; kingdom Viridiplantae; phylum Streptophyta; class Magnoliopsida; order Asparagales; family Asparagaceae; genus Agave; species Agave tequilana. Next base: position 57,877 of record JAVJIF010032264.1, on the reverse strand, counting down.
GTTACCAAAACCTAGAAGGCAACTCTCCTTGTCTCCAAAACATGGTGGTCATCTCCACCAAATCTTCCCTTGAAAGTGATGCATCCAATTGATTTTCTTTAAGTCCGGAACGCATCCACTCCAAGGTGTCATCACTCTCACGTCATGTGAGAGCCCACACCTACATCAAAAATAATAGGAGGGGTGGTCTTTGGTACCCACATCTTGTTGGGTCCATAGGGGTTAGTCCCTTCCCTAACCCAAACAAATTTCTTTGCTAAATTTTAAACATTTAATCTATCATAACAAAATTTAGCAAGATGGCCTTTTCGGCCACAATGTGTACATGTGTACACATGAGCATACATGTGTTGATGGTGTCCGTGTGGAGCATGTGTATGCCGTGGAGGGTGTGCATGCATAAATGATGGAACTTGTTTCTTTCGAACCAAGATTTCCAACCGTGTATGGTTCTTAGCACATTGGCTCATAGTGGAGCCCAAACAATCCATTTTCTCCTTCAACATATTTATATCATTTTTAATCATAGAAGAAGGGAGCATGCAAGGGGTGATCTAGGTGAAACTACCCTAGCATGGCAAACATGTTCATCAATCTTATTTTTCAAAACTTCATTTTTCTTTAAACAAATTTCTAAATCTTTTGAAATAGAATCAATTTTTATTTTCAAAAAATTATTTTCTTTTACAACAAAATCAACTTTAGAAGATAAATTTTCATTTTTCTTCAAAGAACATGGCAATCATTTTTATTTTTCAAAAACTCATTTTCTTTAAGTGCAAGATCAAGTTGAGATTTTAATGAATCCCTCTCATTAGCAATCTCCTCTTTCTCTTGCAAAACAACATCAAGTCTAGCAATCAAATTTTTATTTTCATTATTAATGCCTAGACTCTTCTTTTTCAAAACTTTATAGTTTTCTATTAATTTTTCACAAACTATGGATAGTTCTTCATTCAAAGCATGGGAGTCAACATAATCATTTGAAGAACTAGCGCAATCATTACTATCTAGTTGAGTTTCCGAGTGTACCTCAAGGGAGTCATTCCTTGGACCATATAGCATTGTTGTGGTTCGAATTCTCCACTAAATTCCTCCGTTGATTTGGCAATTGGAGCTTGGAGGTGTTGGTGGTTGTCAATTTGTTCCACACTATAAAAGCGGAATCAAAGTTAGAAACACACATAAGATAATCTTTAGGTAATGTGCTTCTAATGGCCTCTAGGTTTGTGCATTGGCCCCTATATGATTGCGATCACTAAGGAAGGATTCCTTGGTAATAGCAAGATAAACTTTATGACTTAGGGTTTGTAAATAAACAGTCATCCTAATCTTCCAAACATGAATGTTGGAAGAGTCATACATAGGTGGGGTCATGAAGGCCATGGTAAGCTATATGTGTGCAAAGCAAGCAAATGCAAACAATAGATTAGCAAGCAAATGGATCTCACTCCTAGGATGTTAAGCCTAAGTATCAGGAGCACTAGCTCTGATACCAATTGAAAAACACCTAGAGGGGGGGTGAATAGGTGTTAGTGCTAATCTAAAACTTAATGCAAAACTAAGTGCGCTAAATGCGGAAGCTAATGCAAATTATGCACAAACTGATACAATACAACAAGTGTAGCCGAATTCCCCTTTCGAGGCTCTGGACTAACTCCCCTTGATTCCCCTTAAAATGGGTTGAGGCGCTATGTGAAGCTCTTGTTGGATGAGTATAAGTTGGGCACACATACACAAGCAATCCAAACAATGTGCACACACAATCAAGCCAAGCAATCAAGGATATAGCAATATGGATTATGCAAGGCACAACACAAGCAAATAAATATGATATGACAAGATGATTTATGCTCAACACAAGCAAATATGATATGAATGAAGTATGATGCTTTGCACAAATGTAAAGAGAGAGAGTTTAGAGACAAGTGGATCAAACGCAAACACAAAGATATGTTTCGAGGTTCGAGCACCCTTGCTCTACATCCCCGCCTACACCACCGTGTAGGATTTCCAATCCACTATACCGTCCACCGAGGACTCCCACCGAGGGAACCTTCACCGAGAAGGATTTTTACAACAATAGAGTACCTAACTCCTCTCTCAAACAATCCACCTCACAACCGAGGGGTAGGCCCGTAGCCAAATACAACAACAACCAATACCTCTACCGACGAGGCTCACAACCAATCTCAATCACCTCACACTTGAGGGATACAAACCAAACACCCGATCACCTCTACCGAAGAGGGATACAACAAGAATAAGGGTGTACAATTTAGAGGTTACAACAACAACCTCAAAACTCTCTCTTTTCTTTTCCACAAAAACAAGATCCCAAATAGATTAGGATAGTATGATAGCTCAAGTGTGAAAAACTAGGTGTTTTTGGAAACAAGCAACAAAGAAAAACTAATTGGGAAGTCTCTTGTAAAAGATAGAAAATGCAAGATCAAATCAAAATCCCAAAACCTAGTTTTCTTTGATTTTCTAAAAACCCAAAATAATGAAGATGAGAAGTTTTAAAGCCCACAAACTCTTTTTAAAAACTCTTTTAAACACCTCAGAAAACTGGAATTTTTCCTCTTAGAAAACTTGGCAAAAATCCCCAAAGAGATGGGGTTTTTATAGCCCCAACAGAAAACTAGCCGTTAGAGCTGAGCTGGCAGCTCTGACAGGCAGCGGTCGACCGGCCCGGTCGACCGCCAACGGTCAGAAATATGACCGTTGGGCAACTGCGTTCGACCGGCCCGGTCGACCCAGAAAACAGAGAGCAGAGCTCTCGACTCGGTCGACCGGCCCGGTCGACCGTTTTTGTGTCTGCCCAGACGTGCACATCTGTGCACGTCGGTCGACCTTAAGGGTCGACCGGCTCTTGGTGCGGTCGACCGTCCGGGTCGACCGACCAGCCTGTCAGCACAAAAAAGACAGAAAATTTGGGAAAAATATTTTCTAAAAAAAATCTTTTATCTCTTTTAAAAATACCATAAAAATTGTTTTATCATTTTATATTGAAACTCAAACAAGTGATAAAAATTCCAAGACAATATATCAACATATCAATTCATTTTTTTTTGTGTCTTGCCAATTTTATCAAAAACAAAACTTGTATTTTTATCAAACTTGATTTTTCAATAGGAAATCTGATTTTCCTAAAACTTATAGAAATACAAAAACATGATATTTGAACATTATTAAGCATGATGCATATGGACATAGGTCTAATATACATTCAACAAATGTATCATAGTTTTTGTCTTTAATTTCAAAAATATGTTTTATACCAAAACATAAAACTACATGAATAGGTATGTCAAACTAAGTTTGTATAAGTCATATAAGCATGTATGTATATCTAGAACATATCTAATATACATAGAAATAAAGTAAACTTATTTTGATCAAACTATTCATGAAAACCAAAATTCAAATCATGAAACGTGTGTGTTGTGCACTTGAGCATATCAACTATACTAAACTTTACAAATTAGATCTAAAACACACTATCTAAACTAGGATATCTAAGTCTTTGTGTCAACAAGAAGACTTGCTCCAAAACTCCATCCATGGGCTAGGCAATGTGTGATCTTGACGCTTTGGCCCTGGAATCATCATGAAAAGTTTCTAAGCACCTTGTTGAAGCTAATCACCAACTAATATCTTGGTTAATGATCTGAAACTTAAACAACACAAGATTATTAGTAAACATAACTACATGAGTTAATCATCATCAAAACTAGAGTGGAAGGCCTTTGGGCCAACAGATTCAAGAGCTCGCGCTTTCAGATCGCATCAAGTACTCAAAGAAGAGTCTGATTCATGGATCAAGTTTGGATCAAGTCAAGATGGAGAAGAAGATTTTCAAGAAGACTTGAGTCCTATTTTGTAAGTTTAAGATTTTTTGTTTTTAGATAAAATGTAAAGGATAAATTAGTTGTAGATTGCTCAAGCTCATACACATACACACAAAATTTATATACTGATTTCCTATTAAATAATTTTAGGTCTTGGAAAATATAATTTTTAGTTTTGGTTTCGGTTTAACCGGTTGAGCTTCAAAGAATACACCTTTATGTTTCAAGAATAGATTTCATCAATACAAGTTTACATGATTTATATGTGTATTGGATTTCATCCATATACACTATTACTTCATATTGTTTAACTAACTCATTTTGATGAGTTTATATCATGTGTATAAAGTTTTGTATTTATCAAAACTTATCTTGGAGCTTATTGTCAAAAATAAGTATATTTCATCTACTATGTGTATTAGATCATTTTCGTACACATTATACTTCAAATGTGTTTAAATATCTTATTTTTGTATTTGAACAAGTTTTAGAAAAATCCAATTTTTTATTTTGAAGTTTGTTTTTGAAAAATACGGTTTTTGTTTTAATCTTTAAATTCTATGCCTAAAAAATAGTTCAAAATATTTTTAATCACACATATTTGTACTTCAAATGTTTATATGAACTTATTTTTGTGAACTTTATGGTGTTTTATTAGAATTTATAGGTATTTAAACGCTCTAATTTTCAATCCTATAACCCCTATTCTTGGACTATTGTCGGCTGACCGACCGATCGACTGAAGCAGGGCTCGGTCGACCGAGCGGTCAACTGACGTGCACAGAACGTGCATAAGCTCAAGAGCTCTGGCTTGGTCGACCGTAGAAAGGAGCGGTCGACCGACCGGCTGACTGTCTGGCACTACCCATGTCTCCAATAGAGAAAAGATTTCTTTGTGGCCTGGGGGCGGTCGACCGGCCCCAACGGTCAGACTTTTGACCGGTGACCAGTCGACCGACAGGTCATCCTGAGCCCCAACAGCTAGTTTTCTGGGCTCTATAAAAAGGGGTTATTTTGGCCAGTTTTTCACAAGACTTTTGCAGAAGTTTTAGAGCTAGTTTTTCCTATCTTTTACAGAGTTTTAGCTACAAGTTTTAGAGCTTAAATTTCATCTCAAAAGAGAGTTTATCAAGAGTATTTTCTTGAGTTTTTCAAAAGTATTCTTCTTGAGTTTTTTCACCACAAAATCTATCTTGTTTTCTCACACAAGTTTGAGCTTTTAATTACTATATACATCCTCTAGAGAGCATTATTGTGAGAGTGTTTTGTTGGTTATCAAGTGAAGAGATCACCAACTGTTCCACCTTGTATTTGGAGGAGTTGTAAAGGTTGCGGTCTCGGCGAGCTTCCGCGTTCACGTGTGTTGTTCTTACGGGAACAAGTGAGGGACTTATGGGTCCAAGAGTTCTTGAGGGAGCTCATTGTAGGTGTTGCGGCACCGAGTGATCTTGCGAGATCAATTATAGTGGAAATCCTTCATTGCTGTTAAGGTGGGGACGTAGAGCAAGTGGCTCGAACCTCAAAACAATTCCCCTGTGTTTGCAATTGCTCATCTCTCTCTCTCTCTCTCACTCACTTGTGTTTAATATCTTGCTTGCTTTTATTTCTTACATCTTTATATGCTTAATATATACTTGAGTTCAATTGATACATATGTGTGTGTGTGTGTGTATGTGTGTGTGTGTGCGCGCGCGCATGCTTAGGGTTATTTGATATCTTGTATGCTTGTATTCCTTGCCTATTCCTTATATGCTTAATATTGTTTGTATTTGTGCTCACACTAGTATTCAATTAAGGGAGCTATCATAGCACCTCAACTCCTAATTCAGAGGAATCTTGAAGAGATAGTTTAGAGCCCTTCACCGGGAATTCGGCTTCACTCTTTGGTTATACTCTGCGTGTTAGTATAATAGTTTTAGTTTGCATAATTAGTTTTTAACTCTGCATTGTTTGGCATTTGATTAGCACGTCACCTATTTGCCCCCTCTAAGTGACCTACAATTGATATCAGAGCTTGGTGCTCTTAATTTGGGTCTAATAACCTAGAGTTAAAGATCTTATTTTTTCTAATCACAATATTTACACACACATGAATTTTATTGTACCTCCTATATTTGATATTCTCAACTTTCAAACTTGAAAAGTTAAGATGTTTATGTGCCTCAAAGCCTTAGGCATTCCTATTTATCTTGTCACAACTAAATATTCATATTTTGTAAATGGTAAGCATATTGAGGCTAATACAAAAGCCATTTATGCTCTAAAGTCAACCCTAAATGATGAATATTTATCTAGGATTTCTAACATTGATTCGGCTTTTGTAGTGTAGAACACTCTCATCACTCTCGGTAAATAAACACCACATGATAAGAAAAGTGACTCGAATGAAAGAAGCGTTACTTTCAACATGTGCTACATGGTCCAAGGGGATGACTCCCTTGAGGTAAATTCTGAATCTGAACTTGATGAAGATAATAAAATGCCATATGATGATCTTGCCTTATTTTGTCAAAAACTACTTGAAAAATATGATTTGTTAAAAGTTGAAAACAAAAGATTGAATATTGAAAATGATTTTTTTGTAAAAGAAAAATATTTTTTTCAAAATAAATTTGAAATTGTTTCAAAAGAAAATGAATCTTTGAAAAAGAAAATTATTTTGATTGAAAAAGAAAAAGAGATTGTTTTAAAGGAAAATGATTCCTTGAAAAAGAAAATTATTTTAAAAGAAAAGAAAATATTTCTATTTTTAAAGAGAAAAAGAATTTTGTTTCTCATGCTCATGTTTCTTTTTCTAAATTGAAAGTGATATTTTTATTTTGAAGAGGAATATTGATTGTTTGGGCTCCACTTTGAGCCAATGTGCAATTAAATATAATAAATTAGAATCTATATTTCGTAAGAAATATGTTCGACATGTGCATGCACACCATTCACGGTATACACCACATGCATATCATGATCACACCCATGCTCACATGTATGTTAGAGCGTACACATGTACACATCGTGGCCGCAAAGGCCATCTAGTAAAATTTTATTTTAATAGATTAAATTCTTTCAATTTTGCAAACGAACATATTTGGGTTCCCAATGCTATTAACTTTCATGGACCCAAAACGATGTGGGTACCAAAATCCCCATCACTTACTTTTGATGTAGGTGTGGGATCTCACAAAACGTGAGAGGATTAGTGTCTTAGTAGTGGTGGATGCATTTGGAGCTTGAAGGACAAACCCATTTGATGCATCGCTATCAAGGAAGTATGGTGGGAGGACCACCTTATTTTTGGAGAAATGAATTAGTTACATCGATTTTAGTAACCATTTCATCCTCAAATTTTAAAATTTTTTTAATGCTTATATGCTAATCTAAGTAACTTAGTCTATCATATGTTGTTTTGTGCTTATACTTGAGTTGATTGATTGCCTAGCTATGCATGTATTTTTGAAAATAGTGTTTATGTTTTCAAGTGAATTTACATAACTATTTTTGTTGGATTCATGCTTTTATATGCTTTAGTTAAAGCATATTTTGTTTTATTTGTTTATATTATATGTCCATACGTAAATCTTGTTAAAACTTGTGTTATATATACACAATTCTTGAGATACACGTGTTCTTAATGCTATTCATGTTTGTACTCATTTTATATCTGATTATACATTGTATGTCCAAGTTTTGATGATTCATACATGATTTTATGATATATCATGTTTTTGTGAAAAATAATTTCATATGAGCTTTATTTTGAGCCTTATTGGTTTATTTTTATGAATGTGTTATTCACATGACTATTGTACACTCACCTTTATGTTTATTCATGATTTTATTTTTCATGGGCTCATTTATGTGCTTTATAGATTTTGAGCGTCAATTATTGTGTACTTAGCATTTTTTTCATTATATATATATATAATATATATATATATATATATATATATATATATATATATATATATATATATGTTTTTATTCCTTACTTGAAGGATTTCGTACTTATTTTCAAAATTATCTTAAAACTAGTTCTTTATTCTTTAAGCGGTAGAGTTTTCAACGTATACCATATTATTTTCAAAAATTATTTTTGAAAACACCCTATTAAGGGCGGTTGGTTCGGAGACCATGCCTTTTATGCTCCTATGTATATCTTTTTAAACATGTGCATCATAGGGTGGTAGTTATGAGTTGTACACATACATATCTTGAAAATTGATTTTTGTATACTCATATGTATTTTGTATATATGTATGCATCATATTTTAATTGATATTTAAATTAATCTATATATATATATATATATATATATATATATATATATATATATATATATATATATATATATATATATATATATGATTTCTTGTGCTAGTTTAAAAATGTTCAAAGATATGTTTTGTAGCACAAATTATTTTATGCTAAGCTTAACTTAATTTTAAATGTTAAGTGGTATCTTTTACAAGCTTATGCATTGTTCAAAGAGTGAGAAAATTCTTTCTTTCTAAGAAAAATATTTTGTGTTAGAAAATGATTTTATTTTCTAATGGTTATCAAAATTTGTTATTTCAAGTGGAATCATAATCTTCAATTGGTATTAAAATCTTCAATTTATATTAAAGTTTATTGGTTTAATAAAATTTATTTTTGTTGATTAATTATTTAATCAATTGGGATTGTTTGAAATCTTGCATGCTTGTATACCTTGACTATTCCTTACATGCTCGATATTGTTTGTATTTGTGCTCACACTAATATTCAGCCAAGAGAGTTATAGTAGCACCTCAACTTTTAATCCAGAGGAATCTTGAGGAGATAGTTCAGATCCCTTCACCAGGAATTCGATTTCACTCTTTGGTTATACTTTGTGTGTTAGTATAACAGTTTTAGTTTGCATAATTAGTTTTTAATTCCACATTGTTTGGCATTTGATTAACACGTAACCTATTTACCCCCCTCAAGGTAATCTACAAGTTCTGATAGGTTCTACATGGTCCAAAGGGATGACCCCTTGAGGAAAATTCAGTTTTCAAGCTAGATAATGATAATAAGATGCCATATGATTAGCTTACATTACTTTGTAAAAAACTTCTTGAAAAATATGATTTGTTAAAGGCTGAAAACAAACAGTTGAAGAAAAAAATGATTTCATTTTAAAAGGAAAGGATTCTATTTAAAATAAATTTGAAAATATTTCAAAAGAAGATGAATCTTTAAAAAATCAAGTTGCTTTGATTTCTAAAGGAAAGAAGATTATTTAAATGAAAATCAGTCTTTAAAAAAATTAATTTTGGTTAAAAAAGGAAATAATTTTTCTTTTTTAAAGAAACTGATGTTGATTCCCATTCTTGTCATGTTTCTCATACTAATATTGCTTTATCCTCTATTGATAAAAATGAGATTCATGTTTTGAAAAATAAAGTTGATTATTTGAGCTCAACTTTGATCAATTGTGCTTTTAATCAATTTAGATTTGAGTCTATGTTTTAAAGGAAACAAACTCCACATATGCATGCACACCCTCTACGACATGCGGTACATGCAGAACATGATCACACTCATTTGTACACTATAGTGTACACACGCACACATTGCGGTCGCAAAGGTAATCTTGCAAAATTTTGCTATGATAGATAAAATTCTTTAATTTTGCAAATAAGAATGTTTGGGTTCAAAATGCTACTAACCCCCATGGACCCAAGAAGATTTGGGTATCAAAATCCACACTTCTTGTTTTTTGTGTCGGTGTGGGCTCTCACAAGACATGAGAGGATTGGTGCTTTGGTGGTGGATGCAATTGGAGTTTGATGGAGAAATTAATGGATGCATCACTATCAAGGTATTTAGGCGAGAAGATTACCTCATTTTCGAGAAATAAAGATTAGTTCTATCAGTTTGTTAGCTATCTCTATCCTTCATATTTTGTTTTCATATGCTTTAATTGGATGATTTCTTAGCATATCATAGTTTGCATATTTTGATCACATGTTCATATGCAAATCTTGTTAAAACTTGTGTTATACATGTACAACTTTTATGACACACTTGATTCTAAGACTTTACATGTTCTATCACTTTCATGTACTCATTTTATGATTGATTGTACTTGTATGTCCTACTTTTCATGATTCTTGCATGTCATTATGATATATCATGTTTTAAAAAAATTATATGAGTTTTAATGAGTGATTTGGCGCTTTATTGTTTTATTTTCATGAATATATTTCTTACATAAATCTTGTACACTCACCTTTTTGTTTACTCATAATTTCATATTCATGAGCTTATATGTGCTTTATGGATTTTGAGTGACAATTCTTGTTTGATATGCATGTTTCATGAGATATATGATTTGGTTTAAGCTTAAAGAATCTTGAATTAGTTATCAAAACTATTTTAAATTTGATTTTTTATTCTTCACTTGATGATGTTTTCAATCTATACTAAACCACTTTAAAAATCATTATTTTTGAAAATTTTACCCTTTGTGGGAGGTTGGTTGGCTGATCATGTCTTGTATGCTTGAAAGACTATTTCTTTGACATATGCATGTAGATTGTGAGTTATAAACATGATTCTCATAATATTTTATTTTTATATACTCATTCATATTTATCTATATATGTATGTATTAAATTTCATGTGCTATTTCTATTGACATCATACATATATATGATTGATTGTGTAATGTTTAACGATGTCCATATATGTTTTATAGCATAATTGATTTCATGTTAAGCTTGATTTTACTTCAGATACATTTGTTTTGTTTTATTAAGTTTATGCATTAGTTTTGTGATTATTTCAAAAGGGGAGAAAAATTCTTTAACATAAAATGGTATCTATATTTATGTTTATTCGCAATTAGTTTATTGAGAATTTACCATCGGTTTATTAAAACTTTTAATCGATTTCTATCATTTTGATGCTTATTGCCTATATACAAGGGGAGTTAACTTAACGTCTCTATATATAAATTTATGATGAGTGTATTGTAAAAAGAAGAGCTTGACCTCTCTTTTCTATATGATGCACGTGTGTAGGGGGAGCTTAACATTTTCATTTATACATTGTATATTATGCTTATGTAAGTTGGGTTTAGTCATTCCTTCTCTATGTAATGCATGTATGCTGAGAGAGTTAACGTAACGTCTCTCCTCTTCATAAATTTATATCACATATACATTTACCATGTTTTCTTTACCCCTTCGTGGATCTGTTGACAAAAAAGGGGAGAGAAATTTCGAGATTAGATATGCATGTTATGCTTGTGTTTATGCATATATGTCTATATTTGATGTTTAATTATGAGTTTTATTGAATATCTATTTAGTTTATGTATGCATGGGTTAAGGGGGAGCCTTTACAAAGCTTTTCTTTAATCCATATATGCATATAACTCTATGAGTTTTGTCATCATCAGAAAAGGGGAGATTGTTGGCCTAAAAGCCCATTACTTTAGTTTTGATAATGGATTAACTCATGTAGTTATAATACTAATAATCTCATGTTGTGAAGTTTCATATATTTATCAAGATCTTAGTTTAATATTTAACTTCAACAAAAATTTAAAGTCAAGTTTTGAAGTTAGCACGTGTGATTTAAGAGCTCAAGCTTAAAGATCGCATCGAGTACTCAAGTAGGAGCTAGCTCGATGGAATCAAGTTTTGATCAAATCAACATTGAGAAGCATATTTATTCAAGAGAAGACTTGAGTTAAAAGTTTGTAAGTTTAGAATCTTGTATAAAAAAATAGTTTAGTTTTGATTGCTCAAGCTTACACACACAAAAGTTTTCGTGTTTCGGTTTAAACGGGTTAAAAAACTAAATGAGTTTTGCGTTATCAACTTAACTAGAATACATTTTTAATTTTATGAATAGATTTCATGAAAAATAAGTTTATACATTTTATGTGTATTGGATTCTATCCATATACATTGAACTTCAAATGAGTTTAACAAACCTGTTTTTGTTTTTATACTTGTTTTGGGAAAACTAGATTTCTATTTAAAAGTTTAGTATTTGGAAAATATTATTTTTGTTCCAAGATTGAATTTCTATATTTCAAAAACAAGTTTACAAGTTTGTAGTATGTGATTTTTTTTTTATCAAATATATTTGTACTTCATTGTATTTACATTAACTTATTTTTGTAGAATTTATGGGGATTTATTAGTATTTAAATTGAATTTAAAAAGATGATTAAAATATTTCAAAAATATAGTTTTTGGGCTATTGCCGGTCGGCCGCACGGTCGACCGACATGCACAGACGTTCATAACCCAAGAGGATGAGAGCTCGGTTGACCAACCGCTTGACCATTGTATATATCGGCCGACTGACAGGCCGACCGACTATGTGAAGAGTTCTTGGGTTTTCTTGGTCAACTGTTCGACCGACTGTTCTGCTCGACATCCTTTCAGTATTTTAGCTATAACTTTATATTCTAATATTCAATAGATGTGATTTAAATTACATTACAAACATAACTTTCAGAGCTACATTTCTTATCCAATAATCATTTTCTGATTCAAAGGTTAAAGATGTTAAATATTGGTTTGAAGTGAATTCCTGTATTGAAAACAGTTTACAGTTTTCTGGTTTGACACCTTTCAGTATTTGCTCAGAACGTTTTACTCCGATATCAGATTGATTTGATTTAAGTTACATTATAAAGATAACTTAAATTCATATATACATATCTCTAAATTCTAATGTTTTAAACCTAAAAAATGTGTTCCAAGTTAACCTATTGCACAAAGGTGGTCTCTAAACGGTAGACAGCCCGGTCGACCCTAGGCTCCAATGGTCAGAAACTTGACCATTGGTCTATCGACAGCGCAATCAACCGATAGGCTATTTCTGGTATTTTTTGACCCCCAACAGCTAGTTATCTATTGGCCTATATAAAGGGGTTTTTAGGTAATTTTCTATAAGTTTTTCAAGAGCCTCTTTTCTCATCTTCAATAGAGTTTTCTCAACAAGTTTTAGAGATTCATTTATATATCAAAAGAGAGTTTTCAAGAGTGATTCACTTGAGTTTTTAAAAGGATTTTCTTGAGCTTTTCTCTCTCAAATCTATATAGTTTTTTCACAAAGCTTGAGCCTTTCATTGCTAAATCCATCATATAAGATCCTTATTTGTGAGAGAATTTGTTTACGGTTAAGAGTGTTCATCACAAGGTTTCTTTTCTTGTACTTGTGGAGTTAGAGGTTGCGGCCTCAAGGAGTTTGCGGGTTCGTGTGAATTATTGTTCTTCCAGGAACAAGTGAGGGAATTGTGGGTCTAAGAGAGTTCTTGAGGGAACTTGTAGGTGTTTGCGGCATCGAGTGATCTTATGAAGTCGATTCTAGTGAAAATCCTTCATTGCGGTAAAGGCGGAGACGTAGAGAAAGTGACTCGAATCACAAAATAATTCTCCCATGTGTGCGATTGCTTATCTCTCTTTCTTTTTTCACTTTTGTTTATATATCTTGCATGCTCATATTGTTCATATCTTTATATGCTTGATATTACTTATGTTCAATTAATATATATTCTTGGGATTACCTAATTGTTTAATATTTTTTACTTGCTTTATTTAGTGTAGAATTCTTAATTTAATTTTTTTTTACCGCATTTGATTAGCACATCACCTATTCACCCCCATTAGATGATTAAAAGTGGTATCAGAGCTTGGTACTCTTGATATGGGTCTAACAACTTAGAATTAAAGATCTTTTGTTTGCTAATCACATTATTTGTTTATATGTATACATGAATTTTCTTGCGGCTCCTATGCTTGATATTCCTGACTTTCAAAGTTGAAAAGTTAAGATGTCTATGTATCTTAAATTTCTTGGTATACATGTTATCTTGCCACTATTAAAAAATCATATTTTATAAATGGCAAATATCTTGAGGATAATGCAAAATGCTTTAAAAAATATGATTTGTTTAGGGTTGAAACAAACAGTTAAAGAAAGAAAATGATTCCATATTAAAAAAAGGATTCTCTTTAAAATAAATTTGAAATTATTTCAAAAGAAAATGAATCTTTGAAAAATCAAGTTGCTTTGATTTCTAAAGAAAAGGAATTGACTTTAAATGAAAATGAGTCTTTGAAAAAAATAATAATTTTGGATGAAAAAGAAAATAATTTTATTTCTCTTTTAAAAGAAAATAATTTTGATTCCCATGCTTGTCATGTTTCTCATACTAATACTACTTTATCTTCTATTGATAAAAATGAGATTGATGTTTTGAAAAATAAAATTGATTGTTTGAGCTCAAATTTGAGCAATTGTGCTTTTAATCATTTTAGATTAGAGCCTATGTTCCAAAATAAGTAAACTACTCATATGCATGAACACCGTCCACGACATACACCACATGTACACATTTTGGTCGCAAAGGCCATCTTGCAAAATTCTGCTATGATAGATTAAATTCTTTCAATTTTGTAAATAAAAATATTTGGGTTCTAATCGCTACTAATCCCCCATAGACCCAAGAAAATATAGATATCAAAATTCACACCACTTGTTCTTGATGTACGTGTGGGCACTCACAAGATGTAAGAGGATAAACGCTTTGGCGGTGGATGCAATGGGAGCTTGATAGACAAATCAATGGATGCATCACTATCAAGATATTTAGATAGGAGGATCACCTCGTTTTGAAGAAATAGAAATTAGTTCATCGGTTTGATAACTATCTCTATCCTTCATATTATGTTTACATATGCTTTAATTGGATGATTTCTTAGCTTATCATAGTTTGCATATTTTGATCATATATTCATATGCGAATCTTTTTAAAACTTGTGTTATATATGTACAACTCTTGTGACACACTTGATTCTAATGCTTTACATATTCTATCACTTTCGTACTCATTTTATGATTGATTGTGCTTGTATGTCCTACTTTTGATGATTCTTGCATATTATTATGATATATCATGTTTATAAAAAAAATCTTTGATAAGTGATTAGGAGATTTATTATTTTATCTGCATGAATATGTTTCTTACATGACTATTGTTTACTCACCTTTTTGTTTACTAATGATTTCATATTCATAAACTTGTATGTGCTTTATAGATTTTGAGTGACAATTCTTGTGTGATATAGATGTTTCATGAGATATATGATTTGATTTATACTTGAAGAATCTTGAACTATTTTTCAAAGTTATTTTAAATTAGTTCTTTATTCTTCACTTGGTGATATTTTCAATCTATACTAAACTACTTTCAAAATCATTATTTTTGAAAACTTCTACCCTTTGTAGGAGGTTGGTTGGTGATCATCCCTTGTATGCTTGAATGACAATTCTTTTGACATGTTTATGTAGGTTATTGATTTCAATGAGTTATACACATGATTCTCAAGAAATTTTATTTTTATACACTCATTCATATTTATCTATATATGTATGCATTAAATTTCATGTGGTATTTCTGTTGACGTACATACATAAATATGACTGATTAGTGCAATGTTTAACAATGTCCATATATGTTTTATAGCATAGTTGGTTTCATGCTATGCTTAATTTTACTTCAAATACATTTGTTTTGTTTTTATTAAGCTTAGCATTAGTTTTGTGATAATTTAAAAAAAGGAGAAATTTTTTTGACATAAAATGATATCTATATTTATGTTTATTTACAATTGGTTTTTGAGAATTTACTATCGGTTTATTAAAATTTTTAATCGATTTCTATCATTTTGATGCTTATTGCCTATATGCAAGGGGAGTTAACTTAACCTCTCCTCTATATATAATTTATGATGAGTGTATTGTATAAAAAAGAGCTTGATCGCTCTTTTTTATATAGGGCCTGTTTGTTTCGTTGCAAAACATCGCAAGTCGTAAGTCGTAAAATGAGAATGGAAAAAGTGAACTGTAGCAGAGAAAATATATTGTGTTTTACGGTGTTTGGTTGATAAAGTGAAGTGTAAATGGTAAAGTATATTGTGTTTTACAGTGTTTGGTTGGTAATGTAAAAGTGTAAGTGGAAAAGTTGACCACAAAATTAACTGTAGCAGTGATTTAAATATTATAAATACTATTAAATTAAATCTACTATTGCAAATTAAATTGTATTAATAAATTTGAGATAAAAAATTAATAATCTTAATATTTTATTTATAACAATAATATTAATAAAATATTAGTATAAATAGTAAAATATTACTAAAATATTAACTAAATAAATAATATAAAATTTAAAAAAAATCTAAAGAACATTAATAAAATTTTAAGAATACTAATAAAATATAAATATTAAAAAATGTTACAACAATAATAAAATATAGTTATAATATTATAATATTAAAAATACTTGAAAATTATTATAATATAAATTTTATTATAATATTATTGTAATATTATAGAAATATAAAATTAATAAAGTAAAATATAAGTATAATTTAATAATAAATTATCATTATAGTATTATTATACTAAATTATTATTACAATATTAACATAATAAAATATTAATATAATAATAAAATATATTATGATATTAATAAAGTAATTTTTATATTAAAATAAATAATTAAATATATAGTAATTTTATATTAAAGTATAATACTGTTATATTAATAAAATATTAACTCTAAATAAAATAAAAAAAAATGGAATAAGTATTAATAAAAATAATAAAATATTAAATTAAAATATTAAATTAAAATAGTAAAATATTAAATATTAAAACAATAAAAAAGTCAAAGATTAAAAATATAAAATAATTAAATAATTAAATAAAAAATTGAACACTATTAAAATATTAAATATTTAATAATATTTAATTATATATTGATTATCAAGTAACTGTTTTGAACTGTAAGTATATTACAAGTGACAGTTACATGACCACAAAATTAACTGTAGCAACTGCAAGTGGGAAAATATGAGTGTAAAAGTGAGATTTACATGACCACAAATTTAACTGTAGCAACTGCAAGTGGGAAAAGAAGATTTGCAAAAGTGTTTTACATTTTGCATTTTGCAAACGAAACCAAACAACTTTAAATGTAAAGTTGCAAAACTTTTTGCATTTTGCAAACGTTTTGCAACTTACCAAACACGCCCATAATGCACGTGTGTAGGGGGAGCTTAACATCTCCATCTATACATTATATATTATGCTTATGTGGTTTAGGGTTTAGTCATCCCTTCTCCATGTAATGCATTTATGCAGGGAGAGTTAACTTAACGTCTCTTGTCTTCAAAGATTTATATCACATATATATTTTACTATGTTTTCTTTACCCATTTATTGATGAGTTGACAAAAAGAGAGAGAAAAATTTAGAGATTATATATGCATGTTATATTTGTATTTATACATATATGTCCATATTTGATGTTTAATTATCAGCTTTATTGAAAAACTATATATTTTATGCTATGCATGAGTAGGGAGAGCCTTTACAAAGCTTATCTTTAATCCATACATATATTACTTCATGAGTTTTGTCATCATCAAAAAGGGGGAGATTATTGGCTCAAAGCCCATCACTCTAGTTTTGATGATAATTAACTCATGTAGTTTTAATACTAATGATCTTTTATTGTTAAGTTTTAGATGTTTATAAAGATCTTAATTTGGTGTTTAACTTCAATAAAAAATTCAAAGTCAAGTTTTGAAGGTAGCACGTATTGATTCAAGAGCTCAAGTTTAAAGATCGCATCATGTACTCAAGGAGAGTCTAGTTTGATGGAATTAATAGATCAAGTCAACATTGATAAGAAAATTTATTCAAGAGAAGTGTTGAGTCAAGAGTTTATAAGTTTAGAATCATTTATAAAAAAAAGTAGATTAGTTTTGATTGTTAAAGTTTACGCACATAAAAATTTTCGTGTTTCGGTTTAAACGGATTAAACTAAATGAGTTTTGCGTTTTCGACTTAACTAGAATACATTTTTGATTTTATGAATAGATTTCATGAAAAACAGGTTTATATGTTTTATATTGTATTGGATTCTATTCATAGACATTGCGCTTCAAATGAGTTTAACAAATTGTTTTTGTGTTTATATTGGTTTTGAAAAAAAAAACTAGATTTCTATTTAAAATTTTAGTTTTCGGAAAACATGATTTTTGCCTCAAGATTGAATTTTTATTTCTCAAAAACATGTTTATATGTTTGCAATATGTGTTGATTTTTTTTCTCACACATATTTTTACCTCATTGTATTTACATGAACTTATTTTTGTAGAATTTATGGAGAGTTATTGGTATTTAAATTGAATTTAAAAAGATGTTTAAACTATTTCAAAATATTATTTTTGGGCTATCGTCGGTCGACCGCACGGTTGACCGACGTGCACAGACGTGCACATACGTGCATAACTCAAGAGGGTGAGAGGTTTATTGACCGACCGGTCAACTGCAAGAGAGATAGGCCGACCGACCAGTCGACCGACTATATCTGCAGAGCTCTTGTGTTTTCTCGCTCGACCGGTCGGCCAACCATTCTGCTGATTTGCTCAACATCTTTCCAGTATTTTAGCTATAACTTTATTTTCTGATATTCAATCTTTATAATTTAAATTGCATTGCAAAGATAACTTTCAGGGCTACATTTTTTATTCAATGATCATTTTCTGATTCAAAAGTTAAAGATATCAAATATTGATTTGAAATCAGTTCATGTTCTGAAAACAGTTTACAGTTTTCTGGTGTGACAGCTTTCAGTATTTTACTCATAACTTTTTACGCCGATAGCAGATTGATTTGATTGAAGTTGGCTTAGAAAAATAACACTTGTGAAAATATGTAATTGATGATGAGGTTACAGAGAGCTGAAAAACTCTGTACTTGTTACTGGTGTAAAGTTCAAAGGAAATTTTGTTGGGGGGTAATATCTCTTTTTCCGGAAAATTGATGGGATTACGAGAAGCACAACCCTCGTAATCCTTAATGGATATACTCATAATGCATCAAAATTTAGAGTTGTCTTATGTATTGTTGATCGTCAAAACCATGTTCGTAGCATTTTCCGTAGTGTTATATATTAAAGAGAGATGCTAATTCGACTCGCGTGGCGTGTGGGTCAAGGGCGATGGATCGGCTGAAGATGAAATAAGAAATAAAATAAGGAAAAGTAGTGTCACTTTATTTAACTTGAATTTGACGTCTGCGAGTCAAGTGGTATTATTTTCTTCGTCCAAGAGAAATGCTCATTCAACGTGCTGTTTACGGGCCAAAAGTTCTATTGACCGAAGAACGAAAAAGAAGTAGATAGGAAAAGTACTGCCCCTCATTTTCTCTGAAATTGTACGCTAGTTGATCTGCGAGTCAATCACTTCATAGTACCAGCGTCATTTGTGACTTCAGAGCTTGTTTGGCGGGAAAGAAGCTCAGAAAAAATTGACTGCTATCAGGTTTTTTTTTTTTTTTTTAATAAATATGAGCTTGTTAGCAGTAAATCTTCAGTTGTTTTTCTCTCATTTTGAGAGAAAAAACGCTGACAACTAAAGAAAAATTGACACAAGTTTTCTGAGATTTTTAATCTAGCAAAACAAATAGCTTATCCGAGAAAAGCATGTGGGGGCTGCAAAATTCAGAGAAATTTCCTTCTTTTTGGACTATTTTTCACCAAACAAACAGCTCCTTATATTTTGACTGTTGGTTGAGAGTCTAGGGCATAAGTCATTGCCACCTATGGCACTCATACCAACAAGTTCAGAGACCTTTCCTCATCCTCCTGAAGCTGTTTCTCAGTATGAAAAAAAATGCATCAATATTATATACCAACAATATGCACATGTTACCAATATCCCCGATATGAGCTAGAGTCTGAGCAAAATATAAATTAGAGAAATATTTTTTCTATACGTTTATAACTTACAAAACTTTTTTATACAAAAATAATACGTGCAAGCTCTCACAGTTCTGAAGAACTGAATATTATTTAGGAAAATCTCTACGTGTCGAGCACGTTATATTATAAAGATTGCTACGTACAGACCCAGCAGCACTTTAGCCTGTGACTAACCAGCACTCTATTATTGCAGCCAGCATGCAGCAGCTGTGGATGCGAGCAGTGGCGTACGCAGAATTTTCACTAAGTGGGGTCAAAAACATTTTAACTAAAATTGAAAATTTATAAAAATCTAACAACATATTCCAAGTTTTGATATTACAAAAAAAATAGAGGGGCTCCCATTCAAGATAACATATCTCACTCTAAATTATAATGCTCCCCTTCGAGGAGCCATATTCTGAAATCGTTGAATGATTGATTCATTGTCAATGTTGTCAAATATGTCTTTTTCAATATATGTCACCAAGCAATCATTCATCAACTCATCACCTATTCTATTACGCAGTGAATTCTCGATAAACTTTATTGCAGAGAAGCTGTGAGAGTTCTCAATCCCCATAGGAGAGACTGAGAATCTGTCATTAGGAGAAACTAGAGGATTTTTTTTTTTTTTTTTTGTGGAGATCAGGAGAAATGATCCAAGTTGGATTTTTTGCTTAGTTAACCCAACTCCAGCGGGGGCGACCGCATACGCTCGCCCCCACCTGCGTCCGCCACTGGATGCGAGGGGAATTTTATTATGAGCCTTTGCATAAGGATATGTACATGAGCCAAGCAGTAGTAAGTGCTCAAAATAGTGCTCATTTTTCAAGTTAAGAATGATGACTGGATTCTATAAAGTGCAGTCAATCCAAATGGAAATGGACAGGGCTCTCTCTTTCAGTGCTCAAAATCTTTAACACTTGACATGCCATGAACTAATGAAAATAATATTAGGATCGTAAATGATTAAAATTAATCTTAATACTTGATTATATTGCATTTTGTTTCTTCTTATGCGTCCTGCCACGGAGAGAGATCTATACATGCACTTTCTGCGTGCTAAAAATTTTAACTACGTATAAAATGATGCGCATTATGCACGATCCATAACTCATTCAATTCTACGGAAAAAGGAAGAAAGGAAGAAAAACAGACACTCCGAAGCATCAACACTAGTTGTTGTCTGAGCTCCTTTTCTGTCCGCAGCATTGTGGGTCCCACCGAATGATCTATGTGGCGACATGCGCGTCAGAAGAGACTAAGGGCCTATTTGTTTGGTGAAAAACAGCCCAAAAAATGAATTTTTTTTCTTTGAAATCTGTGAGTCTCACGAGTTTTTTCATAAAAACCTATTTGTTTGATCGGAAAAAAAGCTGTAAAAAAAGCCCATCAATTTTCCTCTCTGTTTTACTCTCAAAATACTGAAAAACTGACACATGTCAGGCTAAATTTTGAAATGACAATTGTTAGTTTTCTGTGGACTGATTTACAAGCCAAACAGGCCCTAATTTTGTTTTGCTGTGGGAAACTCACGTGCTGTTCACTAGGAGCTAACAACATAAAGATTAAGCTGCGTATGGTTGCTTCGATAGAAAAATAAGATGGTTTAATATATCTTATAGATTTAAAAGTCATAGGATTAGAATTTTAAAGAATCTAAATATTTATGTATTGGCAAAAAAATTACTAAGTCAAAATAGGAAACATAACCACGTGTAAAAGCAAGATAATCATGAAATTTAAAATTTCTATTTAGAATAGAAATTTCTAAAATCACGATTTCAAGAGATTTTAATATTTCCTCATCGGTCCAAACACTCACATAACAAACATCATGAATTACTTTTTATTTCAAAATATACATAAATCACATAATTTTTCGATTTTGTTAGACATCCAAGACATAGTTACCAGACATCTTACACATAGGTGGGACACTCGTGTGTTTTAGGAAACTGATTTCTGACACGGACGCCATATTATGTTGAAAAAAAAAAAAAAGAGCTGTTTCCCTCATTTTTTGGACACCATATTTAAATCATTAAGATAATTTTTTTGACACTTCAATTATATTTAATTCAAATGCAAAAGAAATGCCATTAGTTTTTTGTGTGAGAAATTTTTAAAATTTATTTAGAAACTATTACAATTAATAGAAGCCATAATTTTTTAAAAACTTATATATAAGTAAATTTGTAAAGTACCTTATACTAATTTGAAATGTAAGCATTTCATTAAAAATTTATTGATCGGAAAACATGTATTGAGAATATATGTAGATGCCTCTGTATAATAAAAAATATATATATTTAAATAAGCATAACATTGGATATTTTCTATGTACTTTTCAAGTTTCAAGGTTGTTTATTTCTTATAATACTTTTTCACGCAAAATTTACATAAATTTCTAAATTAATTTGAAGATTTTGCTATTTTGGTCTATATAAAACTAATGATATTATACACACATATACAAGCATATATTGTTGGTTCAAAGGCTCATCATTCAATTTTGATTAAGATTAACTCATGTAGTTATAGTTATAATACTAATGATCTTGTGTTGTTAAGTTTCAGATATTTATCAGGATCTTAGTTTGGTATCTAGCTTCAATAAAAAATTCAAAGTTAAGTTTTGAAGTTAGCGTGTGTTGATTCAAGAGCTCAAACTTAAAGATCACATCAAGTACTCAAGAAGGAGTCTAGCTCAATGGAATTAAGCTTGGATTAAGTCAACATTGAGAAGAATATTTATTCAAGAGAAGACTTGAGTCAATAGTTTGTAAGTTTAGAATCATGTGTAAAAAAAATAGATTAGTTTTGATTGCTCAAGTTTTCACAAAAGTTTTCGTATTTCGGTTTAAACAGGTTAAACTAAATGAGTTTTGCATTTTCAATTTAACTAGAATAGATTTTTGGTTTTATGAATAGATTTCATGAAAAATAAGTTAATATATTTCAGATATGAAAATACACCTAGAGGGGGGAGGGGGTGAATAGGTGTACTATCTAATCTAATGATGAATAATGCAGAATTAAAAACTATTTAAGTAAACTAAAATTTTTAAGCAAAACACATTAGGGGCCTGTTTGTTTCCCCGCAAAACGCCGCAAAACCGTAAGTCGTAAAACTCTTTTCCATTTTCAGCTGTTTGTTTCGTTGCAAAACATTTCGCAAAATACAACTCTCATTTCCCACTTGCAGTTGCTACAGTTAAATTTGTGGTCATATAAATCTCACTTTTACACTCAAATTTTCTCACTTGCAACTGCTACAGTTAATTTTGTGGTCATGTAAATTCTACTTGTAATACATTCGTAGTGCCAAAGCAGTTACTTGATAATCAATATATAATTTAATATTATTAAATATTTAATATATTTAATATTTTTAATAGTGTTTAATTTCTTACCGAATTATTTTATACTGGTATTTTTTAGTTTTTTATTATTTTTAAGATTATTTTAATATTTACTATTTTATTATTTTAATTTAATATATAATTTAATATTGTTATTTAATACTTTATTATTTATTAATATTTGCACCAATTTTCTTAATATTTTATTTAAATTTAATATTTTATTAATATAACAATAATGTGTTTTAATATAAAATTATTATATATTTAATTTATTTATTTCTTAATATAAATAATTACTTTATTAATATTATAATATACTTTAAAATTATATTAATATTTTATTATGTTAATATTGTAATAATTCATTATAATAATATCATAATAATATTTCATTATTAAATTTATAATTATATTTTACTTTGTTAATTTTATATTTTTATAATATTACGATATTATTATCATAAAATTTAATATTATAATAATCTTAAGTATTTTATAATATTATAATATTATAACTATATTTTATTAATTTTCTTAAGATTTTTTTAATATTTATGTTTTATTAGTATCCTTAAAATTTTATTCAGTTTCTTTAGATTTTCTTAAAATTTATAATTACTTATTTAGTTAATATTGTAGTAATATTTTACTAATTTTACTAATATTTTATTAATATTATTGTTATAAATAAAATATTAAGATTATTAATTTTTTATCTCAAATTTATTAATACAATTTAATTTGTAATAGTAGATTTAATTTAATAGTATTTATAGTATTTAAATTACTGCTACAGTTAATTTTGTGGTCAACTTTTCAACTTACACTTTTACATTACCAACCAAACACCGTAAAACACAATATACTTTATCATTTACACTTTCACTTTATCAACCAAACACCGTAAAACACAATATACTTTTCCATTTACACTCCACTTTATCAACCAAACACCATAAAACACAATATATTTTCTCTGCTACAGTTCATTTTTTCCATTCTCATTTTACGACTTACGACTTGCGACGTTTTGCAACGAAACAAACAGGCCCTAGGTATAACAAAAGAGTGAAGCCGAATTCTCAGTGAAGGGCTCTGAACTATCTCCTCAGGATTCCTCTAAATTAAGAGTTGAGGTGCCACTATGGCTCTCTTGATTGAATACAGGTGTGAACAAACAATCCCAAACAAATATCAATAAAGCACAAGATATATCAAACATATAAGGAAATAAACAATATAAGCGTACAAGATATATATAAACACAAGTGAGGGAGAGAGAGAGCAATCACAAACATGGGAAAATTATTTCGAGGTTCGAGCAGTTTTGCTCTAGTCCCTACCTTCAACACTATGAAGTATTTCCACTAGAATCGATCCCGCAAGATCACTCGGTGGCACAACGCCTAGAATGAATTCACACTAGAACTCTTGGACCCGCAAGTCCCTCACTTGTTCCCGCAAGAACAACACATGCAAGCACACACTAGCTTGCCGAGACCACACCTCTACACCGAGCTCCCACAAGAACTCGTCACAAACACGAACCCGCAAGTTCGCCTCCTCAAATACAAGATGAACACTTGGTGATCTCAACACTTTGATCACTTAAAAATACTCTCACAACAAAGATCCCTAGAGGATTGATATAGCAATGGAAAGCTCAAAATCTTGTCTAAAACAACCCAAAATAGTCCCTTAAAATAGACTCCCAAAAATTAGTCGTTGGGGTCAAACTGCAGGTCAAAATGACCTGTCGGTCGATCGGCTGGTCGACTGGCCAACGGTCAAATTTCTAACCGTTGGGGCCTGCCGGTCGACCGCCTGGTCGACCGTGCCCTTGGCTAGACCTACCGGTCGACCGCCCGGTCAACCGGGGCTAGATCCAGAGAGCAAAAGCTCTCTGGATGGTCGACCGGGCGGTCGACCGGGCCACAAACCAAATGGCTGTGCACGTTTCTTTGCACATCGGTCGACCGCCCGGTCGACTGCGACCAGGAGAAGGCCTGGTCTGGAAATTTTGGGTATTAAAATTTGGTTTTATAAATTCTTATAAAATCTCATAAAATCACTAAAAATCTACAAAAATAAGTTCATTGAAATACTTTGAGTATGTGTGATCAAAATTCAACACATATTACAAACGTTTTGAACCATTTTTGTGATATTGAAATTTTGCCTTAAAAAAAATCCGTATTTTTCAAAATCAATCTTCAATTTGAAAAACACTTTTTCCAAAACTTCTCTAAATATAAAAACAAGATATTTTAAACACTTTTAAAGCTTAGTGTGTAGGCATATGATCCAATACACATATAAGATGAAATATCTATGTTTTTGATAATAAGCTCTAAAATAAGTTTTTATAAATACAAAACTTAAACATATGATATAGAACCACCAAAAAAGTTTTTCTAAACATTTGAACCAACAATATATATGGATGAAATTCAAAACACATATAAACTATATAAACTTATTTTGATGAACTCTAATTATGAAACACAAGGATGTATACTTTGAAGCTCAAAAATCAAAATGGTATTTTCTAAAACTAAAACTGTTTTATGAAAACACATATAAATTTTGTGTGTGTGTGTGTATGAGCTTGAACAATCCACAACTAATCTATCCTTTACATCTTGTCTAAATAAAATCTTAACACTTACAAACATGACACAAGTCTTGAAAATCTTCTTCTCTATCTTAACTTGGTCCAAACCTTGATCCAATGAGCTAGACTCCTCTTGAGTACATGATGCGATCTTGATACACGAGCTCTTGAATCAACACGTACTAGCTTTAAAATTTGACTTTAAATCTTTTGTTAAAACTAAATACCGACTAAGATCTTGATTAAATATCTGAAATTATATAAACACAAGATCATTAGTATTATAACTATATGAGTTAATCATCATCAAAACTAGAGTGATGTGCCTTTGGGCTAACAATCTCTCCCTTTTTGATGATGACAAAGCACATAGAGTTATATATGCATGGATTAAAAATAAGTTTCATAGAAGCTCCCCCTTAACTCATGCATAACAATAAACAAATAAATATTCAATGAAATGCATAAATTAAACACAAATATATACGCATAAATACCAAATATTAAGCAATGCATATACAAACTCACCAAATTCTTCTCCCCCTTTTATCAATTCATCAACAAAGGGGTAAGGACAATCAAACAAAAAGATGTATATGCGATATACATTAATGAGGAGGTGAGACGAAAAGTTAGCTCCCCCTGCATACATGCATTACATGAAGAAGGGATGACTAGACCCTAACTCATATAAAACATAATATACAATGTATAGCGGAGATGTTAAGCTCCCCTACACACGTGTACCACATAAATAAGAGAGGTCAAGCTCCTCAATGTGAGATAGACTCAACATGAATCTATATATAGAGAAGATGTTAAGCTTCCTTTGCATATAGGCAAAATATATCAATAAATTTTGAAATCACTTTTTAAAACAAATTTTCAAAAGTTTTTTAAGTCAACAAAACAAATTTTGATACCAATAAAATCAAATAGTAGTTGACAAAAACAAATGTTGGTACCACTTGAAATTTTTTTATTATAAATATCAATAGTAAATTTTGATATCAATTGAAGGTGAAACATGAAGTATACTTTGATATCAAATAAATACCAATTGAAATTAATGTATAAGCTTGTAATAAAACCAATTAACATTTGGAATAAAATCAAGCTTAATATAAACATAATTTGTGCTTTAAAATTGTAAAGACGTTGTAAAAACAAGCATAGTCATTCATATATATGTATGTATGAAATTAAAAATCCCAATTGAAATTGACACTAATTGAATTTTGAAGCATACATATATAAGAAACGAATATGAGTATACAAAAATAAAATTCCTTGAAGATCAAGTGTATAACTCATGCCTATCACCCTTTCATGCACATGATAAAAGATAGTCATTAAGGTATACAAGGCATGGTCTCCCAACTATCCACCCTTAAAGGGTAGAAGTTTTCAAAAATAAGATTTGAAAATAGTTATAAATTGAAAACACTACCAAATGAAGAATAAATAACTAGTTTAAAGTAATTTTAAAAAACTAGTTAAAGATTTTTCAAACATGAAAACAAATCATATATCCTATGAAGCATGCTAAATGCATAAGAGTTGACACTAGAAATATATAAAGCTCATAAATCCTAATGAAAAATAAAGCCACGAGTAAGCAAAATAATGTGAGTGCACAAAAATCATGTGAAAATCATATTCATGAAAATAGTCAATAAAGCTCAAAACATCAAAACATATGAAAATTATAAAAATTTATTTTTCATCAAAATTAAACAAACTACAAGGTATATGTATGTTCTATCAAAACTAAAAGTATATATACATATCCCAAACAAAAATGAGTCCACAAAAGTATATTGCATGAAGGCAAGTAGCTCTAGGGTATACATGTATATTTAATAATTTTAAACAAAAATAACATATACATGAAGTAAAACAAGTACAAAGATAGAGAAAATAAGTATAAAAGAATCATCAAAACTAGGTTATATATGTACACTTAATGAGTACAAATGAATAATGAAGTACAAACATATAATAATCAAGTGTACCTCACTACTTGTACAAGTATAAATACAAATTTTAACGAAAACTACATCTAAACAAGTATTCACCACATGAACTACAAAACATGATTATTTAACATAATGAGCATAAGATCAAAACATGCTAAAATTATCAAATGTAAAAGCATATAAACTAAAATAGAAGTTTAGAGATAGTTATCAAATTATATGAACTATTCTCTAAGTCTCCAAACCATGGTGGTCCTCCTACCAAACATCCTTGATAGCGATGCGTCAATTTGGTATGTCCATCTAGCTCATGCATCCACTACCAAGGCACTATACCTTTCACGTCATGTGAGAGCCCACACCTACATCAAATACAAGAGGTGAAAATTTTGGTACCCATTTCTTTTTGGGTCCACGGGGGTTAGCATTATAATGAACCCAAATAATTTTATTTGTAAAATTTACATGATTTATCTTATCAAAATAAAACTTTACTAAATGGCCTTTGCGGCCAAAATGTGTACATTTGTACACTCTAACATGCATTTGAGTGGTGTGGATGTGAGTATGGTGTGCATATGTCTGCCGTGGGTTATGTGCATGAACATGTGGAGCTTGTTTCTTTTGAAATAAGGTTTCTAATTTAGAATGATTAAGTACAATTGCTCAAAGTTGAGTTTAAACAATCAATTCTATTTTTCAAGACATGAATCTCATTTTTATCAATAAGAAGTGATGAAATAGTAGTATGAAAAACATGGCAAGGATCAACATTATTAGCATGAGAGACATGGCAAGAATGAGAATCAACAATCTTTTTCTTTTTAGAAATATTTTCATTTTCTTTTGAAATAATTTTTCTTTTCAAAGAATTATTTTCTTCCAAAACAATCTCTTTCTCTTTTTTCACCAAATAATTTTATTTTTTAATAAATTGTTTCCTTGTCAAATATCATTTAATTTTGAAGACAAGGAAATATTCTCCTTTTTCAAAAATTCATTTTCTTTTGAAATAATTTCAAATTTATTTTTAAAAGAATCTTTTTCTTTCTTCAACAATTCATATTTTTCAAGAAGTTTTTGACAAAAAGATGCAAGCTCATCATAAGACATGTCAATCTCTTCTTCTATCTCGGATTCAGAATTTACCTTAAGGGGGTCATTCCCTTGGACCATGTAGCATATATTGGAAGCATCACTTCCATCATCTGAGTCACTCCCCATGTAGTATTGCTTTAATTCACCAAGGAGACTAGTGTGTTCCATACTATAAAAGCCGAATCAAAGTTAGCAACCCTACATAAATAATCATCATTTAGGGTACATCTTAAAACATAAAGGGCTTTTGTGTTAGCCTCAATATGTTTGCAATTTAAACAATATGAATCTCTAATTGTGGCAAGATAAACATGAATCCCTAGGGTTTTGAGGTACATTGACATCTTAACTTTCTACGTTTGGATGTTAATAATATCAAACATGGGAGGTGTCATGAAATCCACATGTGTGTGTAAACAAATATTGTGATTAGCTAAAATGAGGATCTTTAACTCAAATTGTTAGACCCAAATCAAGAGCACCAAGCTCTGATACCAATTGAAAATACACCTAGAGAGGGGGAATATGTGTACTAGCTAATCTAATGATGAATGATATGGAATTAAAAACTATTTAAGCAAACTAAAGTTTTTAAGAAAAACACACAAGTATAACACAAGAGTGTAGCCGAATTCCGGTGAAGGGCTCTGAACTATCTCCTCAGGATTCCTCTAGCTTAAGAGTTGAGTTGCCGCTATGGCTCTCTTGGTTGAATACAAGTGTGAATAAATAATTCTAAACATATATCAATAGAGCACAAGATATATCAAGGATATAAGGAGATAAATAATATAAACATACAAGATATATATAAACATAAGTGAGAGAGAGAGAGAGTGAGCAATCACAAACACGGGAGAATTGTTTCGAGGTTCAAGCACCCTTACTCTACGTCCCCGCCTTCAACATTATGAAGGATTTCCACTAGAATCAATCCCGCAAGATTACTCGGTGCTGCAACACCTATAACAAGTTCACATTAAAACTCTTGGACCCGCAAGTCTCTCACTTGTTCCCGCAAGAACAACACACGCAAGCACACTAGCTTGCCGAGGCCGCACCTTTACACCAAGTTCCTACAAGAATTCGTCACAAACACGAACCCGCAAGTTTGCCTCTTAAATACAAGATGAACACTTAGTAATCTCAACACATTGATCACCTAAAAACACTCTCACAATAAAGATCCCTAAAGGATTGATATAGCAATGAAAAACTCAAGTTGGTATGAGAAAAACAAGATAGAATTGTGGTGAAACACTCAAGAATTCACTTTTGAAAACACTCTTATAAAACTCTCCTTTTGATATGAAAATATTAGCCCTAAAATAAGTGGAGAAAATCTCTAATAGAGATGGGAAAAACTGGCTTTGAAACCCACTTAAAATCTTGTCTAAAATAGTACAAAACAACTCCTTAAATAGACTCTCAAAAATTAGCCGTTGGGGTCAAACTGCAGATCAAAATGATCTATCGGTCGACCGGCCAACGGTCAAATTTCTGACCGTTAGGGCCTGCCGGTCGACTGCCGGGTCAACCGCGCCCTGGGCTAGACCTACCTGTCGATCGGGGCCAGATCCAGAGAGCAAAGCTCTCTGGATGGTCGACCATGCGGTCGACCGGCCCACAAGCCAAATGGCCGTGCACATTTCTGTGCACATCGGTCGACCGCCCGATTGACCGACTTCTGGACCTGTCGACCGGCAGAAGCCCTGGTCTGGAAATTTTGGGTATTAAAACTTGGTTTTATAAATTCTTATAAAATCTCATAAAATCACTAAAAATCTACAAAAGTAAGTTCATTGAAATACTTTGAAGTACAAATAAGTGTGATCAAAATTCAACACATATTACAAACGTTTTGAACCATTTTTGTAATATTGAAATTTTGCCATAAACAAAAATCTGTATTTTTCAAAATCAATCTTCAATTTGAAAAATGATTTTTTAAAACTTCTCCAAATACAAAACGAGATATTTTAAGCACTTTTGAAGCTTAATGTGTATAGATATGATCGAATACACATATAAGATGAAATATCTATGTTTTTGATAATAAGCTCTAAAATAAGTTTTGATAAATACAAAACTTAAACATATGATATAGAATCACCAAATAAGTTTTTGTAAATATTTGAACCAACAATATGTATGGATGAAATTCAAAACACATATAAACTATATAAACTTGTTTTGATGAACTCTAATCATAAAACACAAGAATGTATACTTTGAGCTCAAAAATCAAAACGATATTTTCTAAAACTAAAACTGTTTTATGAAAATATATATAAATTTTGTGTGTGCGTGTATATGAGCTTGAGCAATCCACAACTAATCTATCCTTTACATCTTGTTTAAATCAAAATCTTAACACTTACAAATATAACACAAGTCTTGAAAACCGTCTCTTGAAAATCTTCTTCTTCATCTTGTCTTGGTCCAAACTTGATCAAATGAATTAGACTCCTCTTGAGTACTTGATGAGATCTTGATACACGAACTCTTGAATCAACACGTGCTAACTTCATAACTTGACTTTGAATCTTTTGTTGAAACTAAACACCGACTAAGATCTTGATCAAATATCTGAAACTATATAAACACATGATATTAGTACTATAACTACATGAGTTAATCATCATCAAAACTAGAGTGATGGGCCATTTGGTCAACAATATGTGCATTGGATTCTATTCATATATATATATATATATATTGTGCTTCAAATGAGTTTAACAAACTTGTTTTTTTTATACTGGTTTTGGAAAAAATAGTTTTCTGTTTAAAAGTTTAGTGTTCAGAAACTATTATTTTGCTTCAAGATTGAATTTCTATATCTCTAAAACAAGTGCACAAGTTTGTAATATGTGTTGATTTTTTTATCAAACATATTTGTACTTTATTGCATTTACATGAACTTTTTTTATAGAATTTATGTAGACTCATCGGTATTTAAATTGAATTTAAAAAGATGATTTAAATATTTCAAACTATAATTTTTAGGCTATTACTGGTCGACCGCACGGTCAACCGATAGTAGTGCCGGTCGCTGCACGATCGATCGACGTACATAGACATAGACAACCTAAGAGGGTGAGAGCTCGGTCGACCGACCGGTCGACCACAATAGAGACCGACCGGCCGACCGACTATGTCAGAAGAGCTATCGGTTTTTCTCGGTCGACCGGTCGACTGACCGTTCTGCTGATCTGCTCGACATCCTTCTAGTATTTTAGCTATAATTTTATATTCTGATATTCAATTGATGTGATTTAAATTGCATTACAAAGATAACTTTCAGAGCTACATTTCTTATTAAATGATTATTTTCTGATTCAAAAGTTAAAGATGTTAAATATTAGTTTGAAGTGAGTTCATATTCTAAAAATAGTTTACAGTTTTCTAGTTTGACACCTTTCAGTATTTTGCTAATAACTTTTTACTCCGATATCAGATTGATTTGATTTAAGTTACATTATAAAGATAACTTAAATGCACAAATACGTATCTCCAAATTCTAATGTTCTAGGCCTAAAAAATGTGTTCCAAATTGACTTATTGCACAAAGGTGGTCTCTGGATGGTCGACAGCCCGGTCGACCGCTAGGCTCCAATGGTCAGAAACTTAACCGTTGGTCGATAGACCACGCAGTCGACTTACAGGCCATTTCTGACACTTTTTGACCCCCAACAGCTAGTTTATCTATTATCTTATATACAGAGTTTTGGGGTGATTCTCTATAAGTTTTCAAGCAACCTATTTTCCCATCTTCATTAGAGTTTTCTCAACAAGTTTTAAAGCTTTATTTACATATCAAAATAGAGTCTTCAAGAGTGCTTCTCTTGTATTTTTCAAAAGATTTTTTTAGTTTCTCTCTCAAATCTATCTAGTTTTCTCACACAAACTTGAGCCTTTCATTGCTAAACTATCATATAAGATCTTTATCTGTGAGAGCATTTATTTGTGGTCACGAGTATTGGTCACAATGTTTCTTTTCTTGTACTTGTGGAGTTAGAGGTTGCAGCCTCGACGAGCTTGTGAGTTTGTGTGTATTGTTATTCTTGTGGGAACAAGTGAGAGACTTATAGGTCCAAGAGAGTTCTTGAGAGAACTTATAGGTGTTGCGGCATCAAATGATCTTGCAGAATCGAGTCTAGTGAAAATCCTTCATTGCGGTGAAGACAGAGACGTAGAGCAAGTGGCTTGAACCTCAAAATAATTCTTCCGTGTGTGCGATTTCTTATCTTTCTCTCTCTCTATACTCACTTGTGTTTATGTATTTTGCATGCTCATATTGTTCAGATATTTATTTGCTTGGATTACTTGTATTCAATTGATATACATACATGGGATTGCCTAATTATTTAATATTATTTACTTGCTTTATTTATTGTTGAATTGTTAGTTTAATTTTTTTTAATTCCTCATTTGATTAGCACATCAGCTATTCACCCTCTCTAGGTGATTAGAAGCGGTATCAGAGTTTGGTGCTCTTGATTTGGGTCTAACAACTTGGAGTTAAAAATTGTTAGTTTGCTAATCACATTATTTGTTATACACACACATGGATTTTCTTTCACCTTCCATGTTTGATTTTCTTGATTTCTAAAGTTGGAAAGTTAAGATATCTATGTATCTTAAATTTCTTGGTATACATGTTTATCTTGCCACTATTAAAGAATCAAATTTTGTAAATGGCAAATATCTTGAGGCTAATTCAAAAGCCATTCATGCTTTAAAACTAACCCTAAATGATGATTATCTATCTAAGGTTTCTTACATTGATTAGGCTTTTGTACTATGAAATAATTTGACCTATTTTGGTGAACAAATGCAAAATGACAAGGAGAGAGACTTGGACGAAGTAAGTGATATTTTTGACATGTGCTACATGGTCCAAGGGGATGCCCCCTTGAGGTAATTTTGATTTTCGAGCTTGATAATGATGACGTGATGCCATATGATGAGCTTGCATTATTTTCTCAAAAACTTATTGAAACATATTATTTGTTAAAGGTTTAAAATAGACGGTTGAAGAAAGAAAATGATTCCATTTAAAATGAAAATGATTCTCTTTAAAATAAATTTGAAATTAGTTCAAAAGAAAATGAATCTTTGAAAAATCAAGTTGCTTTGATTTCTAAAGAAAAGGAGATTATTTTAAATGAAAATGAGTTTTTGAAAAAGAAAATAATTCCTTGGTATACATGTTTATCTTGCCACTATTAAAAAAATCATATTTGTAAATATCAAATATATTGAGGCTAATGCAAAAGCCATTCATGCTTTAAAACTAATCCTAAATGATAATTATCTATCTAAGATTTATTACATTGATTAGGCTTTGTAGTATGAAATAATTTGACCTATCTTGGTGAACAAATGCAAAATGACAAGTAGAGAGACTCGAATGAAGAAAGTGATATTCCTGACATGTGCTACATGGGCCAAAGGGATGACCTTATTGAGGTAAACTCAGTTTTCAAGCTTGATAATGATGATGAGATGTCATATGATGAGCTTGCATTATTTTATAAAAAAACTTCTTGAAAAGTACGATTTGTTAAAGGTGAAATCACCTAGAGGGGGGGTGAATAGGTGATAATGCTAATCTAGGAAGTTAAATGCGGAATTTAAAATAATTACAACAACACACAAGCAAGTATATGATATAGCAATATGAATCAATGCACAAAGCAAATATAAAGAGAGAGTCAATGGATCAAGCGCAAACAACAAGATTTGTTTCGAGGTTCGAGCACCTAGCTCTATATCCCCGCCTTCACCCAGAAGGATTTCGAATCCACTAGCTTGTCCACAAAGGACTCCCACACAGGGAACCTCCACCGAGGATTTGGGGCAATACAATAACTAGGAGTACCCAACTCCTCTCTTTACAACCACCACCTCTCACTAGAGGCTAAGCACCAAGCCAACAAAACTATCACCTCACAACTTGAGGGATAATCACAAAGCTAAGCAAGGATCACCTCACAACTTGAGGGATATAACCCAATTGCACAACCTTCTCAACACAATGAAGGAAAGGCACAAAGCTAAGCAAAAATAGGGTTTACAACTTGGTGATCAAAAGATCACAAACCAATCTCTTTTTCCCATAAACACAAAGACCCTATAGATAGGATAGAATGAAGTTCAAGTGTGAAAAAACCAAAAGAATGGAAAACAAATACTCAAAGAAAATCCTTGGGAAAAACTGAAATCAAGATAAAAAAGATGAATCACAAACTCTTTTGCCAAAAACACTTTTCTTTGATTTTCCAAACTCTAAAAAAAATCAAATAGATTGTAAACTTTAGAGCCCAAAACTTCTTTTTGATTGCTGTGAAAACACTGGAGAGTGAGGAAAAATTAGCTCAAAAATTCTTAAAGAAAACCTCTCACAAATGAGGTATATAAAGCTTCTTTTCAAAACTAGTCGTTGGCAGCAAATAAGGCCAGTTTTGACCTTCCGGTCGACCGGCCAACAGTCAATTTTTGACCGTTAGTAGCTACCGGTCGACCGCCTGGTCGACCGCGCCCTGAATCAGAGAGCAACGGCTCTCTAGCCGGTCGACTGCTCGGTCGACCGAAGCAAACCCGAGAGTGGGTTGCTCACATGGGCTGGCTTCGTGCACGTATCTGTGCACGTCCGGTCGACCGCTACGGTCGACCGTGCGGTCGACCGCCAGAGCCTGGCAGGTTCTGTTTTGGGACAGAAAAATTGGTTTTAAATAATTCTAAAAATTTCCATAAAGCTTCTAAAAATCCACAAAAATAGTTTTATCATTTTATATTGATATACAAACTTGTGTTAAAAATTTCAACACAAATTTCAAACATTTTGAACCATTTTTGTGTTAAGGAAATATTACCGAAAACCAAAAACCGTATTTTCCAAACTTAGATTTTTCAATAGGAAATCTGATTTTTTCAAAACTCATTCAAATACAAAAACATGATATATAAATACTTTGAAGCATGATGCATATGGATAGAAATCCAATATACATGAAACATATACATATCATTATTTTTGTCTTATTTCCAAAAATATGTTTGTTAAAAACACAAAACCTAAAACACATGAATAGGTATATCAAATTAAGTTTGTCTAGGATATGAAGCATACATGTATATAGAATATATCTAATATACATAAACACATGTAAACTTATTTTGATACTTATCTATTCATGAAAACCAAGATCGGTTAAACCAATCAAACCGAAAACTAAAACCAAAACATGAAACGTGTGTGTATTGTGAACTTGAGCATATCATACTATTCTAATCTTTACAAATGGATCTAAACACAAAACTAAACTAGGTACCGAGGTCTTCTTGTAGAGCACCGTCTCCAAGCCGACTCGATCCAAAACTCCAAAACTCCGAGCTTGACTCTAACGAGTGCTATATATGATCTTGATGCTCGGGCTCTGGAAACATCATGTGAAAGCTTCTGGATCACGGAGTTTTAAAGCAATCACCAACTAATATCTTGAATAAAGATCTGAAACTAAAATCACAAGATTATTAGTACACATAACTATTTGAGTTAATCATCATCAAAACTAGAGTGGAAGGCCTCTGGGCCAACAATCTCCCCTTTTTTGATGATGACAAAACTCACGGAGTTATATATGCATGGATTAAAGTTAAGCTTCAAAGAAGCTCCCCCTTAACTCATGCATAGAAGATAACAACAAATATATGCAATGAATATAAACATGAGAATGCATAGATATGCATAAAACTATGAAATGCATATAAGCAGGCTCTTGACACCAATAGATATGCATAAAACAATAAAATGTATAAAACATACTCTTGATACCAAATGAAAGGTAAAACAAATTATTTCTTCTTTTTCTTAATTTCATAAACATGTTTTCTTTAAAGAATGCTTTAGATACCAAAATTACATAATGCTCTTGATACCAATAAACCAAACTTACATTAAACCAAAACTTACATAATGAAGGCTCTTGATACCAAACATTAAAACATGTTCTCAATATCAAACATGAAACAAAGATCATGCATAAATCATGCATATAAACTCAAATTCTTCTCCCCCTTTTTGTCAATCATCAACAAAGTGGTAAACGTCAAACCAATAAAAATTATTCTTCTCCCCTTTTTTGTTCAAAATAAAGAATCAATAAAGGGTGACATCAAACAAATCAATAATAAGAATATGAACGCAATGTAAATCAAAACATTTTTATATCAATATGAAAACATATACCAATTGATAGTAAAAACAAAATCTTGATACCAATTGATAAGTAAACAACTAACATACCAATGGTAAATAAACAATCTTTTTCCATCATAAAGTATGGGAGTGAAAATCAAATACCAATTGAAAGATGAAATACAAGTTTTCTTCCCCTTTATGAAAAACCAACTAAAACAATGATCAAAATTTTTATTTTTCAAAAGCTTATGCATGTTATTAAAATATCAATTGAAACATCAATTGAAACATGATAGGCATTAAAAAGTCAAGCTTATCAAACTCAAAATTTGTGCTTGAAAAATATAGAGATATAGTACGCACAAATAAAATATCTATATGTATGAAAAATTAGATACCAATCGAAATTGATACTCTTTGAAATGTAAGCATATATACATAAAAATATATGAGTATACAAGAAATATCAATATTAATACCAATTGAAAGATTCCAATGATACCAAATGAAACAACAATAATATCAAGTGTATATCTCATATTTCTATCCTCCCAACTCATGCTCATGTTTAAAATGATTTTCAATACAAAGCATACATAGGCAAGGTCTCCCATCCAACCACCCTTTAAGGATAGGGTTTTCAAAAATAGGTTTGAAAATATAGTATGTTTGAAAACTCTACCATAATGAAGAATACCGTAACTAGTTAAATGGAAAAAAAACTCTAAACTAATACGAAATCGTTCAAGTAAGGAATAAAACAAAATTATATTTCATGAAATACATGTAAATCACATGGCACTAAACACTCGAAGTCCATAAACCGCATACATACTCATGAAAGAGATAATCATGAGAAACATTTAAATGAAGTGAGTGTACAAGTGTTATGTGACACAAATAATCACGAAAATAGACATTCAAGCTCAATATTCCTCAAAACATGAAAATCATCAAAACTCGATTTCTTCAAGGCATATGTCTGTCAAGTATAAACTAAAGTATACATACATATCCAAAACATAACGAGTCCACAAAAGTATATGCATGAAGGCACGTGGCTCAAAGGATGTATATGTATAGATATTAGTTTGGGCAAGATAGACATATACATGAAGTTAAACATATGATCATAAAAACATATCCAAAATGGGAATACAAGTTTAAAATGCATGAATCATCAAAACTAGACTATACTAGCACATCTGATGGGTACAAATAGGCATTCAAGCACAAACATATAGAGATTTATTTGTGGCCCACTATATGTACAAGTATAAATCCTAGTCTTAATGAAAACTAACATTTAAACATATATTCAAATCATGAAGCATCAAACACAAGTCATAAATCAACATGATATGATCATTATGTAAATCCACATGTTATTAGAACTATGATATACATAATAGCTAAACATATGCGAGAACATAAAGAAAGATCCATATTAAGCATGGGTGATCTCAAAAGCTATACATGCATGTCAATGGTCTAATAATCATGGCATTGTCATAATAATCAATAAACAATAAAACATGCTATAAACAATGAACATGAAAAGCATGTAAATATAAACGGGAGTTAGAGATCGATACCAAAACCGATGAGGGCACTTCTCTAGTTCTCCAAACCAAGGTGGTCTTCCCACCAAACCTTCCCTTGAAAGTGATGCATCCAAATGGTCATCATGAAACTCGGAACGCATCCATTCCAAGGTACCGCTACTCTCACGTCATGTGAGAGCCCACACCTACATCAAATACAATAGGGGTGGTCTTTGGTACCCATACTCTTTTGGGTCCATAGGGGCTAGTCCCTTTCCTAACCCAAACAAAATTAGTTACTAAATTAACATCATGTATACGATCATAACAAAATTTAGCAAGGTGGCCCTTACGTCCACAATGTGTACAAGTGTACACATGAGCATACATGTGATGGGTGTGAACGTGAGGAGCATGTGTATGCCGTGTATGGTGTGCATGCATAACAGGAACTTGTTTCTTTCGAAATAAAGATTCCAACCGTGTATGATTCATGGCACAATGGCTCAAAGTGGAGCCCAAACAATCCACACTTTTCTTCAAATCATTTATATCATTTTCAATACTAGAAGATAAAGTGGAGCATGCAATAGGTGTGCGGGGTGAGGCTACACTAGCATGGCAAACATGAGAATCTATATAATTCTGCAAAGATTTATTTTATTTAACACTAAATCTAATTCTTTTGAAATAAACTCAATTTCATTTTTCAAAGAATGATTGTCCTTTAAAATAAAATCTAATTTGAAGATAAGACCTCATTATTTTTCACAACATCATCACAATCTTTTTTACTTTTCAAAAATTCATTTTCCTTTATGGCAAGGTCTAGTTGAGATTTAAGTGAGTCACGTTCACTACAAATCTCTTCCTTCTCTTGCAAAATCAAATCAAATTTTGAACACAAATCCTCATTTTCTTCTTTTAGTTCAAAATTTTTCTTTTTCAAAAGATCATGCTTTTCCAAAAAAATTTCAAACTTTTTAGCAAGTTCCATATTTAAGGTTTGAACTTCTAAACACCCATAGCAATAGGAACTAGTGCTATCTTCTAGATGAGATTCTGATTGTACCTCAAGGGAGTCATTCCCTTGGACCATGAAGCAATGCTCGTCGGACTTGTCTCTCCTAGATCTTCTCATCTTTTCGATAATCTTTGGTAGCTCGGGAGAAGTCAAAATGCTCCAAACTGGAAAAGCCGAATCATAGTGAGCAAACACATGTAAGAAATCTTTATCATGAGATGCTCTAAGTATCTTAAGGGCTAATGCATTGGTCTTTATTTTTGCTATCATTAGGGTAGGTTTCCTTGGTAATGGCTTGATATACTTTATTACCTAATGCTTTCAAATGACAACTCATCTTGGCCTTCCAAATCTCAAGTCTAGAAATGTCAAACATAGGAGGGCTATCCATGAGTGCAAACAATAAGTGTGCAAGTGCAAATAAAGATTAGCAAACCAAGATCTCACTCCTAGGTGGTTAAACCTAAATATCAGGAGCGTGAGCTCTGATACCAATTGAAATCACCTAGAGGGGAGGGGTGATAGGCGATAATGCTAATTGATTGAGATTTTTCCTGCACACAAAATATAGAATATTAGATTTAGAAGTAAAGATGTGCAAGGTGCTCAATTCTAATCCGCAGTAGCAATGGCTATGCGGGTCGTAATTCTCAGGGAGGGACTAGCGATGGAAGCGTTTAAGTAAGTTCTTTAAAAATTCTTCTTTTAGTTATTAAAAGAAAAATAAAAAAATATTAGTTAAAGTTAGTTTAGAAAGAAAGCGATATTTACAATGAGTCGGGAAAGAAAGAGTTGGTAGATTGTGATTTAATCTACAAAAATAAAAGAAAAGAAAAGAAAAGAAAAGAAAGGAACACTTACCTTAATTTGGTTGAGAAAATATGTGAAAACCTTACATGTTCTACCTTGCTTAGGAGGCGTTCAACGCATAAACCATAGGATCGAGCTCAGTCCCCTATTCACATTATATCATCAAGCTGGGCAAGAATGAAGTGATATGGACCTTGAGGAGGAGAACATCTCCATGAAGTATCGTTGGCACTCGCTAAGACTCGTTATACTTTTGCTTTGGAAATCACTTGCATGCTCATCAACAACCACAGAGATAAAATAGAAAAGGAAAAGAAAACGAAAAGAAAAGTAAAACAATGAACATAAGAAAAATATTACCTTTATTGCTTTAATCAATGGCAGAAAAGAGGAGGGTACATCGGTGTCACGCTCAACATAGGCCTCTCTCTCTCTTAAAAAAATAGAAATTACAAAAGAAAAATAGAAACCTAACTACAAACTAGAAGAAAGCCTAAAAACCCTAACTTTTGGCCCTGTACT
The DNA here is from genome assembly GCA_038442645.1 of Agave tequilana. Taxonomy (NCBI): domain Eukaryota; kingdom Viridiplantae; phylum Streptophyta; class Magnoliopsida; order Asparagales; family Asparagaceae; genus Agave; species Agave tequilana. Next base: position 17,056 of record JAVJIF010032264.1, on the reverse strand, counting down.
GCGTTGGACACCCTTCTCGGTTGCACTGCAGGGGTATTTATAGGTGCAGAAGGAAGTAGAGTCCCAGAACGACTCCTCCACGAAAACTGGTAGCGGGATAAGAAAGGAATGCCGCGAAAATGCGGCTTGGGCCGCGTTTTCGCTGCCAAGTAGTGGCGGTTGGCCACCCGCTTTGGCGCGTGGCCTCCCCTGGTCCGTCCATCTGGCTGTAGTCTTCTGAAAGTTGCATCCGGACTCTTCATCTTGGGATTTGGAGATAACTTGGGAAGCAAGTTACCCTAGATCTCAAATCTTCCCATATCTTTTAAACGAATTTATTATCTTTGCACTCTCTTTCTTTGGCTTTTATCCTCATCCTGCAAGTATTTAGGGTTGAATAGAAGTCTATCCTTCCCTCTTCTTTTGGTATTTGCAACAATTGCCCTTAGTAATTGCAATTTTGACAATTGTTAATTGCAACTTTTACATTGGGCTTTAAACATGGGCTTTTGGGCTTCTTTTGGGCTTTATTCTTTATTTTTTATTTACTCAAGGCCTGCACACAATAAAAAATAAAATATTAGTTAATGTGCAGAATTATAGGAATAAATATGAAAATGTGATGGTAAATGTAATGATAAAAATGCACTTTTCACTACCAATCACACCCCCACACTTATCTTTTTGCTCGTCCTCGAGTAAAAATCAAAAAGAAAAAGAAAAACTAAACTAGCTAACTCACTTTCGTACGAATCACGGTTGCACTTAGCACGTGCAACAAGCCGTTTAAACCCCTAGGTTACCCTAGAGGACGAGTGTTGTCTCGTGAGGGTTTTCAGCGGATTACACCCACAAAATCCATAAAAAAGAAAATATTCGAATTATATTTGAAGAGACTAAGTAGTCTATAAGTTTTAGGATTATCATTTTTATTCATTCTTAAACTTAGTCTTAATAAAGTAAATTGTTATTCATTTTAGGTAAGGATCAAATTGAATGTTTGTATAGTCTTTTTCGTTACCAAAAATCATACGCATCCTTGTGAATCTAAGAATTCTTAACTTGGACTCTCATGCCTCTTTATTATTATTATGATTTTTTTTAAATATATATAACTCATCTAATTTTCTTTCGTGTAAGTATTAAGGCTTCTTGAGGCCCTCATACCTAACTAATTGATTATTAGATGTGTTAATATATATATATATATATATATATATTTAACATGTATAACTCATCTAATTTTCTTTCGTGTAAGTATCAAGGCTTCTTGAGGCTCTCATACCTAACTAATTGACTATTAAATGTGTTAATACATATATTATATTTCTTAGTTTTCTTAGGCTTTCTAATCCACCCATGTAGCGAACTTAAAATCGGTGGCTCCCAAACCGGTCGGCTTTAGGGCACCAGGTGAGAAAACACCTCGCGGACTTAAGGATTCGAGTGAACTAGGCCACAAAACTAAGGGCTTTATTTCATAAAATCACCTTTAGGCGTGAATACTTATGCTTCTTGAGGCACATGTATCCAGCTTAATCAGTGAATTTCTCTGTTTTTCCTTCTTTTTTTTTTTTAGAATAGGGCACAAGAGTCTTTGTCTTAGAATCCTAGATATGTAAATGTATTAGGTATGCATATTTCATTAAGGTAGAAATCAAGACTAATTACTTATTCAATTTCTCCTCCTATACCTAAAAATTCAATAATTTATTTATTTTGACCAAGTTTTTAGAAATCCTAATCATGATTTCCTAATTCTTAAGATTAACTTAGATTTCTTTCAAAAGATAAGTCAAAATATTGTCCTTTTTATAAATTTTTTTATTTTTTAAATTGTTTTTAATATTAGCAAATTTTTGTAGTTTCTACCTATGTTAGTATGTTAGTAAAGCCTCCCCCCACACTTATCTCATGCATTGTCCTCAATGTATGAATGTATGCATGTATGCATGAAAAAGAAGAAGGGAAGGCAGAAGTTACCTCAAGGTGGTGGTTCCGGTGGTGGTCTAGTTGGGCCAAGCTTTGCTACCCAATCAAGATAAAGTAGTGTTTGGATGAACCTACCAGAAATTTCCCTTGTATAACCCACTAAAATGTATGTATGATCATTTTTAGCAATTTCACCCATCAAATTTTCATAATTCATAATTATATTCAGAGTCAATTGTGTCAACCGCCTTGTCCCAAAATGGAGTGTGAAAAGATGGAATGATTGACTTGGACGTCGTAAGTATGGGAACGAATACCGACTCAGGAAAGAAACTTAAATCAAGTAAGGGTTCAGGAGTCGGGCTAGGTTCAGGAAGTGGGTCCAAATCAATAAGCTGAAACTCAAGTCCACAATCAGTTTCCCACAATGGAATGTGACTCAATGTGGTGATTCAAGTTCTGGAGGGATAAGTGTGGGAATCAAACTTGACTCTAAAAGATTACCTAAGTCGGGTAATAAAACAGGAGTCAATAATGATTCGAGAATTTGAACCTTCTCACAGATTTGAGAATCTAGGTCACATATCTCATTGAGCTCAATATCATAAAAATGCGAACTTGCCAATTTATCCATGGACTTTCAAAATTGCAAAATGGTCAAGTTCAATATGATCATCAAAAATGGGTGATTCAATTTCATAATGAATTGATACAGGATCCAATGTTGACTCGGGAAAAGTAAAATCAGGTGGAGACACCGGAGTCATTATTGAATCAGGAAGTAAATTTGAATCATCAAGGTGGGGTTCATGATCATATTCTTGCTCAAGTTCTATTTCAGGAAAGGAATAACTTGCCAAACTATCAAAAATTGGAGTTTCGGCAAGTTCAAATGATGGTACTGAATTAGAATCTTGTTGTCCAAAGCAACGTGACTCTTCGGCTCTAAGAGAGTGGTCAGCGAAAGCAGAATTGCCGGACGGTAAGAACGTAAAGATTGAACCATCATATCTATTTCATGATCACGAGCTAATCTAGCCTGAGTCATGATTTTAAGCATCTTTTCATAGTCAATTGGTGCATCATTTTGTGATTGGACTTGAAAAGAGGAAGTGTAATCATGATGAAGTTGTGAGTCGGTGGACTCACGCATCATCATGTCTAAGATTGATGGTGATTGTTGCTTGGACTCCTGCATACTCATCATCTCCAAGATAGATGGTTTTCTATTCTGAATGGGTGGATCTGAGTATGAATCTGGGAATATTGTGGACAAGGTGGATATGGAGGACAAGTTGGTTGAAAATGGACTCGGGGGAAGCGAAACCCCATGAACTCTGTGAAGAGTTGAAAGTCGTATGAAAATTATGGTCATAAGATGGGGGCATGGGTTATATTCATTCGGATAAGACCATTCCGGCACACTAGATTGGTCAAAATTATGATATGCCGGGTGGTAATATCCGAAAAAGAAGTTGGTGTGTAATATGGATCCTCATTAAATTGAAAAAATTGTTGTTATAGGCCATATCACACAAACACAAACAAAGAAAAAGAAACAAACAAAAAAAAAGAAAAAAAAAGAAAAAAAATTCTAACCTAAGTTAGGGTAGACCTATGACCTAGATGACTCCTAACTGGTTAGACTGTCCACAGGAGGTAGAGTGTAGACTTTGACCACAAGTTATCAGCCAGGTCAGGGCAAGAGTGGTGGGAGGTTTTCCGTCAAAGACGTTCCTTAATTAAATAACCACCAATCTTCGGCTTTCAGCCCTCAATTCCCTTCCCAGACACTGATTTGGTAGGAGTCAAATTCCAACACTGTTCCCCCTTAGGATAATCTCCTAATTGAGTCCAAGATGTCCCTAGGGCCAACATCTACTTATTTTTAGTTAGGCTTGGGTTAGTGAGTGCTTGGAATATGATTTTTGGGCCAAGGAAGGGTGATTAAATCCCCACCTTATCTTGTTATGGGTTAGTGCCCTTAAGATAAGTTTGTGCAAGTGTACAAGATATGTAAATAAGATTCACTCAAAGCAATGAAAATCAATCAAGAGATGAGTCCTATCTACATGCAATGCGAACTACCTTACTCTAGCACTCTTCAACAGTAAAAATAAATGAATTGAAAAGACACGTGCCTAAAATGCAAACGTCTAATCAATTTTTATCTTTTCAACAAGTATTTTACTGATGATTAATTAGCAGTATACAGGTTTATCACAGAACAAATATAACAGAGCTGACAAATCAAATTTCAGATTGCAGCAACCTGCAGAAAATTCAGTAAGTAGTTCTCTACTACTGCCGCGGATCCGCGGCTATTGCCGCGTTTACGCGGCAAGGTAGTAGGCTCTGCTGCTCTGCCTTCGAGGGCAGAGGCACAGAGTTGCTATATTTCCTTGCTGCTGTTTCCTGTTCTCCAAACCTGCAAACAGAAAGAATAAAAGAATTAGTTAATAATTTTTTTTTAGAGAAAAAACTTACCGTCCCTCCCCCGCAACGGCGCCAAAATTTTGATTGAGATTTTCCCTGCACACAAAATATAGAATATTAGATTTAGAAGTAAAGATGTGCAAGGTGCTCAATTCTAATCCGCAGTAGCAATGGCAATGCGGGTCGTAATTCTCAGGGAGGGACTAGCGATGGAAGCGTTTAAGTAAGTTCTTTAAAAATTCTTCTTTTAGTTATTAAGAAAAATAAAAAAATATTAGTTAAAGTTAGTTTAGAAAGAAAGCAGTATTTACAATGAGTCGGGAAAGAAAGAGTTGATAGATGGTGATTTAATCTACAAAAAAAAAAGAAAAGAAAAGAAAAGAAAGGAACACTTACCTTAATTTGGTTGAGAAAATATGTGAAAACCTTACATGTTCTACCTTGCTTAGGAGGCATTCAATGCATAAACAATAGGATCGAGCTCAGTCCCTTATTCGCATTATATCATCAAGCTGGGCAAGAATGAAGTGATATGGACCTTGAGGAGGAGAACATCTCCATGAAGTATCGTTGGCACTCGCTAAGACTCGTTATACTTTTGCTTCGGAAATCACTTGCATGCTCATCAACAACCACAGAGATAAAATAGAAAAGGAAAAGAAAACGAAAAGAAAAGTAAAACAATGAACATAAGAAAAATATTACCTTTATTGCTTTAATCAACGGCAGAAAAGAGGAGGGTACATCGGTGTCACGCTCAACATAGGCCTCTCTCTTAAAAAAAATAGAAATTACAAAAGAAAAATAGAAACCTAACTACAAACTAGAAGAAAGCCTAAAAACCCTAACTTTTGGCCCTGTACTGCGCTGGACACCCTTCTCGGTTGCACTGTAGGGGTATTTATAGGTGCAGAAAGAAGTAGAGTCTCAGAACGACTCCTCCACGAAAACTGGTAGCGGGATAAAAAAGGAATGCCGCGGAAACGCGGCTTGGGCCGCATTTTCGCGGCCAAGTAGTGGCGGTTGGCCACGCGCTTTGGCGCGTGGCCTCCCCTGGTCCGTCCATCTGGGTGTAGTCTTCTGGAAGTTGCATCCCGACTCTTCATCTTGGGATTTGGAGATAACTTGGGAAGCAAGTTACCCTAGATCTCAAATCTTCCCATATCTTTTAAACGAATTTATTATCTTTGCACTCTCTTTCTTTGGCTTTTATCCTCATCCTGCAAGTATTTAGGGTTGAATAGAAGTCTATCCTTCCCTCTTCTTTTGGTATTTGCAACAATTGCCCTTAGTAATTGCAATTTTGACAATTGTTAAATGAACTTTTACATTGGGCTTTAAACATGGGCTTTTGGGCTTCTTTTTGGGCTTTATTCTTTATTTTTTATTTACTCAAGGCCTGCACACAATAAATAACAAAATATTAGTAAATGTGCAGAATTATAGGAATAAATATGAAAATGTGATGGTAAATGTAATGATAAAAATGCACTTTTTACTACCAATCACTAATCTAGGAAGTTAAATGCGGAATTTAAAATAATTGCAACAACACACAAGCAAGTATATGATATAGCAATATGAATCAATGCACAAAGCAAATATAAAGAGAGAGAGTCAATGGATCAAGCGCAAACAACAAGATTTGTTTCGAGGTTCAAGCACCCAGCTCTATATCCCTGCCTTCACCCAGAAGGATTTTGAATCCACTAGCTTGTCCACAAAGGACTCCCACACAGGGAACCTCTACCAAGGATTTGGGGCAATACAATAACTAGGAGTACCCAACTCCTCTCTTACAACCACCACCTCTCACTAGAGGCTAAGCACCAAGCAACAAAACTATCACCTCACAACTTGAGGGATAAGCACAAAGCTAAGCAAGGATCACCTCACAACTTGAGGGATACAACCCAATTGCACAACCTCCTCAACACAATGAGAGAAAGGCACAAAGCCAAGCAAAAATAGGGTTTACAACTTGGTGATCAAAAGATCACAAACCAATCTCTTTTTCCCATAAACACAAAGACCCTATAGATAGGATAGAATGAAGCTCAAGTGTGAAAAAACCAAAGGAATGGAAAACAAATACTCAAAGAAAATCCTTAGGAAAAACTGAAATCAAGATAAAGAAGATGAATCACAAACGCTTTTCCCAAAAAACTTTTTCTTTTGATTTTCAAACCCTAAAAAAATCAAATAGATTGTAAACTTTAGAGCCCAAAACTTTTTTTGATTGCTGTGAAAACACTGGAGAGTGACAAAAATTAGCTCAAAAATTCTTAAGAAAACCTCTCATAAATGAGGTATATAAAGCCTCTTTTCAAAACTAGCCGTTGGCAGCAAATAAGGCCAGTTTTGACCTTCCGGTCGACCGGCCAATGGTCAATTTTTGACCGTTAGCAGCTACTGGTCGACCGCCCGGTCGACCGCGCCCTGAACCAGAGAGCAACAGCTCTCTGGCCGGTCGACCGCTCGGTCGACCGGAGCAAACCCGAGAGTAGGTTGCTCACAGTCGGTCGACCGCTCGGTCTACCGGCTCAATGGGCTGGCTTCGTGCACGTATCTGTGCACGTTCGGTCGACCGCTATGGTCGACCGGACCAGGAGCCGGTCGACCGTGCGGTTGACCGCCAGAGCCTGGCAGGTTCTGTTTTGGGACAGAAAAACTGGTTTTAAATAATTCTAAAAATTCTCATAAATCTTCTAAAAATTCACAAAAATAGTTTTATCATTTTTATATTGATATACAAACTTGTGTTAAAAATTTCAACATAAATTTCAAACATTTTGAACCATTTTTGTGTTAAGGAAATATTACCAAAAACCAAAAACCGTATTTTTCCAAACTTAGAGATTTTCAATAGAAAATCTGATTTTTCCAAAACTCATTCAAATACAAAACATGATATTTAAATACTTTGAAGCATGATGCATATGGATAGAAATCCAATATACATGAAACATATACATATCATTATTTTTGTCTTTATTTCCAAAAATATGTTTTGTTAAAAACACAAAACCTGAAACACATGAATAGGTATATCAAATTAAGTTTGTCTAGGATATGAAGCATACATGTATATGAACATATCTAATATACATAAACACATGTAAACTTATTTTGATACTTATCTATTCATGAAAACCAAGATCGGTTAAACCAATCAAACCGAAAACCAAAACCAAAACATGAAACGTGTGTGTATTGTGAACTTGAGCATATCATACTATTCTAATCTTTACAAATGGATCTAAACACAAAACTAAACTAGGTACCGAGGTCTTCTTGTAGAGCGCCGTCTCCAAGCCGACTCGATCCAAAACTCCAAAACTCCGAGCTTGACTCCAACGAGTGCTTTATATGATCTTGATGCTCGGGCTCTGGAAACATCATGTGAAAGCTTCCAGATCACAGAGTTTTGAAGCAATCACCAACTAATATCTTGAATAAAGATCTGAAACTAAAATCACAAGATTATTAGTACACATAACTACATGAGTTAATCATCATCAAAACTAGAGTGGAAGGCCTCTGGGCCAACAAAAGGTTGAAAATAAATGATTGAAGAAAGAAAATGATTCCATTTTAAAAGAAATGATTCTCTTTAAAATAAATTTGAAATTATTTCAAATAAAATGAATCTTTGAAACGGAAGTTGCTTTTATTTCTAAAGAAAAAGAGATTATTTTAATGAAAATGAGTCTTTGAAAAGGAAAATAATTTTCGTTAAAAAAGAAAATATTTTATTTCTCTTAAAAAGAAAATAATTTTAATTCTAATGCTTGTCATGTTTCTCATACTAATATTGCTTTTCCTCTATTGACAAATATGAATTCATGTTTTGAAAAAAAAATTGATTCTTTGAGCTCAAATTTGAGCAATTGTGCTTTTAATCATTCTAAATTGTAGTCTATGATTCAAAAGAAAGAAACTCTACATATGAATGCACACCCTCTACGGCATACGGCACATGAAAACCATGATCACACTCATTTGTATACTATAGTGTATACATGTACACATTGTGACCGCAAAGGTAATCTTGTAAAATTTTTCTATGATAAATAAAATTCTTCAAATTTTACAAACAAGAATGTTTGGGTTCCAAATGCTACTAACCCCTATGGACCTAAGAAGATATGGATATCAAAATTCACACTACTTGTTTTTGATGTCGGTGTGAGCTCTCACAAAACGTGAGAGGATTGGTGTCTTAGTGGTGGATGCAATCAGATGGACAAATCAATGGATGCATCACTATCAAGGTGTTTGGTGGGAAGATCACCTCGTTTTAGAGAAATAGAGATTAGTTCTATCGGTTTGGTAACTATCTTTATCCTCCATATTATGTTTACATCAGCCAGGTAGGTGGCAAGATCGGTGGGAGGTTATCCGTCAAAGACGTTCCCTAATTAAGTAACCACCAATCTTCGGGCTTTCGGCCCTTAATCCCTTTCCTAGGCACCGATTTGGAAAGAGTTAATTTCAAACAACTTCCTCTTTTAGCCAATCTCCTAATGAGTCCAAGTTAACCTAAGGCCAACGTTTAGTCAATTTTTAGTTTAGGGTTAGGGTAGTGAGTGCAATGAAGATGATTTGTGGCCAAGGAAGGGTGATGAAATCCCTACCTTATATTATTTATGGGTTATGCCCTTAAAGTGATTTAGTGCACGTGTAAAGCAATAGACAAGTATTCACTAAAAAAAGCAGTAAATCATCCAAGGGTACTTCCTAATCTATATGCAATGCGAATGTACCTTGTCGCCAGCACTCTTCAACAGAAATTAAGAAAATTTAAATAGACACGTGCTTATGATGCAAGAGTCTAATTTTTTTTAATTAGTCAACTAATAGGTTACTGTTAATTAATTAGCAGTACGTAACGTGATCACAGAGAAATAATATTAAAGCAGTAAATAGGACTTTGCAATTTGCAGCAACCTACAAAATCTCAGTCAATACTTCACTACTACTGCCACGGAAATACGGCTATTGCTGCGTTTGCGCAGCTAGATAGTAGGTTTTGCTGCTCTGCCTTCTAGGGCAGAGGCACAGAGTTGCTATATGTCCTTAGCTGCAGTTATAATTCCAGTTCTCAGATCCTGCAAATAGAAAGAAAAAAGAAGAATTAGTTTTTTTTTGAGAATATCGTACCATTCCCTCCCCTGCAAAGGCGCCAAAATTTTGATTGAAACAGGAAAATAGTAAGGAAAAAGTTTAGAAAATTTTAGTTTCGTTTCAAAGTAACTGTGTAGCAAGGGCTAGACAGGCGATCCACAGGGAAAGATGCGATGGAAGCTTTTCAGAACGATCTTCTCTGTATTTGGTTAGGAAAAGAAAAGAGAAATTGATTGTGAGAATTAGATTTGATCAAGCAAAAGAAGTATAGTTTACTAATCATCTACCACAACCTAAAATATTAGTCTTAAAGAGTGAACATCATATTGAATGAAGAATTATCCACCCTAGGTCATTGATGAGAATCAAGCAACATGAATGAAAATATTGGAACCCTAATTAGTGAGTATTAATAAAAATTAAACTATAGTTCATCCAAATTTCAAAGTATAGCATAAGAGAAGTTTTTACTTAAAATTATGCTATCAAAGTATTTAATATGAATTATGAGTAATCATTTAAAAAGTGCAACCGAATTAGTTAACCCTAATTATCGATTCATCTTCAAGAACATCAATTAATCCTAGGGTCTAACAAGAGTAGATGTCAATCAGTTCATCTTTTAAACTAAATTAGGGTTGATTGAGAGATTAGCAAACTATAGGTTTAATTAGTTATCATTTTTTTATTTTTATTTTCAATTTTTATTTCAAATAAGAAAGATTGCATGGAAATTAAAAGAAGAAGAAATAGATAATCTAAACAGAAAAACTAAATTGAATTGCAAAGAATATAAAAAGAATGAAGAACCTTTTTATTAGATGTCACTGGCCAATTACAATGCTCCTCTCCTTCTTCAAAATCTTCCTCTTCAAATAACGAAAACAAAAAATACAAGAAAATTCGGAAAGAAGAAAGATATAAAGAAAACCTTAGGTTTCAGCTCTCTGCCTTCCCCTCTCTATTGCTCTGTAGGGATATTTATAAGAGATATAAGATGTAGAGTCCTAGTACAACTCTCCCACGAAACCGCGTTGCCAGATTCATCCTAACGGCCGCGGAGCCGCGTTTCCGCGGCCATAGCGTGGCCAATAGCCACGTGCTGTCTTGCGTGACCTCTTCTGGTCTGTTCATCTGGGCGCCTCCTTCTGAATTCTGCATTCATACTCTCTATCTGAGAACTCGAGATAACTTGGAAGCAAATTATCAAAAATCTGAATTTGAAAAAGAATTTGTTCTCTTTATCTTTATCTTTAATCCTTTCTCCCTTTTATCTTTATCCTTATAATGCAAGCAACAAGGTCTAAGTAGAAGTCCATCTCTGTTTAAGGATAAAGATCCATCTTATCCTTCTCTTCCTCCTCTTTAGCAATTAGGAGTTCTATTTTATCCTTCCTCTTTCTCCCCTAGATTTTAAATTAATAATTAAAAATTCAAGTTTAGATTAGGTTAAATAAGATAGAAGCTTCTAAATTACTAAAATTAATTATGCATGTGGGCTTGTGGGATTCTTGGACTTTCGGGCTTCATTTGTGCTTTATTTTTTATTTTTTTAATTACTCAAGGCCTGCACAACATTAAACAATAAAACATTAGTAGTAGTGCTTAATCAAAGAATAAGTAGGAAAATATGATGATAAATATGATGATAAATATGCATTTTTAATTGCCTATCACATGCATATATAACTCCATGAGTTTTGTCATCATCAAAAAGGGGAGATTGTTGGCCCAAAGGCCCATCATTCTAGTTTTGATGACGATTAACTCATGTAGTTATAGTACTAATGATCTTGTGTTTAATTAGTATCAGATATTTGATTAAGATCTTAGTTGGTGTTTAGCTTCAAAAAAGGATTTCAAGTCAAAGTTTGGAGCTAGCACGTGTTGATTCAAGAGCTCGCGCATCAAGATTGCAGCAAGTATCAAGAGGAGTCTAGCTCATTGGATCAAAGTTTGGACCAAGTCGAGAAGGAGAAGAAGACCTTCAAGAGAAGATTTTAAAGAAGACTTGTGTCATATTTGTAAGTGTAAAGATTTTATTTTTAGATAAAATGTAAAGGGTAGATTAGTTGGTGGATTGCTCAAGGTTCATTTACACTCACACACAAGATTAAGATATGTTTTCATAAAAGAGTTTTCGTTTTGGAAAATACCGGCTTGGTTTTTAAGCTTCAAAAATATACATGTGTTTTATTAAAACTCATTTTAGAGTTTATTGTCAAAGACATTGATATTTCATCATATATGTGTAGTGGATCATATCCATACACACTAAACTTCAAAAGTGTTTAAAATATCTTGTTTTGTAGTTGGAAAAGTTTTGAAAAAATCGTTTTTGAAAAATACAGGTTTTTATTTAAAGCAAAACTTCTTTATTACAAAAACAGTTCAAAATGTTTGTAACATATTTTGATTTTTACTCAAATATGTTTGTATATCAAAGTATATCAATGAACTTATTTTTGTAGATTTATAGGATTTTATTGAAGGTAAAAAGATAAGTTTTAAATCCCTAAAGTAGTTTGACTGGCCTTCTGCCGGTCGACCGAGACAGAAGTCAGTCAACTGGGCGGTCGACCGATGTGCACAAACGTGCATAGCCAAGGGCCATTCAATCGCACGTTCGACCGCCAGAGAGCCTCTGCTCTCTGAAAATGGCCCGGTCGACCGGGCGGTCGACTGCTGGGTCATTTGCCAGTTTACGGTCACCGCTGGCACAACAGTCAGAAATCTGACTGTTGGCCGGTCGACCGGGCGGTCGACTGACAGCAGACCAGTCTGCTGAGTTGGCCTCCAACAACCATATTTTAGAGCCTATATATTGGGGTTCCCTTGGACTGTTTTCTATAAGATTTTAAGTGAGTTTTCAAGATAGTTTTTCCTATACTTCTAAGTGTTTATCTCCACTTGGTTTAGAGCCAAATACTTTCATATCAAAAGTAGAGTTTTTCAAGAGTGTTTTGTAAAAGAGATTTCTTGAGTTTTTCACCACCAAATCAATCCTAGTTTTCTCACACACACTTGAGCTTTCCATTGCTATATCAATCCTATAGGAGAGTTGTTGTGAGAGTGCTTTTAGGTGATCAAAGTATTTAGATCACCAAGTGTTCAATCTTGTATTTGAGGAGGCGAACTTGCAGGTTCGTATTATTTCGAGTTCTTATAGGAGCTCGGTGTAGAGGTGCGGCCTTGGCAAGCTAGTGTGCTTGCGTGTGTAGTTCTTGCGGGAACAAAAGAGGGACTAGTGAGTCTAAGGAGTTCTAGTGTGAACTCGTTGTAGGTGTTGCGGCACCGAGTGATCGGTGGGATCGGGTTATAGTGAAAATCCTTCATAGTGTTGAAGGCGGGGACGTAGAGCAAGAGTGCTCGAATCTCGAAACAATTCTCCCGTGTTTGCGATTGCTCTCTCTATCTCTTACTTGTGTTTATATCTTGCATGCTCTTATTGTTCATATTCATTACTTGCTTGATATAATTGTGCTTATATTGATATATGCTTAGGAATTGTTTGCTCACACTTGTATTTAACCAAGAGAGCTATAGCGGCACCTTAACTCTTATCTAGAAGGATCTTAAGGAGATAGTCCAAAGCCCTTCACCGGGAATTCAGCTACACTCTTAGGTTATACCTTGTGTGTTTAGCGTAATAGTTTTAAGTTTCAATAAATAGTTTTAATTTCGCATTAATTCATCAATAGATTAGCTAGTCACCTATTCACCCCCCTCTAGGTGATTTCAGTTTTTGGATAGTATTTCTAAAACAAAGTGAAAAAGAAAGAAAATTCACGGCTACTAACTACTAATGACTCCACCAATATGCTAACCTCTTAGTGATAGTTGCCTCACATGTATCATTGACCATCACTAGTCCTTGGTTCAAGAGCTTTTCAAAGCATGACCCATATGTAACTTATCACATCCCAACTCAACAAAACAAGTGCAAGCTACACTTAAATTATCAAAACCCAATAAGAGCAAGTATGAAATAAAGTAATGTTAGCTTGTTAGAGATTTAGATGTTAGAGTGTTAGATCCATCGTCATGAGCCATCAATGGCTCTTGCAAGAGCAAGGCCAAGTAGAGGCTATTAGATTTATACGGATTATCATAAAAGAAGTTAGACTAGTTAGTGGTTAGTAGTTAGTTGCTATGAGAGAAAAGATTAGCTAAACATATAAAAGGAGTTAGAGAAGAAAACAAAGATAATGTAAGAGAGCACCTTTTATAGATTGTCACCTTCTATTACAAGAACTCTTGCTTCCCAACATGTACCACTCTCTCTCTCCCTATTACAAGATCTACAAGAAATAAAAAATACAAAGGAGGAAGAAGAAGAATACTAACCTAAACTACCCTAAACTACAAAATGGAGATGAAACTACCCTAAAACATTGCATATCCCTGCTCTGGAAACCCCAAGGGGTATTTATAGGCACCAAGGGAAGGGGGCCAGGGGGCAAACCCTGGCCCAAAGTACGGGCGCGGCCGTGCGCGTACGGCCGCGCGCTGCGCGTCGCCTGCTGCACTGTCCTCTCTTGTCCCCCTGTCGACTGGATGTCTAGTTTTGGGTTTGGGTCTCTGATTTGACAGAATCACCTCTAAAAGTCAATGGTTATTTTTTGTAGGCCTTTAATCACCAATTAAATGGTGATTTTGGGTCTTCTTCTTTTTTTCATGCCATGGACCTAGAAACATGCAAGAGAGGTATTATTAGCAGAATTTAAAATTAAATAAATGTGAAGATGTGGTATGAAATATGCAGTTTTAGAGACAAATCACCAGCAGCAGGGCCGGTCGACCGTCCAATTGACCGGTGTGAACAAAGCAGGGCCGGTCGACCGCTCGGTCGACCGGTGTGCACAAACGTGCACAGGGTAGCTAGGTTGACGGCCCGATCGACGTAGTAGAATAACAGCCGATTGACATGAAGAACTCTCGGTTGAACACGATCGACCTATCGGTCAACTAGGTGCTTGGGCCGGTCGACCGCTCCGTCGACCGACAGGCGTATCTTGTCACGATTCTGTCTCTCCTTTCTGGATTCGGACTTTGTTTCTGAATTGGAGACGAATCCAATTGAGATTTCCTAAATTCCTGGGTCTCTTTGGCTATAAATAAAAGGGCAGAGCCCTCTTGAATTTTATGTAAGGTACTAATTGCATTGGTTATTGATCAATGTAGTCTCTCTCTCCTTTGCCCCGAGGACGTAGGCAAATTGCCGAACCTCGTTAAATATTATATTTGTATTCTCTCTTGTTTCTTGTTCTTATTATTCTTGGGATACTTCTCTGTTGTATTTATTGGGTTCCTCGTTAGTTGTTGCCTTGCGCGTAACAAATGGTATCAGAGTATCCCAGGTTTGCCGTGGGATCGTGTGACGATTCCAAGAGCATTAGTTGCTGTTGGCGGAGATCGTGTGTCGATCTCAGAGCAGCATTGGGACTGTTTGTGAGATTGTATGTCGATCTCAAAACAGCATTTGCATTGCTCAAGGATGAGATTCGGTGGAGTAGGTCATTTCAGAAACTCTTTAGGGTTTTACTTTGAGGTAAAGATCCTATCTTATTTAGTTTTTTAATCTAACTCTGTTTGCTTTTGCATTGCTTTGAGGGAACCATTGAGAAGATGGCTGGAGATAGTACATCTACAATGAAATTCACGAACCCACATCCTTTGAAGATTGATGTGGTAAAGTTCGATGGAAAGAATAACTTCGGTATGTGGAGGTGTGAGGTGATAGATGCACTGATGGCATCAAACCTCAAGGACACTTTAGGATTGGAGAAAAAGCCTGATTACTTTTGAAGAAGATTAGGACAAGATGAACGAATAACGTGTGATTGTTCAGGTCTTGTTTGACACAAGACATCAAGTACCATGTGTTACATGAAATATCTGCAAGGTAGTTGTGGGAGATACTGGAGATGAAATATCTGACGAAGAGCATTTGTCACGACTGCAATTGAAAGGGATGCTTTATCACTTCCAGATGAAGAGAAGACTCTCTGTTGATGAACACATGAAAACTACACCAAGTTTCTTACATATCTAGTTAATGTTGATGTCAAGATTGATGAAGAGGATAAGATAGTGATTCTTTTGAATTCTCTTCCGGACGAAGAGTATAAGACGTTTACTCTTACCTTGATCAATGGTAGACAAATACATAACTAAAATGAAGTGTCGGCTACTCTTGTAAACTATGAAGTAAGGAGGCAAGGAGATTGTCTTCTCATTGGAGTACATCAGCAGAGGCGTTGGCGGTAAGAGGCAGAGGTTCAAATAGGAAGGACAAAGGTGATCATAGGAGATCGAAGTTCAGGCCAGGTTTTAGAGATCTGAAGAAGAACCAGTGCGCCTTCTGCAAAGAACTAAGGTATTGGAAAGTTGATTGTCCAAAGGCCAAAGGTAAGAAGGAGTCAAAAACTGAGGCAAACCTTGCACGGGTGGTCAGTACTCACGCTAGTACTTCACAGGCAGGTGGATCAGACTCGGACTCATCGATATTCTCTTTCTCTATTACTACTCCTATCGTTGGTTACTCAGGAGATGCTGAGTGGATGTTAGATACTGGAGCTACATACCATGTGTACTCAAACAGGGATTGGTTTTTTAACTTCGAGAAGCTAGATGGATGTTCAGTTATCATGGGTGATGATCGCCCATGTAAACATGAAAGGTATAGGAATAGTCCAGATCAGATGTTCGATGGGATGATAGGAGAATTAAAAGGAAGTGAGATATGTACCTCAACTTAGAGAAATCTTATCTCTGTTGGTGCTTTGAAAGCATTGGTTTTGAGGTATCAATAAAGGATGGAATTCTCAAGATGACCAAAGGCTCAATGGTTGTTCTGAAGGGCGTCCGCCAGAATAATCTCTACTACATGAAGGGTAGTACTGTTATAGGATAGGTGGCGACCTCTATGATATAGATAATGACTCAACCATGCTATGGCATATGAGCCTCGGACACACAGGTGAAAAACTCTTTGCAAACTCTTATAAAGTAAGGACTATTGAAAGGTGCCAGAACCTGCAAAGTGACTTCTGTGAATGATAGGTAGTCAAAAGTGCATATTTATATCATATTTTTCTACTTATTCTTTTATTAAGCACTGCTACTAATGTTTATTTTTTAAAGTTGTGCAGGCCTTGAGAATTAAAGAATAAAGAAATAAAGTACAAGTGAAGCCCAAAAGCCCAAAAATCCCAGAAGCCCACATGCATAACTTATTTTAGTAATTTAGAAGCCTCTATCTTATCTAATCTAATCTAAACTTAGTAATTTAAAATTAGGGGAGGAAGAGGAAGGATAAAATAGAACTCCTAATGCTAGAGGAGTAGGAAAAGGATAAGATGGATCCTTATTCAAAAACGAGATGGACTTCTACTAAACTTAGTTGCTTGCAATACAAAGATAAAGATAAAGGGGGAGAAAGCCTTAAAGATAAAGATAAAAGGGAACAAATCCTTTCAAATTCAGATTTGTGATAACTTGCTTCCCAAGTTATCTGGAGTTCTCAAGATAGAGGGTCTGAATGCAGAATCCAGAAGGAGGCGCCCAGATGGACGGACCA